>CM029599.1:50090058-50651724 GCA_017311375.1 Mytilus coruscus
TATAGAAATGTTTTGTTTTCTGGTTAAGGGTTATTGTATAAAGGTAAATTTCTGGGTTAAGGGTACTTCATTGATAAGTGTATGACACACGTCGTCCTTTTGTATCTTTGACGAGTTTAATTTTTAGTTGCTCCTATCCAAACATCATTGATTGATAGCTCAAAAAAAAAAAGAGACAGCTGTTGCTTCTTAGATAGACAATGCAGGGTTTTACAACTGTTTTAAATCGAGCACCACAAATGAGTCTTATTTAGACGAGACACCCGTTTGGCCTACCAAATGTTTAGTCGCAGTAATATAAACTTTCAGCTCCTCTAGAACAATAAAGTTAACTCCGGTCTGTTCTGTTGTTTCTCCATATTTTTATATTGATCAAAATAAATGAAATGTAAAAACATACTCAAAATTGCAATATTTCAGAAATTGACAAACAGCGCACACAAAAAGGACAAACAAGGCTACTTTATATTGTAATTATAAAGCATTAATAGTTATATTACTGTGACTTGACTGTGAGTGTTTCTCTCCACCTTTTGCACTTTATTCGAAATTCTGAACAAATTGCAATTTGTTTTATCAAACCAAACTGTTCAACTAGTCAGAAATTTCAACGAACTGCTATTACAGTAGAAAACCAGTCTAGTCGTGAAAGTGCAAGGTGATAAAATAAAGCATACTTACAATCGTATAAGACTTTGATTCCACTTCATTAGTGTTAAGAAATTAATTTTTGTAGAACTTATCATTATTGGAATTGTCATTCAAAAGGAAGTAGGTAGTAATTTTTGAATCGCTAAAAAAATGTCCAAATTTAAGTTCTTTAATTTTTTTTTCTAAAATGGTGTTTATCTATGAATTCTACAAAGCTTTCCTTAAATTAATCTCTAAAATACTTGGTGAAATATACTTTAATCTTGAATATGTTCTCTTGAAGTTTTAAATTGAGATAAGATCAATATCTCAAAAGATCAATGATTTTAGATTATCTCCCATGGAAACTCATTAACAACGTATTGTAATTTGACATATATTTTACTGAACATAACATGTTTTAAATCAAACTGATGTCTGCTTCTTATGAATAAAGATGACTCTTAAAAGAAAAAAACTGTATGAAAGCTTAGTCTGGAGATTTTAATAGCAATTTAGAAATTACAACCTATCACCTTTGGCATGATAATTATATAAAAGCATGAACACAAATTCTGACAACAATTTTCATACTATCAATGAAGTGGAATTAAAGTCTAAAAGGATTGTTAGTATACTTTATTTTATCACCTTGCACTTTCACAACTTGACTGTGGCTTTCTACAGCAGTTCATTAAAATTTTTTACCAGTTGAACAATTTGGTTTGATTGAACAAATTGCAATTTGGTCAAAACTTTTAGTAAACTTCAATAAGTGGAGAACAACACTTACAGTCAAGTCACTAACTTCCTTAAGCATAATGCATCATATTTTCTGTTTAGACATTTAAACGGTACGTTGTTTCAAAAATGAATAAATGATCGGTGGCAAAGAACGTACTTTTATCCAATATTACCTGTTTTCCCACGTGCATGTTTAACAGACATGTATCTTAATAAAACCATAATATATGTGTAGGAATCGGAACCGCGATGGTTCTCCGAACTGCGATGGTCACACTGAAGTGAGATGGTCCACGCTGAAGTGTGTTGGTTAACACGCTGAAGTGCGATGGTAACATTGTGACGTCAACTTGTTGATAGCTACGCTGAAGTGCGATGGTCCACGCTGTAGTGCGATGGTCCACGCTGTAGTGCGTTTGTTAACACGCTGAAGTGCAATGGTCACATTGTGACGCTAAATTGTTAAAAAAAAATACGCTGAAGTGCGATGGTGGTTACGCTGAAGTGCGATGGTCTGTCTGTGATATTGATTAAAAGGCAAAATATGTATGAGCTGCTTAAATAAAATAATATTATTAAGATTTGACAAATGTAGCTATAGGTAGTTAAACAAAAAATAAGACAATTTCCATTAAAGTGCATAGCTTCATGTAATATATTATGAATGCTCATTTAATAAAGCAAATTTGGACGAATTAAGTATTTTGATAAACAGTGGATTTTATTGTTCTCAAGGTCTTTCACTGTGTACACTCTTCCTTTAGCATCACCAATCTGAATGTCTATAACTACCCCTTTCCTCCAATACCCTGACAGGAATACATTTGTTCCTGCACTTAGAGCTGAATTTGGTCAAACATCTTTTGTGTCATTAAACATTTGGATTAAAAGTTTGCATTTCCGTAACTTTTGACTTCTTTGGCAACAATTCAACAGGATACAATTCCTTATCCAACGTTTCTCTGTTCGGTTAAAAAAGTCATGAGGATGTGTCGAAGTGACAACAACCCAACCAAACAGCATAAAACAGCCCATAGCCACTAATAGGTCTTTTACTCAGCGAGATTATCATGGATTGGGATGTGTTTGTTTATATTTTATGTAATATTTGCATATCGTGTGTAATCATTATATGTATGCTGTTACTAAATAACTGCACTGGATATATTGTACACTATGTCAAACTCATTTTATTTTGTTACCTTATTTAACAGACTTAAAACAAAACATTATTATATAAATTTACCTCAGTGTTAATATTGGAATTAGAATATCCCCGTTTGTTTGAAGCCCCAGTAGAATTTGTCTGCATTACATTTGGTAAAAATCCTTTAGCATACATTTCCCGGTAATACGGGCTTACTTTAGTCTAAAAATGATAAAATTTTAGTTACCAATATACTATTGTACCTAAAATCTAATTGTTTTGTATTTTACGTGACAAATTTTATGATGATGTTGAATTCTTTAAAAAAATAAAGGTAAAACTTTAATACAGTCTCTTTCATTAAATGTAAATGAACCAAAAATTTCTTATTACAAATTTCCAGCAAAATTTTCCCATTTCTGTAATAAAGATACGTAATACAAAAATAAGTAATCAAGTACCTGCATCAAATCAGTGTTGCGAACCATCTGTGTGTTTGTAATATCTACCAATGGTGTTGCATTGACAAAATTACTACTTCATTCTACAGGGACCTACATAAAGAATATGTATATAAATACTCAATAGGAACACATGCACAGTTTTATAATTTTTAATCAGTTTTCATGGCTATTTATTTAATATAAAAATAAGAAAACAAAATTAAAAAAAAAAGTTGTAAAATATGTTATATTAAACAATACTAAATGACGTTTTAAACCTATATCTAAATTGGTAAATGACGATGCACTTTTAAATAAAATAAAACCAAACAAACAAAAAAATTAAAAATTAAAAATTAAAGATTAAAATAAATTCTTACGATGTTTTCTAGTTTTTGTCTCCACATATTTTCCATATACTCCTGATTTGACAATTGTCTCTCTGGTACTGGCTTAAGAAATAACTCATCATTAACGTGCACGCTCTTGTACTGACACAAGAAATAACTCATCTATATGTGTACACTCTGGGACTAGCGCAACAGATATCTCATCTGTATGTGCACAATGTGATGTAGTGCTGCTGTCATTAACATGTTCCTATAATAAAGAATTTATTCAAATAATAAAATATTGCAACAACTAAAACAGAAAAACTTTTAAAATTTAGTTATTGCAATGTCAAATTCGTGGTAGGTTTTTAGGTCTATAAATTATAACAATCCTTTTTTATTCAATAAACGTATATTCATGTATAAAACACTTTTTACGAATTCAAAAATTTTGGATTCTTGTAAAATTTAAACTTATTTAATAGTTTTGTAATAGTTAAACTTTATTTTAAATTATAAGGCAGTACTTCTAAAAATAAACGCTGTATAATGGCGACTAGACCAAAATGGCCATATTTGTATACTTATCCTTCCTCAAGAAATATTGTCTCCTTTAAATTTTCTAAAAACAAACTATATAACTTAAAGTAATGGACGAACAGTTTAAAAGTATTAAATAATCAGCTACTTTCTATAGTTGTGTAAAAAAATCTTGAGTACAATAGTTATATATGTTTCCGTAGAAAAAAAAATAGAGCAAAATATTTAATACACAGTTATTAAACAACATACCATTTGTTTTGAACTGTCAAAACTAAAACTGTTTTCCTCATTTCTTGTACCTTGTGTATTTTTCTTGTTACCTATAGTAACTTCACCGTTTACTTTACCAATTAATTCATCCTGTTCAGTTACTTTTGGAAAATCTAGCTGTTTCTGCTGAAAAACAAAAGTAAAGCATAACCTTGATTTTCAAATGAATTTCATGTTTATACTTATTAAAAACATTTACACAGTTTAGCTTAATCTGCTTTTTTAAAACATGTTTTCTTTGATAACTCACTTTTATTGCCTCGTAAAAGTTTCTCGTTTTAATTTCTTCAAGAAAAATAAGGATCAAATATAAAAATTGTGTCTCACAAAATATTATGCATTGTAATAACCTAATTGTAAAAATAATTAATGTCCGTTGGTATAATTATACATTATACATTAGCAAATGTTGTTGTAAGAGGGAAAACTAATTTGCACATTCAAAGTGCCGTGATGTAGTTCTTTACAAAATAAAACAATAACAAAATACCTGCTCTATTTTCTACTGTTAATTCCTCCGTCTCAACGTTGTCTTCTACATCCAGGTGTGCACTATCCACAAATGCTTTTTCTTCTGATTTTAAATTACACATAGGTACCTAATGTTAAAAGATTTATAGGTCAATTATTTAAAAACAATTATTTATTTAAATAGGTGGCTTTCTTAAATTTTTGGTTTATTAAACAGTTATTTAAGAATAACAGATAAATTTTGGACTAAGATTACGGTAAATGTAATGAGTTTCTTTAAAGGACTGTAAGGGTTGGGTAACAGAAAGGATTTAATGTGTTACAGAGTAACTGGTAAAAAAAGAATAGGGTGGATTCGATATAAAGGAAACATTATTTCAACAACAACAATAAAAAAAAAACCAAAAAACCTTTTGCTTACAATTTTTTCAGACCATATTTTTGTTTTTTTTACTTTTTTATACCAAGGTTTAGTTTTTTTACTTTTTTATACCAAGGTAAACTACTTCAACGGACCCATAGTGTAAATTGTTTAAATTAAAAGAACATAATGATTTTATTGCATTTTGAATAACAAATATTTTTCTGAAGTAATACGGTTCTAAACAAGTATGAAATATTTGCCATTGGAGGTTCAAAAACCACCTTTTTCTTCTTTAAGTTATAATAAACCTAATAATGTTTTAAAATGTAAAAAAAAAAAAAAAGAATTATCAAATGTGGTATACAATTTATATAAAATGCATAAAACTGAAGTGATTTAAAACAAAAACAAATAATAATAATATTTTACCTGTTCTTTTAAAGCAACACAGAAATTTGGTCTTTTATGAAAATCTCTGATTTGGCGTTAAAGGTTTTGTACACTTATTCACTCTGCTGTTGTATTTGCAATAAAACTCGTCTAGCATATAAGGCCAGTCCCGACTATCAACTAAAGCTGTTCTAAAGTAGGCGACAACTGTTCTATTGAACCTTCCAACTCGACCTTTAAATAAAAGCATACTTATATAAAAAATGTGACATTGAAGATGAAAACAGCAACAAACATATTATTTATTTAATATCTGTTTTAATTTGTGCATTCGTGTGTCACGTATTTGTCCTATGTACATTTACCACAAATACGTTTTTTATACAAAAAGACAGTAATAGTATTGTAATGTGAATGTGGTTCAAATCAAATCAAATAAGTATTATTTTAAGTTTTTATTTGTAGGACTCGAAACTGCGATGGTACTCCATATTGCGATGGTCACGCTATTATAGTTAATAGTCTTTTTTGTAAATATTGTTAACTGATATAATGGTATTTAAATCGATGTTAAGATGTTTAACCTCTGGAGGTGTTATATAAAGGCGCCATAAACGACAACGATACCAAACATTTTGCCTTTTATCGCTAAATTTTGTTACCTATTTTATTTGTCATTATTACACCTTGAAAAAAAAAAAAAAAACAACAGTAAATGAAATAAATTACCTTGTGATTGGGGTGGTATGGCCTTCCATTTATTTTCCTGGTTTTAAATTCTGTCATAACTTATGTCAAGTCTTCATTATTGAACTCCTTTCCGTTGTCTGTTTGTAAAATTCTAGGTGGTCCAAAAATGTATATAAATTCCAAAAGCACTGCCGCCACTTCTTTTGATTTTTTATGCCAAATGCAAACCTGCTATAACAATCTACAATATTACAAATGTTATAATAATCCGTGTGAAGGAGGCATCTTTTTTAGGTCCATTTGCCATCTGCTGTTGTGGTATGTTGCCGGCATTGGTTTTCTCGTTCTGTGTGTTTTGGGCAAATCAACAGCAGAAAGACACTGTTGGCATTTGACATTTAGCTTAAAAAGCATACGAACATTTTCCCAAACAACTGGAAAAAAAGACGTTCTCAGTGTTTCGTTCACTTTGTCACTTTATCGATGATCACTTTTGTGGTTTTTTTGTATTTCTTCTATAAGTTCGTCCTTAGACAGAACCTTTCTTTGAAACTCTGTTACAGTCGTACTTCTATAAAATATACTATCGAATTCCTTGTATATATAAAAATTTTGGAAACATAAATATTTATAATTTGTCTTTACATATCGTTAACGCATATACCTCGAACTGAAATGTAGCAGCAGCCGGTACTATGGAGTAATTGCTACGATCAGTATCATAGTGTGGGGGCTTGTTTTTGACCACTTAGAAGACAACATCTGTTCTATAAATACGTTGTAGGTATATTCGTTAACGATATGTAAAGACAAATTATAAATATTTATGTTTTCAAAAAGTTTTATATATACTTGGGATAGAAATTAGAAATAAACTCAAATCCAAATAAAGAGTCATACTATATAGATTTTAATTATAGATACTTGGGAGAAAATGTAGGAATCAATAAAGTCACAATGAAATGCAATAATTCTAAGAAGACCAAAAGAAAACCATCCCCAAAATACCAAATCGCCTACTCTTAAAGGAATGACAAAGAAAACGTCGAACAATCTACAAAATACTCCACCGAAGAAAGGTTTAAATTGAACAATTTAAATCTTTTTAAGTACCGAGTGCATCTAACCAGGAAGGGTAATCTGCTTCTGGTCTACTATTGACATATGCCATAACCATCATATAAAAACAGTTGAACAGTACGAACATATAATAACTCAAAATACAAGAGTGAATTAGTTTATGTTTCTTGCATAACTCGAAATAAATTCTTACCAAATTTATGACCAAACCATAACTCCGAATGTTAATATTTTTAAACACAAAGAACGTTCTCATAGTTAACAAAACCGTTACCGATAAACACAAAGGCATAACAAATAAAATATTACTTTTGTACAAAATTGAAAAAACTAACAATAACAACACGAACAACTTTATAAACTATAGAACTGGAAATATATTCAAAATAACCGTAAAGGCACAACATGTAGTTTTCGATACTTGTTATATTATTTCTTATGTTTTCAAGTATTTGAACTATCTTGGCTTTTAAACTTTAGGCTTTATTTTGAGCGTTACCCACGAAGGTTAATTCAGGGAATCGCTTCGAACGCAACAAATATTAAAGTCTTATGTTCAAAAATACTATGGTAACTGTTTTTTTTAAATTTTACGCGACAAATTGATTTATTCTTATTGATATTTACAGGTAGCTTATATGGTGGCGTTTTTTTTGTATACAGTCACGGGAAATACAGCTATGGTTATTCCAAATAACACATAATAGAATTTTGTACCATGGCATTTGTAAGTTGTTACTAAAAATATCTTTTCCTCAATAGAAAATGAAAAGAAAATATAGAAATATAAACCGAATTATTAGACGCTTTGTATGTATAAAGTTATAAGAATATTGCCGAATTATATAAATAAACTCATCATAGATACCAGGTTTCAAATTTTTAACTAATCAGTAACGCTTAAATAAAAAAATGTGAAAATGGCCAGATAAGTACGAAGTTGCAGAGTATTTAGGACCCCAATTTCCGAAATGTCTTGCCAAATACAGTTAAGGTAATCTATTGCTGGGGGAGAAAATCCGTAGAATTTCGAAAAACATTCTAAGGTGTGTAAGCAGGTAATTCAAAATCTTGACCATATCAATGATAAATCATTTCAACACAAAGTCATTTTGATTTGCTCCATTGAAAAACATGGTTTTCATTGAAAACATTCTGTATGTGCCTGTCCCAAGTCAGAAGCCTGTAATTCAGTGGTTGTCGTTTGTTGCTGTGTTACATTTCTGTTTTTCGTTCATTATTTTGTACATTAATTAGGCCACTAGTTTTCTCGTTTGAATTGTTTTACAATTGCCATTTCGGGGCCTTTTATAGCTGACTATGCGGTATGGGCTTTACGCATTGTTGAAGGCCGTACGGTAACCTATAGTTGTTAATTTCTGTGTCATTTGGTCCCTTGCGGAGAGTTGTCTCATTGGCAATCATACCATATCTTCTTTTTTATATTATGATTTTAGTCAAGACATTTTCACAACGTCTCAACTGTATTCAAATTTTTAGGACTTTAATCAGTCATTATATCTTGTGTTTTGTGTTTCAGTTGTCGTATTTAGATGAAGAAAGAAATTATCCTAAAAGTTTCAATAAGAAGTATTTTTTACATTATATAGACTTGTTTAAGCATTTAACAAAGTAAATAAAGGCAACAGTAGTATACCGCTGTTCAAAAGTCATTAATCGATTAAGGGAAAACAAATCCAGGTTACAAACTAAAACCAAGGGAAACACATCAATTATAAGAGGAAGACAACGGAACAACAGAAACACTGAACTGCAACAAAAACAAACGCAAACATAGATAGAAACGGACTATTGGATAACAACTGCCATATTCCTGACTTTTTACAGGACATTTTAAGAAAAAATGGTGGGTTGAACCTGGTTTTATGGCTAGCCAAACCTCTAACACCTTAGAAAAAGATATTATTTAATTACAGCATACCGAATGAAATGTAGCAGCAGTCGGTTCTACAGACTATGGAGTGATTGCTACGATCAGTATCATAGTGTGGGGACTTGTTTTGGACGACTTAGAGGACAACATCTGTTCTATAAATACGTTGAAGGTTTATTCGTTAACGATATGTAAAGACAAATTATAAATATTTATGTTTCCAAAAAGTTTTATGTATACTTGGGATAGAAATTAAAAATAAACTCACAACCAAATAAAGAGTCATACTATTTAGATTCTAATTTTAGATACTTGGGAGAAAATGTAGGAATCAATAAAGTCACAATGAAATGCAATAAGTCTAAGATGATCAAAAGAAAACCATTCCCAAAATACCAAATCGCCTACCCTTAAAGTAATAACAAAGAAAACGTCGAACAATCTACAAAATACTCCATCGAAGAAAGGTTTAAATTGAACAATTTGAATCTTTTTAAGTACCGAGTGCATCTGACCAGGAAGGGTAATCTGCTTCTGGTCAACTATTGACATATGCCATAACCATCATATAAAAGCAATAGAACAGTACAAACATATGATAACTCATAATACAAGAGTGAATTAGTTTATGTTTCTTGCATAACTCGAAATAAATTCTTACCAAATTTATGACCAAACCATAACTCCGAATTTTAGTAATATTTTTAAACTCAAAGAACGTTCTCATAGTAAACAACTTACTGATAAACAGAAAGGCATAAATATTACTTTTGTACAAAATTGAAAAACTAGCAATAACAACACGAACAACTTTATAAACTATAGAACTGGAAATATATTTCAAAATAAACATAAAGGCACAACATGTAGTTTTCGATACTTGTTATATTGTTTTTTATGTTTTCAAGTATTTGAACTATCTTGACTTTTAAACTTAAGGCTTTATTTTGAGCGTAACTCATAAAGGTTAATTCAGGGAATCGCTTCGAACGCAAAAAAAAAATTAAAGTCTTATGTCCAAAAATACAATTGCAACTGGTTTTTTAAATTTTACGCGAAAAAAAATGATTTATTCTTATTGATATTTACAGGTAGCTCATATGGTGGCGTTTTTGGTGTATACAGTAACGGGAAATACAGCTATTGTTATTTCAAAAGCCATCATGGATTCCAAATAAGCCATAATAGGTTTTTGTAAGTTGTTATTAAAAATGCACATTCTATAGTAGAAAATGAAAATAAAACATCTGAAAAATAAACCAAATTAGTAAACGCTTTGTTTATATGAATTCAGAAGAATATTGCTGAACTATATAAATAAACTCATCATAAATACCAGGATTAAAATTTTGTACGCTAGACGCGTGTTTCGTCCACATAGACTCATCAGTAATGGCTACCCTTGAATAAAAAGTGAAAATGGGAAAATAAATAAAGTAAGGAGTTGAAGAGCATTGAGGACCCTACCTAAATGTCGATATGTTTCGCCAAATGCAGCTAAGGTCTTCTATTTCCGTTTAAAAATGCGTAGCATTTAAAAAAACTGTCCAAACAGCAGAGTTAAAATTAAGACCATATCGATGATAAATCATTTCAATACAAAGTCATTTTGAGTTGCTTCATTGAAAACATGGTTATAATTTCGATCACAACATTTTCACGAAGTCTCAATTAAATCAATTTTTTAGGACTTCAATCAAACATTTTTCATGTGTTTTGTGTTCTGTGGTTCTTTCATGTTTTTAGATAAAGAAGAAATAATTATGAAAGTTTCAAAAAGAAGTATGTTTATATTATATAGACTTGTTTAAGCATTTAACAACGTAACACCTAAGAAAAAGATAATTTTTAATTACAGCATACCAACTGAAATGTAGCAGAAGCCGGTTCTACAGACTGGAATGACTGCTATGATAATTATCATAGTGTAGGTGCCTGTTTTGACTAAGAAGACAACATCTGTTTTATACATACGGTGGAGGTATATTCTTGAACGACATGTTGAAGCAAAATATACAATTGTTTATGTTTCTTATATTTTTATTAAATATTATGGGAAGAAGTAAATGAATACTCTAGTGATATTACAAATCACAAGTCTAAGAAGATCGAAAAAATTAAGCACAAGGTACACAAGGTAGTACAGAAATTAAGAGTAATAGAAATCTCTAAATATATTGAGGACGGACACAACTGCTGCGAATCGTAAAATAAAATAAATTTTACGCATGTTTTGGTGTTTTTTTTTTCTGTACTCCGAAAGGACCAGCTTTATAAAGAAAATATGCAAAACAATTTCAAATAAGAATTGTTAGATGTGTACAACTATTAATTTCAAAGGCACTGGCAGTATATACTGCATGCCTAGAAATATTTGTTGATTATTTCCAACAATTTGCAGACAGCTACTTATGCATGAAAACATTGGATATATAAAAGAAAATAGAACTAATAAGAACAGCCGAAATCTGTTTGAATAATCTATTAGCTGGAAGTATGGTAAACCGAAAAAAAAAAAAAAAAAAAAAAAATGAAATAGCTACACTGTTATCAAAATTTATTTAAATCATCACTGCAATCGGTTTCATACAATTATATTTTGTAAATTCATTGAGTATCAATATAGTTATTAATTTTTACAGGTCATTATGGATTCGGATTTAATTACTTGTACAAGCACAAAAAGATTGCCAATTACCATGTGAATAGAATTCATCGTGTAGCCAACAAACATGTTGCCAGTATATCACACTTATCTTACAAACACGAACGTAATATTGCTTACCAGGCTGAAAAAACATGTTCACAGAATTTCAAGCGTGGCCAATAAACACATTAATAGATTTAAAGCACTCGTAGATTTCCACATAAATAGACTTCACAAACACACAAAATATCATCTTTCAGCTCTTGAATACCAACATAAAAGACATTTGAATGAACCCGTGTATCAGAACAAAAAGCATCAGTTGAACGTTAAATACCTGCACGTAAAATACGAACATTATATAAATAAACTTCATGGTAAATATGACGGTACCAGTTATGGTGTCGGGCTCGGACACGTAGTGAGTTACTTGGATTACTACAGGAAATTCCATGGATTCAAAATCAGTCACAACAGATTTTCATACGGAGGAAAAGTAGAGCACAGTTTACGAAGATGACTATAGTATCCTAAACTTGTCATACGTGCAAAAGATGTCATGCTTTAGTGAATTATGTAAATTATTCATTGCAAAAAGTGCATTTTGTATAACACCATATAAATCTCACTGTGAGATGAATTTATTGGAGTAGGAGGTTTTATGGAGGAGGATAGACATTAAAAATATTATACTGAATTAAAAAGAAATAAGAATCCTTTTGTTTTTTTCATCGTATATGGGCAATGAAATTCTATATATAAGAAGTAGACGTCAGATGATTTTTTAAATCACAGGTAAACGTAGACAACTCTTCATGATAGACGAATGAACGAGAATGTAAATCAGTACATGTCTCCGAATGGCCTTTAACGATGAGCAGAACGGATGCCTTGTGGTGAGCTGGAAATGAACCAAGAGTATGGACAGTGTAACAAATAAGGAATCAAGTTAATATGATTTATAGAAATAAAATTATGACAACAGGTATCCAACGACTACCACTTAACTTGAAGGATCCCGGCTTGTGACAGGTAAACGTAGAATTTTGCGTTGTTAAATATTTGTTTGTTTGTTCAACTCTCGCTCAAACCAGACAGTTAGTTCTTATGTTTACTCTTATCTTATATCAGCGTTTGACATTAACCTTAAAATAAAAAAATCATTTGTGATACTTTGCTAAATTTTCACTTTTAAATGTAAAACATATCATGAAATATTTTTCAAGTATACACACTGAAATGTGGACTACAACAATTTTACAATTTATAGAGTGATTGCTGGTCTAGTTATCATAGAAGGAGTGTCTGTTTTGGACGACTCAGGAAGAACAATCTTTTCGAAGTATATTCCGGAGGTAATTAGCTTTGTTATGTTATTTTTTTTATCAGAACTAGCCTATCATTTAAATAATTCTAAAAAGTATGGGTATTTTATTATTTCTATAAATAGAAAAATAACAATATGACATCGATTGAAAATCCCCTGCTTAGGATAATTTTAAGCACTCATAAGACGTTTTGATTATAAAAAGAAATATATAGTGTTAAATTCAAGAACGTCGAACTGCAACCATCAATTACGAAAGAGGAAAGACGGAACAAAACATTTCGTCTCATTTTATGTTATAAAATATTGCAAATACGACAACATGACCAGTTCAAGACAAAACAGATGTATGAAAATGTTATTATTTTCTAAAGGAAAACACAAAAATATCATATCCTAATGTTGTATTTTATCATCACATATAGAATGAGATTATATTATATGTATTTGAGTTAAAATTTAGATATAATGTTTCAATGATAAAATTGATATATATAGATTCTTTCATTGATACCAGTGGATTATCGGATTTATCCAATCGAGATAGTTAAATTATCAATTTTAAAGTCCGAGCCTGGGCGAGGACTTTAAAATTTATAATTTAACTATCGAGATTGAATAAATCGATAATCCACGAGTAACTATGTAAGAATCTGTTTCTCTAATGCTTAAAAAATAAATTTTCATTTTTTGTTAAACGAAAATCCCCTTCGAGTGCCCTCCACATTCCACAAAGTTGTCAATTTCATTAACACCTGTTAGCATATTTTGTTTCATCCAGTGAGCTGATAAAGGTTATGACCCTTAAACTCATCCAATCATCTTCTGAGATCACCGGCAACCACACGTTGATTAAATTTTTTTATACAATGGGTTCGGAAAGGGTTAAATTGCCATAGAATTAGAGAAAAATATATATACAACATCTACATACAAACATAAAGATAGTGATATAAAAACCTCGTCTAGTCAACCTGTTGCCGAAATATAAATAACAATGAAATAATTTTAAAACAAGTTAACTTCAATTATGTATTCGCAACAAATTTAATGACTGAAAAAAATCATAAGCTAGAAGAAATACGTCACTTTAAAAAAAAGTTAAACCAGATGTTCGGAAGAAAATTTCAACTGCTATATTTTTTGATAATAGATTACGGCAATGACTACGTTCCTAGGGCAGTAGTAGTGAAGAAGGTAGTGTATGGTGGCGATTACGATTATCATCTCGGGTCTGGTCATGAAGTAAGTTACTTGGACTACTACAATAAATTCCATTGATTCAAAATCAGTAACAGCAGATTTTCATATGGAGGCAAAGGTGGGCCAGTTTTGCAACTAACTTAAACACAATACTATGATGTACATACTAAATTAGAAATATAAAATGTATAATTTTCAATTGTTACACAAAACAGTAAAAGTCTCTGTGATGTAAATTTATCTGAAATAATGATGGAAGTTGAATTTATGTGCCCAATGATATATTTTCTGAAATACATTGTTATTTATTATATTGATTTTATTTTGCCAGTGCCAAACCAAATACTTGAGGGAATATATCTTTTAAATAAATGAGTCTTATAAAATAAGGAGATGTGGTATGATTGCCAATAAGATGACTATCCAGTTGAGACTGAATGACATAGATGTTAGCAAATATAGGTCGCTATACGGCTTCTAGCAATGAGCAAATCCCTTACCGGATAGCAAGCTTTAAACAACCCCGACATAACAAAATTTAAAACAATTCAAATGAAAACAAAAATCAACGGCTGGATTTATGTATAAACAACAAACGAAAAACAGATATGATATAAAGTAACAAACGACAACCACTAAATAACAGACTCCTGACTTGTGAAAAGCACATACACAATGTGGCGGGATTACATATGTAAGCTGCGCCAAACTCTCCACTAACCTGGGACATTGGTACAACATAACATATCGGATTATGTATATTTCGACCTTGCTTCAGCGATCCGGACATAAAACTAACAAAACCTAATTGGTCGGGATACATGCTACATAATCTCTCCCTGTAGTTGTTATAATAATTCATAAAAATGTATTTGTAGCATACGCACTGAAATGTGGACTACAACGATATTATAACGTGTGGAGTGATTGCTGGTCTAGTTATCATAACAGAAGTGCCTGTTTTGGTCGACTGTTAAATAAACACATCTCTGCTGTATACCACGGTGGTAATTGTTTTCATAGTCTTGATCATGATTCGCCTTTCTAGTATCTATTTGATTGAAAATTGATATGACTTTATGTAAGCTCTATTATTGTCTATGACGTTGTTAAGAAATTAAAAAATTGTGGTTTAGGCATTTTGAAAAATATAAAGCATGCTTTAAATTCAGAAATGGCGAAATATAGATAAATAACATGAGGTCTTCTTTTTTATACAATTACTTGTTTTCAGCACCCTTACGCGAAAATTCTTAATCATTTGAAGAAAAAACAATATCTGGTCAATATGTTGCCAAAATATTTACATTAGAAAAATAATTGTAAAAGATGTAAATGTTAACAAGAGGAATACTATATTATTTATTCGTTAAAACAGATTACAACATTGGCTACGCTCCTAAAACAGTGGTTGTGAAGATGCCAGCATATGGTGATAATTCCCTTTACTTATTACTAAGGTAATCAAAGTAAACGTACTTTTACTCTCCCCTTCAACTTCGTACTTTATTTGGCCTTTTAACGTTTTTCATCGAACGTCACTGTTGAGTCTTTTGTAGACGAAACAAGACTGTGGTGTAGAAAGCTTGGTATCTTTGATGAGTTTTTATGATTCTGCAATTCATTTTATTGTGATGTTTTTTATTTAAGTTATTACCCTTTCCACTTTATTTTAAATCTCTGAAAATAATTTAACTTCTATAACAATTTTGTTTTAACACGGTACCGTCTTTTTCAAGTTGAAATTGTAAGATAAAGTAGTTTTCCGGTGACAAACATACTTCATAATGACTTTAGATTAGTATTCAACTGCTTCCATCAAAGATAAAAGAATAATTAGAATTGCGAGAAAACGGAAATCATTCCTATTATACGATTATAAAGCTTAAAATATGTTGTACAATGTAGAGTATTTGACTTGTGTTTTTCCCTTTTATTTCTTTAAACGTTTATCAAGAGATATTGAAATAGTTTAAAGTTAATGGAATCAACAACGGTTTGGTGAAATTGCTTAATTCCGGTGTTTGTTTAGTGTTATTACCCAGTGGGTTTTATTAGAAATTTTTAATTGATGTTTATATCAGTGTTTCATGTTCTGTCCGACTCGGCTTCTGTCAAAATCCATTATTTATTTAGGTGGACGATACACATTTTATTATTAGATTTATGATGTCTGTGGTAGAGACGGCAATGTTTTCTTAACCGTCTAATGAACTTGGTGCACGTGTTAATTTTCAATCTTTGTCAGGCTTATTCAGTCAGTTGCATTAATAAGTGAGTAGCAGTAGCAGTGCAAAAATTCAAATCAAATTTTTGGTTATTCATAACTATTCTTATAATGCCAACATAACTATACGAATTACGACAGTATACTTATTGTGTTTGTATTATACACCTACAACATTTTCAACAAGAGGTATGAAGATTTAGAATTATACTCGATATTTGACACTTTCGATTGTGTCGAAACGGATCCGGATGGAAATAAATGCTTAATTTTGCAATTTGTGAGATTACATTTACTTGGGAACGAGTAGGCCGATCAATAGTGATGTGTTCTATTAGACGCTACGCAATTATTTGTTCATATAGAAATGGATGCTAAATTTCAAATGGTAACAACTATGTATATAAATATATCTAGTATACAACTCTAAACGTACGTCAGATTTTTCACTAGTTTGTTATTTACGCTTGTGTTCGGTCAATGCCGATATTTTCTACTAATGACTCGGAGTGGATATCGGCTTACAGCTAAGATTGCACTGGTATACCAACATTTTTAGACGTGTCTTGACAATTTGGTACAAATTTATCTTCTAGACAGGTCAGTTTATTGTAATTTATTTTATTTTCTAGATTTTTCATTGTTTCTGAAAGCTATCGTTAAAATAGATACTTTTAAATGATTAATAATCGATAGACATGTCATCTCAATTCATATTTTGGTCATACAACAAATTATGCGTGCAGTTTGAAACTGACGAGCAGCAATTTAGCATGATCATTTGAATTATCTACACATTCACTCGATATAAGATCTACAGAAGAGAATTTATTGCGCCTAATTGAGTTTACGATGTTGTATATATATTTTCGACATTCATAGAACGTACGCGTGTAGTCAAGAGACAAAAAAAAAAAAAACTTTCTATTTATACATATATATATATATACTAGTATATCTTTTATTTATAAAGAATTGTTGTGCTACACAAGGTTCGCAAGTGCATAGGTTCATCTTGAATGGGTTTGTTTTTCTAAAAACTAGTAATTACAATGCGAAATATGTTCTAGTTACTCCCCTTTGGCCGATCGTTTTGTTATAATAAAACACCATGCAACCACGCATCCCATATTGCAAGATAGGACCCGACACTACTTTAGTGTTTCGGCAGTTAAGCAGGATGGTCATTTAAGATGCATTATTTGAATATAATCAAATATTAAAGTTATTCATGTATATATTGATATGTTTATATTTAAATTCTTTTCAATATATCTAGTTATTATGACAGATCTGCCATCATCAGGGTCAACTGTCAATTTTATGTTTAAGTCTTTAACTTTGATCTACAAAGCATATCTCCAACACTTTTGTGTTTGCTATACGCAACTATTGGTGCTGTATTGAATATTTGTACACATTCTTCGTCAAACTGTAATAAATGCCAGTGTTTCATTATACGTTTCTTTATTTTACGTATATATGGATTATATTTAGTTATTAAAACTAATGGAATAATTTGTTTTCTTTTGATTTGTTTTGTTGTAGTAATTCAGTACGGTCAATTGATAAAGCATCAGTAATACTGTCATCTATTTCAACGCTATCATAACCCCTATCTAATAATTTCACTTTGAAATTAGTTAGATTGTTTATTAATTGTTATGGTCACTTGTGTTTCTAATTTGCCGTATTGCTTCACCTTTAATAAATCCTCTGAATACATGCTGTGAGTGACAGCTATTTCTGTGTAGAAACAGATAAAATTGGTTTCTTTAAAATGTATTTCAAGGTCAAGAATGCCATGTGTTGTAAATCTTTGACCTTTAATTACATCAACATCTAAGAACGACATTTTATCGTTTGAGATTTCATAAGTGAACTTTAATAAGGGTTATAATCATTTGCTAGATGAAACAAATCTATAATTTCATCTGATGTCCCATCATATATTATGAACCCATCGTCTCTATATCTGCCATGATAAAATATTTTGTCTTTATGTTGAAATGCAGAAATAATTTGATTCATTATTTCAAACATAAGTATGTCACAGATTTCCGGTGAAGGAACTGCACCAATTGCCGTACCTATTATTTGTTTATAAATTTTCCATCAAATTCAAATACATTGTTTTCTAAAATGATTCTCAACAAATGTATTAATACATGGACCGGCGGAGCACTGACTTTGAAGTTTGATTTGTCAAAACTGTCATAGGCTCGTTCAACCGCACCCAATAACGCTTCTTGAGGTAGATTAGTAAACATCTGTGTTATATCATACGAAACCAACAGGCTATTGCCATAGGTTTAATTTCTCAATGATATTAATGAACGATGTAGTATCTTTTATATATGTAGACTGATTTTGAACTATTGGTATGAAAATAGTCAACGTAATGACCTTTAAGTTCGGTTACAGAACCACACTGTGATATAATTGGTCTGCCAGGTGGAAAATATATTTAATTCATTTAATCCATCATGTTGTATTTGTTTAAACGTCTCAGTTTCAAGACGGTGAATTTTTGGGAGAATATAAATTCTCCTAAACGTGCATCTCTTAATTTTGACCATTTGTTAAAAATTTGAATGATATATTGTCGATTATGCCTTGGTCGTATAATGATTTAACATACTCAATGACCTGGATTTTCAGTTCTGCCATGTTAAATGAATCTAATTGGCAGTAATGTTGAGTATTTAGCTGTCTTGTGACTTCTGCTATGTAGTCTAGCCTGTCTAAAATAACACAATTTGAATTTTTATCTGCCTTTTTATTACTATTGTTTCATCATTTTCAAATTGCGTAGCGCTATTCTCTCGCATATAGTAAGATTGTTTTAACGTTTTTTCTATTGGTAGAAAAGACAATTCAAGCTTTGTTAAATCTATATAGTTTTCCACCGTATGGCACGTAGAGGCAGGTTTATATCCTGTATTGTTACGAAATGGATGAAGGTCAGTTTTTCTTGACTGAACATATACCGACATCGTAGTTTTCTAGCAAATTCATTGTAGTCTTTTAGTATAGACATTTTGCATTTTGCTTGATGGCGTTGGTATAAATTTCAAACCTTTTGCCAACAGGATATATTCCTGATTTGATAATCTGCGTTTTGATAGATTAACTACATGCTTTTCGCATGTGCAGTTCTTTGCTGCATATTATATTCATTCCGTTCTTTTTATTGTAGAATCAGATTTTTGCTTTTAGCATTTCTATTAAAACGACGTGCCATTTTGAGTTCACATTGGGTGATTCTCTTAGCTACGTGCCTTTGTTGAGCTCACATTGAGCCACCCAGTGTGAGCTCAACAAAGGCACGTAGCTAAGAGAATCACCCAATGTGAACTCAAAATGGCACGTCGTTTTAATAGAAATGCTAAAAGCAAAAATCTGATTCTACAATAAAAAGAACGGAATGAATATAATATGCAGCAAAGAACTGCACATGCGAAAAGCATGTAGTTAATCTATCAAAACGCAGATTATCAAATCAGAATATATCCTGTTGGCAAAAGGTTTGAAATTTATACCAACGCCATCAAGCAAAATGCAAAATGTCTATACTAAAAGACTACAATGAATTTGCTAGAAAACTACGATGTCGGTATATGTTCAGTCAAGAAAAACTGACCTTCATCCATTTCGTAACAATACAGGATATAAACCTGCCTCTACGTGCCATACGTTGAAAACTATATAGATTTAACAAAGCTTGAATTGTCTTTTCACCAATAGAAAAACGTTAAAACAATCTTACTAGGGCGAAAGAATAGCGCTACGCAATTTGAAAATGATGAAACAATAGTAATAAAAAGGCAGATAAAAATTCAAATTGTGTTATTTTAGACAGGCTAGACTACATAGCAGAAGTCACAAGACAGCTAAATACTCAACATTACTGCCAATTAGATTCATTTAACATGGCAGAACTGAAAATCCAGGTCATTGAGTATGTTAAATCATTATACGACCAAGGCATAATCGACAATATATCATTCAAATTTTAACAAATGGTCAAAATTAAGAGATGCACGTTTAGGAGAATTTATATTCTCCCAAAATTCACCGTCTTGAAACTGAGACGTTTAAACAAATACAACATGATGGATTAAATGAATTAAATATAATTCCACCTGGCGACCAATTATATCACAGTGTGGTTCTGTAACCGAACTTATAGGTCATTACGTTGACTATTTTCTTATACCAATAGTTCAAAATCAGTCTACATATATAAAAGATACTACATCGTTCATTAATATCATTGAGAAATTAAAACCTATGGCAATAGCCTGTTAGTTTCGTATGATATAACACAGATGTTTACTAATCTACCTCAAGAAGCGTTATTGGTGCGGTTGAACGAGCCTATGACAGTTTTGACAAATCAAACTTCAAAGTCAGTGCTCCGCCGGTCCATGTATTAATACATTTGTTGAGAATCATTTTAGAAAACAATGTATTTGAATTTGATGGAAAATTTATAAACAAATAATAGGTACGGCAATTGGTGCAGTTCCTTCACCGGAAATCTGTGACATACTTATGTTTGAAATAATGAATCAAATTATTTCTGCATTTCAACATAAAGACAAAATATTTTATCATGGCAGATATAGAGACGATGGGTTCATAATATATGATGGGACATCAGATGAAATTATAGATTTGTTTCATCTAGCAAATGATTATAACCCTTATTAAAGTTCACTTATGAAATCTCAAACGATAAATGTCGTTCTTAGATGTTGATGTAATTAAAGGTCAAAGATTTACAACACATGGCATTCTTGACCTTGAAATACATTTTAAAGAAACCAATTTATCTGTTTCTACACAGACATAGCTGTCACTCACAGCATGTATTCAGAGGATTTATTAAAGGTGAAGCAATACGGCAAATTAGAAACACAAGTGACCATAACAAATCAATAATAATCTAACTAATTTCAAAGTGAAATTATTAGATAGGGGTTATGATAGCGTTGAAATAGATGACAGTATTACTGATGCTTTATCAATTGACCGTACTGAATTACTACAACAAAACAAATCAAAAGAAAACAAATTATTCCATTAGTTTTAATAACTAAATATAATCCATATATACGTAAAATAAAGAAACGTATAATGAAACACTGGCATTTATTACAGTTTGACGAAGAATGTGTACAAATATTCAATACAGCACCAATAGTTGCGTATAGCAAACACAAAAGTGTTGGAGATATGCTTTGTAGATCAAAGTTAAAGACTTAAACATAAAATTGACAGTTGGACCCCTGATGATGGCAGATCTGTCATAATAACTAGATATATTGAAGAAGAATTTAAACATAAATATATCAATATATACATGTATAACTTTCATATTTGATTATATTCAAATAATGCATCTTAAAATGACCATCCCAAGCTTAACTGCCGAAACACTAAAGTAGTGTCGGGTCCTATCTTGCAATATGGGATGCGTGGTTGCATGGGTGTTTTATTATAACAAACTGAAATCTGTTATTCAGAAGACAGGAGAGATCCTAATTCATATTCATCACATAGTTTTAGGAGGGTGGTGCCACTTTTGCATTTAGTTCTCACGTGCCTAGTGATCTGATTCAGTTACACGGGGACTGGGCAAGCGATGCCTATAAGATATATTTAGAATTTTCTATGAAGGATAAAATTTCAGTTGTTAGAAACATGGCAAATTTTGTTTAATTGTCTTTCAGAAGTTGTGACCAATAAGAAGGTTTTAGTATTTACAGATTCTATAGGAAATATTTGGATGACATATTTTGCATGGATTTGGTCGCGATCAGAGGAGCCAGGATAAATTCTTTAAGAAACATGATTAAGGGTAGAGAAATATGTTTAGCTAACTATTCTCATATTATTATTCACTTAGGTACTAATGATATAGTTAATAACTCTGTTGACAAGATTATTGCTGATTATAAGGAACTAATTGTTACTATCAAATCTTATTCATACAGTATGAAGATTTTTATTTCTTCTATTCTGCCAAGGCCTGTTGATTTTTCGTATACAGGTAACAAGTGTAAAAGTGTTAATCTAGAATTGAGCAAGATGTGCTCTAAGAATAATTTAAGTTATATTAGGTCTTTTAAAAGATTTTTTCATAAAGGCATTCCAGTCAGGTCATTATTTGCTTTTAAAGATGGTGGGCTTCACCTTAACGAAGCTGGGCAATACGAATTGCGCAAGTGTTTTCAGCACGCTATTAATCATATGTAAATAATTTAGTATTGTGTATTTTGTCTTTATGTATGTGATAATTATTATTTAGTTTTATAGGCTAGCCTTAAGGAAGTGTTTCATTCCTTAGGTTTTGAATTTTCAAGGGAGTGTTTCATCCTTTGGATTCATGAATGTATGTCACTTTAAGGTAGATCTACTTTTAGGAGAGATTTCCGTTCGCATCTCCTAAGTAGTACTAGCAGCTGAAGAAGTGGTTTATTCTTCCTGCTTGAGTTGAACTTTCAAGAGAGTGTTCCATCTCTTGGGTTTAACCGCTCCTTTAGCTTATTTGGTTTTGTTTGGCGGGCTTGTTTGGCGGATATTTAATTTTGTGGCCCGCCATTAAATGTATTTTCCTAGCTATAACTTAATAAGTATTAGTATTTGTATATGTATTGGTATTTGTTCTTTATATTATTGTAATGACATGTATGTGAAGATTTTGTTTTCGGCCAAATAAATTTATATTATTATTACAGTCTTTAATGAAGCCAAAAGTAATTGGTTTGTTTTTTCTAAAAAACTAGTAATTACAATGCGAAATATGTTCTAGTTACTCCCCTTTGGCCGATCGTTTGATATTCTCGCTTAACTGATTTGATTTGTGTTCACTCCACCTTTTAGTTTTAAAGTGAATTGTTTTTCCAAGTCATTACGTTAGAATTCTTTAGAGTAATAAGATCGAAAAATTTTCCCACCCTCCTCCCTTTTATAGTGTTTGAAAAATATTTAATTTTTATTTATTTTATTTTATTTTTGCATATTTTGCATCAGTGACTTATGCGGCGGATATTTAATTTTTGTGGCCCGCCATTAAATGTATTTTCCTAGCTATAACTTAATAAGTATTAGTATTTGTATATGTATTGGTATTTGTTCTTTATATTATTGTAATGACATGTATGTGAAGATTTTTGTTTTCGGCCAAATAAATTTATATTATTATTACAGTCTTTAATGAAGCCAAAAGTAATTTGAAATTTTCTATTTAATATTTGCTTTATCATTGACATGTTTATGGTGATCACCTGATTTACACGTGCACATAGACTTCAGATTTTGTATACCATGTACATATGAAACTATGATTACAGAGATGTTACACCAGGTTGTATTTAGTAATCGTTACTCTATACTCTTAATTATTGATCATAATACATATTATTGTTAACACTCAACAAGACTACGTTCTGCATAAAGGTTCTTACTTGACATTATGCTACGGATTCCAAATTCTGTAGTAGTTTCAGGTGTACCTAATAAATATTTGTCGATTTGTCGATTATGCACATCATATTCATAACTATTATGTTATCGAGGGAGAGTAGCTCAAGACATCTTATATTGTTTACACTGCACAAGAATCATGAGAATGAGAGTAAAATCATCGGACTACAACACATTTATTATATGGCACTAGAAGATGCCCGCGAAATCGCGGTACAATTTGGCAAGTGTTGAAACAAAGAGTGTGGACACAGTAATAATGTAGACACAGTAAGGATTTGGACACGGTTAAAGCATTTAATTCTATTTTTTTTAACGATGAAAATGTGGAACATAATGCAAAAGACCCCATTCATCTCGGTGGCAAAATAAAGATATTAAATACCCAACTCGGAAAGTGGGGCAAAGTGTGATTTGCAGTAGTTTTTTTTTTTTACCCTTTTTACACAATAACCGTATGAGCTACGTCAAATCCGTTTACATTACCGAAAGGGATCAAAAATGAGTAACACAATGGAAAAAATCCCATCGAAATCGGATGAAAAATAAATCTATAGCACTTCATCAGGAATCAACCCCTGACTGACTGAGCATGCGCGAAAGCGTATAAGACACGGATCGATAACGGTCTCCGAATTTGGATATTTTCTCAAAAAATTGGCGTTTTCTGTGGAAAAGATTGTTTCAAAGACAAATTTAGGAAGTACAAAACACTACATTTATACGTCATATCACAAATGTTTCCGACTTTGTACGGTTTCAGAGGAGTTGCAGCTTAATGAAATCGGTCTCTTCCTTTAGTAGTATAGATTTGTTATTGTTTGCAATACATATATAAGCCACGGGGTTCTTCCTTTGAATTGGTTTAAAAATGCAATTTCACATTTACAATTTTACAAATGTATGTACATACATGTATATATACACTTTACCAAATTTACATGGTTAAGCAGATACATGTCCATTCGCTGTACATAACTATTCATACTCGACTCTCCCGCATGTCATATATTTATATTCACTTCATGAAAGCATTCGACACTTTCTAACACCCATCAAAATAGCATTTACCTCTAGTCCACAAAACTGCTTATACATTAAATTAACAGTAATTCAGACTGTCTGCTATAGTGCATCAAACAATTAACCTTCAAGTACTCAACAACGACGACCTTATCAATTTATCTACGTAAATCTGATTACAGATTAGGAAATTAACGAAATTAAGGTTCCATGACACAATGAATGATAGATAAGTCATGCAACTTAACGTTTTATCCTAATATATATACATTTGTCCCCGACAACGATTACATACTATGAGCAAGTTAGAAAGGATATGGTATATATAAATTCATGACACAATATCACAATATGCTTTTATTGCCGTCCTTTATCTCAAAGTCACACTGACACTTCAACATAGGGCAAACAACTAACTCATCACAAGTTCAGATGTCACGATACATGTGTATGTAATGGTTGGATTGGTTGAAACTATTATTTTACTACTTACTAGTAGTGCTCAAAGTGTGTATATTTGTTTTTTTTTTTTTTTTTTTTGTTTTTTGTTTTTTTTTTTTTCTTATTTGGTTGATTATTACATAGTAAGGTTTAGTATGTTAAATGATACCAGATATTGTGCACACAGTTACATTCGTTTTTTCTTTATTTCATATTTGGAATATGGAGGAGAAGCTCTTTGTCTGTTGTTCATTCAACCAATTGGATAAGTGATACTTAAAGCGTATTTATGTGAAGAACTGACATCAACTGAAGCTATTGAAGAGGCCTAAATACATACGATCGCGTGAAAACTGCAATTTAGAACTTTTGCTGACAATTATCTTCATCACTGTTTATATTTACATTTGACATATTGTTAGCTTACTATTTCACCGACTTACATTTTTCAAATACATTGTATCAACTACAAGAATAGTATTTATTGTCCGACCGAAGTCCATTTTGACTGCATAGAGATATTTTGTCCAGTCACACAATTAGACAAACGATTTTAGCGGACATTTCCTTTCAATCAGGCGCGGCTAGCAGCATTATAATTTCATTGTTAAAGATTGATGGCATCGCTTGTCCGAATTAATTGCTATTTCAGATGTTTCGTTTCAGAAAGCGAAGTAACTATAAATTTATAAGCTACAAAGACAGATATTTTCCGACAAAGTATTATAATTTCATTATTCAGGATTGATGACATCGCTTTTTCGTATAAATTGCTATTCCAGCTGCTGAGTGTAAGACGAAACCTATATACGCAAAGATTCGTTTTTCGTTGAAGAAATCGGACACCCAGTTTCCCGGAACTATTTTATAAGCAAGCTTAAAACAATACTCATGGCATTAGGATATAGTGAAAAGGATTATAGCGGACATTCCTTTCGATCAGGTGCAGCCACTAGCGCTAGTTCTAAAGGTATTGAGGACAGCATGATACAATCACTGGGACGTTGGAAATCAGATTGTTTTAAACGCTACAGTAGAAAATTTAAATCGGATATTAAATCAACGATCGGTTATAACTTTGTAACATGTCCTACATCCTAGCCTTGTGTTTTTCTTTTCACGTTGATCTCAATATTGCGGTTAAGGATTTTATATTGACATTAATTTTCTCTAGATCAACTTTAATTTTAACAAGATACAAGGCTTCATCAGGCACAACATCTTCAAATTTTGAGGTTACTCAATATGCAACTTGGGCAGGCAACATAACGTTACATATTTCGTTTTGGGCTATGATATTTTATTCTGGCCAAATATAATATCGTTCCCCAAATTTTGCTGAGTAGTTAGGGTGCCTACGTACCTTAACGAGGAATAGTCTCATCTTGATTGCTCAACAGCTCTATTTCACGTCGGTCTATGCCCACAAAGATTTACTCTTATGCGGTACCACGTGGAAAATGAAGTATGGCTATACCGCTCGGGAACGGCTTGCTAAACTACTCTGAGACAAGTAGACTGGTAGACGTACACACACGTGTATGCAAATACCCCTATGGTGACGCATTTCTGTCAAAGATATGTGGCTAGCTCAGGCACAGTATTTTAGCGGCTTAATTATCTGAGAATACACTATCATTTTATGTACATACTGTGTGCTTTGTGTCAACTGCAGGTAGCATGTAATTTGTTTTGTTCTTGATTTAGAATATGACAGAACTGAGTGAATTACATGATACTAGAGAAAAAATATCCTCAAGCATTCACACAGTGTGCCGCGCACACTGCTCGGATAGTTAAGTATAATGTTGGCGTCAGTTAGTTTACATTCATCGCTTTTTATTCAATGACGCCAAGGAAGTTTTCTGTAACATAACGTGTTGCCCTTAAGCCCAAATAGTTGTATAATAAAATAATTATTTTATCATGTTTTATATTTTTCAGTACTTCAACAATATCAGACTGGGTATCTTGAAATACTTCCTGCTGGACGTTTACAGGCTTTATATCAACAATGACTACATTTGTAATTATGGTATAGTGTCTGTGATCGTTCTTATAAGAGTGGTCGTTAATAGCTATCAATTATCTGCGGTCAAGGTTTATTTATATTTAGTTGTATATCTTTAATCATTGTTCACGCCAGTAATTCTCTTATCAATTGGTCTATTAAGGTCAACGCATTGAGGTTTTATTAGTTAATTGGCTTTGGTGTGCTGTGTCGGTATTTACTTTAGATCATACGTTTGATGTGTATTTTATTATGTTTGAAACATGTTATATAAATTCTGATAATGTTTGGTTTAGACAATCGAAAATCAAAAGACTCAAGGTTTCAGATAATGATTGACAGAGATCTTCCTAATGTGTATCTCAAGTGTCATCTTAACTATAATATATATGATAGCAACAGATAGTGTTGGCAACACTTGCATTTGTAATAAACATATTCCAATACGTTCAAATTCAACAGTTAAGAAAGTAAGACCATACATTGACAACAAAAAATAAACTACAAATCATAGTAGGAAAATACTAGTGAACTAATATTTTTCTTATCTTTTTTGTAGGATGAGGAGTATCCTGTATATATAGTGAACAATAAAAGAATTTAACTGATGAACATGTTTTGTTATATATTATTATTTAGACCGAGAAACACATAGATTGGTTATTTCAAACAAAACTCTTGATGGAATGCAATTTTGAAAAAAATAAAATTTGCTTTGACAGATGATACATTTCTGTTTTCTGGAATTGAAAATGATCGATAATTGGAACTAAGCCGTTGGTTTTGTTGCTGTGCTTTATGAACACACAACCACAAACACCGACTTCTCCAAGAAAAGAAACATGCAAAAAAGATAAACAACAACGATCAACAAACGATAGTATCACTTGGTACATGTACAAAATGAAGGAAAAAACCAGTTTTACGTGCGCACAACCTCCTTTTGATAAATCACATGTCATTTAAGACATCAACACAATAAAATACTTGATATATTTGACCATAGTGTGTCTTTTTTTATTGGATTTATGACTTTCGATTGTCCCCTTGGTATCATCTCTGTTTTTATACAGTCCATCTATCAAAAAGATGGGCTCTAAGAGAAGCAACAGATACCAAAGGGATATTAAAACTCATATCTTGACAAAAAGAAATAGTCCGCACGTATTAACGAAAGCAAAGTTACAATGTACACAATGATACAGGAAGCTAGCTTAGGTATCTATCACTGTAGGTTGAGTATTGCAATTAGGGGAAAAATCTGATACAACGTTCCTACCAGGTTTCAAATAAGAAATTGTAAAGAAGCCAAGGTTTCAACTAACTCAGTAACAATCATATCAGGTGAATCTAGATAAACTTATTTGCTCCATTTTGCTCATACATGTCCTCGCGTTATCAGATATTTACACATTGTTTGCTTCAAACTTTAGGGTTTAAGTGTTCCTGTTGAAGATAAATTCTCAAGAGCGTTTCGAATGCATCAAATTTATTAAGAGTTATTTTAGTTTCATGATGTCGAATCTTTAAGAGTATTTGAAATCGGCAGTAGTTTTGAGAAGCCAGTAGGTTTTTAAAATGGTCAGATAATACGATGAAAGAACCCTGTAAACGAATTAGTCAGTCTACTACACCTGTAGTCATTACTTTTGAAAGAAAGAAAAACTCAACAGAATTAAACCATATAAAGAAATCCAATCCGACTGTCATACAAGTCAGAGGTTTAGTTAGTATAAAACCAGGTTTAATCCACAATTTTTTTACATACGAAAATGCTTGTACCAAGTCAGGAATATGACAGTTGTTTTCCATTGGTTTGATGTTTTTGGGTTTTTGATTTTGCCATTTGATAAAGGACTTTCCGTTTTGAATTTTCCTTGGAGTTCGGTATTTTTGTTATTTTACTTTTTAGTTCTTTTCACTACATTTTAATAGAACGTTGAAGGCGACAGTTTAGAAAAAAACAATAAACTTACCGGTAAGATTGACACACATTAAGTAATTATCAGTGGTAGTCCCTCAGAACTACATTTTTCAGCCAAAGAGAGATATACAATTTTGCATGGAAAACATTTTATGTAGAATCTAAGGTCAACTTTTCCTGCTTGAGTTGAAACTTTAGTTTGTTTATGAATTTTTTAATTTGTAACGGAGAATTTAAGAAACATATGTTACTATGTCAGTTCAAACTTTCGTCAAAAGTTCACCGTTGAATCAAAACTATATCGTATGCTCTTAAGATGAAATTGAATTTTGCTTCTTTTTTAAAATTGACATGATTTGTGTATATGGAATGCATGAAGGAGGAATTAATACCACATATAGTGATAAATTTGTACGCGCTTTTTTCAATCAACCTTCATCAGGAACATTCAAAACCAAACAGGATGAAGACATAATCTTTCGATCAGTTTAAATGAGGTCTGGAGCTGGCATGTCAGTAACTGCTAGTAGTCTTATGTTAATCGTTGTTATTCTGTTTAGTTTCTTCTGTTACTTATTCAATCATCGGACTTGGACTTCATTTAAACTTAGTTTTACTGTGTTTATTGTTTATTACACATTGGTTTGAGGTATATTGGAGGGTTGAGATCTCAGAAAACATGTTTAGCCCCGCTACATTTTTGCCCCTGTCCCAAATCAGGAACCTCTAGTCTTTGTAAGTCTTGTGTGTTTTTAAAGTTTGGTTCATTTATATGTTTCGGAGTTTAGTATGGCGTTGAACTAGTATACATTATTGTTTAGGGACCAGCTTAAACCCGCCTCCGGGTGCAGGATATTCCCGCAGCCATGAATACCCATTGGTGGCCTTCGGCTGTTTTCTGCTCTTTCGTCTGGTTGTTTTACTTTGCATAAACATACTGTGCTAGCTCAAAAGAGTTTAATGTATATTAGATTTGATGTAATAATGACTCTTTCATTTAGCTTTTTTTCAAGAAAGAAATGCACGGAAGAAAAATATGTGCATGCCATTTGTTTATAAAAATAAGGGAATTCACACTGTTTTTGTGATATATAGTTAAATATGACCCTGGAACATAAAGCGCTTGTCCTAAGTCGTAGCATATAAAAACGGGGAAACAGCTGTATTCCTCTTTTTTCGCTCTTTCCTAAGACTTTGTGAAAATAACTTTCCTGAGACAATTTGACAGACAGATTTCGTCGCCGTCAAGTTGGATGTGTGTGTCGTCATGTTGTAGCGAGATTGTAATTATTATGCTTATTCATCTAAGATTATTTGTTTTGTGTGGCCTTATAAGATGTTTACATAATTGGGTTGTGACCTATTTATAGTTGTTTACGAAATAATATATAATTGTGAAGTTTAGTAATCACTGGAACAATCGTAGATAATGATGGAATGAATATAACTTTCTATTTAACTGGCATAATAATTCCAGAATGATCATAATCTACAATGCGAAATTTAGACTTCTACAGTGTTCCAGAAGTTTTCCTTCTTCAGTGATCTAGAAGTTTCCGTGGTAACTATATATTCAGACACCATCATTAGACTGATTCAGAAATTTACAGACCCCTGGAGTTTTATTTACGTTAACAACATCATACTAGTTTGTGAACTTATTGGACATATATTATTTTTCCATTTGGATTCCGCAACAATTAAGAGGAGAATTCCGGATAAAAAAAGACTAGGTTGGACATTCGGATATTTTTACAGTTAAGTTGACATTTTTTTGTATAATATTTCTTGTATAATTGTATCATAAATAAACTTGTTAAATTTATTATTGATTTTTGTCTTTTGTTGGCTACAATTTAAAAGTAATTTCTGGCCGTAACAATGTGTAGTTGACCATATTGTTTCATCAATTTGTTTTAGCAACTTTAATGGTAGTAAGGGGAATTTAACCATTTTGACCATCTTGTCGCTTAATGACACTATACAAAATTTGTGTTCGTTCATACCTTTGAAATCGTTTTAAACTTAGTAACCGCTAAATAAAGGCAACAGTAGTATACCGCTGTTCAAAATTCATAAATCAATTAAGAGAAAACAAATCCGGGTTACAAACTTAAACCGAGGGAAACACATCAACTATAAGAGGAAAACAACGGAACAACAGAAACACTGAACTACAACAAAAACAAACGCCTACATACAAAGAAACGGACTATTTGATAACAACTACAATATTCTTGACTTGGTACAGGGCATTTTAAGAAGAAATGGTGGGTTGAACCTGGTTTTATGGTTAGCCAAACCTCCCGCTTATATGGCAATGTTAAAAAATATCGCTAAAATGACAACAGTAAGTGACAGGAATATAGTACAAACAAACGCAAGAACACTCAGCACAGAGAAATGCATAACAAATAAAATAATAGTATATTACAACATGTAAACCACAGAATAACAACGGATATCTCCCATTAACAACAGCACAGGACATAAGTGTTGTTTTTCATTAAACAACCTAGAGTTAAAATCTAGTGCTATGCCAAACTACAAGCCGGTAAAACCTCAAAATTAAACAAATTTCCATATATGGAAAGTCACACATCATGAAATAATTAGAAACAATCTCCAAATAGGGATGATAGCGTATTGTTTCACAATCTACCTTCTTTACTAGTCTATTACCCAGTTTCAAAAAAGAAGCTGAAGATACCAGAGGGATATTGAAACTATAATCGAAACGAACTGACAATGTTTATCAAAATAACGAAAAACAACCAAACGAAAAACAACAGTCTACGTTACACACAAAAAAAAACAAAAGACTGAGCAACATGAAAGCACCAATAACCGGGGGGATCTCAGGTGCTGAGAACGAGTAAGCAAATCCTGCTCCACATTACGCATTCGTCGTATATACAAGTTTTACGATTTATATATGCCCGGAGTTCCAAATAAATTCAAAGCATAAAAAACTCACCAAATATACCAAGACTACAATTTTGAATATAATGCGTTAATTTGACCTTGTTCTTTTTTGTATAGACATATATGAATACATTTACTGCACTAAATACAAAGTTGCAAACATATTCTAATACTGAAATTCCTTACCTAATCTATATACTGGTCAGCAAAAATGAAGGTCAACAGTTAAATACGCATAAAGCCTCGTATCGTGTCCATATCATTTTCATATTCATACAAATATATATACATTGTAATAATTACATTACATGTATGTTTCATTTGAGTCCGTAGTTTTTATTGACTGGTAACAATCCCAAGGCACTCCAATATCATAATTTATTTCCATATAAAATACAACAGCTTCCACTGCAACAATGTTAAAATAATGCATTGAAATGTGCTTCGGTCAACGATTTTACACCCCATAAGCACTTATAAAAATAAGCATTCAATTCTTAAATTAAAATACAGAAAATTATATATAAGTTATATCATCATATGTGTAGTCAATAAAAAACCAGGTTTGTCCATCATGAACAAAACAAATTCCATCTTTCCATCTAGTGCAGCAAAAATGATACCGTTTATTTTATTCTCAAATCTACAGAAAAAGTTTTTTTAACATTTTACACAACGTATGTAAAAATCAATCGTTTTGATAAAACTCTATCTACTAATGGGCGGATACGTGGTATTAAAAGTGGCATAATAAAGACATATCTGCTAAATGAGTAGAATTGACTAACTCGCATGATAAGAATGTATTTTCTCAACCGTAGAGGAAATACAATTTTAGATTCTGTAAAAATCATCAAACTTTGATTTTACCAAAATGTACATAATAATATTTTGTCACCATAAATAATATCAAGCAAAACAATATGACGGCCACGTTTACAAAAACATATAAAACAGGATTCTTTTTTATTTGAAAACTTTGAAAACTTTTTTTTCTGTTTCTGTTTGTAGTTACTTAATAAAAATATTTTGTTTAAAGTTTGCATCTTATTTATTGTTAACATGTTCACCTACATTTCTTTTTATATTTCTTATAAGATGGCCTCTATCATGCATTAACGTAAAGATTATACACATTTTACCTTGTAAAATATATCGTTCAGTGTTCTTCTTGTCTTCTTCGGAGTGTAATGCTTCCAAAGAAGTGTATGAAATGTATGAGATGTGGTATAATTGCAAATGGAACAACTATCTAACAGAGTCCAAATAACGTAGATGTTAGCAGTTATAGGTTACCGTACTGCTTGTAGTGTCTTAGTTAATTTGAAAAAAAAATGAATGAAAACTTAAAGTTATGCTCCTTCTAAGGGCAAAATGACAGAAACTGTGTTGTGTGTTGGGGTTTCCTTGTTTTTATGCTTTACAAATTAAAGACACCAAATGTCTTTACTGAGTTCTCTGTATGTCCAATTAGTGTATTCATTTTTAGTTTAGTATGATTATGAATTGTAACAACTGTAACAGAAAAGTTACACTAAGATTAATCGAAAGACCGTTTTGTTAAATGACACATTTCTTTTTGATACGATGTGTGAGTTGTAGTATGCATAGAAGAAAATTCTTATCTGCCTTTTGAGACAAGCTAACTTAAGCTGTTTATTCAAGACTCATTGGTCTTTTTCTTTTTTTGCCAGACATTGTAAGTTTATTTTCGACTTATGAGTTTGAATGTCCCTTTGGTATCTTTCGCCAACCGAAGTTTTTTTATACAGGTATAGTTATTTAAATGTTTATAAAAAGCGTAGTTATATTAATTTTTTAACAACTGCAACAAGAAATTGATATTTATAAACTGGTGTCAAGAAGAATGTCATTATTGAATAATTGAAACATGACAATTGCCATATCATGTATGCAAAATCACTAGATTAAATTATTATATGACTCTGAATATTCTCTTTTCTCATTGGCTAAAAACGTAGGGAATTGTCTTTGATAAATCATAATATTCACTGCGGGAAAAATCACGAGAGGTTAATATAAGATTTGGAACAGCTAATATGTACCTATACATAGTTTTTCCTTTGCAATGTCAATAACGTAGTACATGTATTTTTCTTCTTCGTTTTTAAGTTCTGTTTTTAATAAATCTTATTCAATATTTCAAATTATAAAAACTGCAAAGCATATAATAAATATAAAATATTTTTCATATATTAAAAATTGGAGATGAATAAAAAAGTAATATAAAAAAACTATTGTTGACTTTTGATATCAGTTCATACAATAATTTATCAACCTCATACATAAGGTATTCAACCTCGGCCATTGGCCTCGGTGAATATCATATCTGTGGGGTTGATAATTCATTGTATCAACCTCATCAAAAGTCAATAATTGTATAAAATTACTTGTTAGATTAGGAAATGCAATACCAATTAATCAGTATAAGGGACAACATATGTCTACAGTATAAACCTCAAAGAAAAAACATTAGGGGATTATTTTGATTAGCACGTATTGCTTAATTGCACATTCTTTTTGTATGCATATCAAAAAGACATATGGCACTTCTTGATGTAACTGAAGCATATATTGCGAATCATAATCCTGTGATAAGAACCATAAACAAACTAGAGTTCAAGAATGTTAAAGAATGAAATAGAACTATGAATCAATCTGAAATAATGAAACAACGACGAAAAATCCTTTAATAGTATGGTGGGTCTTACTTAAACAGCTCTGTCAATAAAAAATTAATTCTAAGAAGTGAAAAAATAAAAACATTCACAAGTCGAAAAAAAAAAAAAAAAAAAAAACCGACACCACAACACCATGTCTCGAAAAGAAAATAACGATAGAAGCATAAACAAAGATCAACAGAACACAAAAATAGAAAACACAAGACTGAGTAACACGAACCACATAATGGTGATCTCAGGTGCTCCGGAAGGATAAACAGATGCTGCTCTAGGTGTTGAATCACTCTTGTTGCCCATTGAAATTACACACCAAGTGATAAGTCGCATTTGCACAATTGGAACCTATCAATGATCATCTACGACTCAGATATTATATAACGGTCAATCTAATCCTAATGATGTTTTTCATCACACTTTCGAAGGGACGACGTCAATTTTAATACTAGACACCCGTGGTTCAAAAGGCTCCTTGTAAGCAGCAACCCTCTATTAAGAAAATCATGACAGAATACGCAAGTTCTGGAATATCGTATCTATTGTTAAATGTAAACTAAATGAATACGCACTGACAGAATAATGTTACACAGCGCATTTCGCCTACTTCAGACTCGCCAGTGGCGCTCGATCAACACAGTCGAAGGCGGCATTAAAAACGAAGATGAAGAGCATAAATTACTAAAAATTCTGGAAAATATGTGCCAAATACGCTATATATGACATGGGGAAAAAGATATCTGTGAAATCAAAATTAATCAACAGAACATTTTTCAGAAAATGACCGTACCATTGATATGTTATATAAACAAAAATACAGAACTTTGTATCTATTTAGTATCCACGTCTGATTCATCCAGCTATAAGGGTATGTAGTTTCAGAAGTACTCTGAAGCCCGGTTTTTATTGCTGATTGAAAAGATGTTGATAATTTGGAAATAGTTTGGCGGAGAATTTTATAGGTCTAGCACTATAACTTGGTTAAAATGATATCTATGTTATTGGGTATCCAGTAAATTGAAGTAATATCCAGTTATTCATATTTGGTTGAAATTCCAAAAAGGAATACAGTACAGGCCAACGTTTGTTCAGGATTTCCTCTTTGGTGAGTGTCCCGAGAGTATATGACGTATTTCCAAGTGAATTGTCAATAACTTGTTCGTTGATCAAGCAGTATATGTGATGCGATTTACAAACACAAACGATATTGTTTGGTGTTTTGTCTGCAGAAACAACAACAAATTAATAAATTTTGATTTATATCAACGATCTCACAGATTCTACCCACACAGAAATACTGGTTATGTCTTATTTTTACGTTTAACCCTTGCTTTTTATAATCCTCCACTGAATCCACTAGTATTTAAAAGTTATGTTTATATTTATGGATTTAGGTCGCGTTGTGTTGTCCTTTTGTTTAACACATGTCACAATAGGTGTCGTATAGCTAAAAGAGATGATAGGAACAAACTGAACTTTTGAACTTGAAGGATACTTCTTAAATGAATGCGTTAAGAACTCCTTGGCAAAGAGAAATTCAATCGTGTCTCTGTGTCATATTTTTAAATGCCAACCGATCTGTAAAGTCTGTGACGGGTAATATCCGAGTTGATAACATTTAGTTGGTAAAGGTTAGATTGAAGATTTGTTTCAAGAGTTTCCAAATAGAACTTGTTTCGAAAGGAGTAGTGAATATAGCTGTGTGTGGGTGTGAGGTATATCTAACGGTATATTTATTAATGAGAGAAGGTCATTAAAAGATACAAAATGAAGAGTAGGTGATTTATAACTACGTCGACTATGGCTGCGTCTACATCGAGAAGCAGAAGTGAAAATATTCGTCATATTTAACGAGCTGCAGGTTAGCGACTAGATAGAATAACACATACAATCAACGTTGCCGTTACGGCCATTGGGAGTCAGTTTCCAGGTCCTTTTGTGTACGGATAGGTGTTAAAAATTATTGTTTGTTCTGTGGGTTTTTTTTTGTCGATGATTCGAACTCGCATATAAAGGATTGAACGATCAAACTTATTAAAATGTTAAATAAATATTTCCTCTGTATTGCTGTTTTTGTCTGATCTATGGTCCCACATCTATTTTTAGCACATTTCATTACAATATAGCAATCCGCTTAGGTTTCACTCCAATCCGTAATCTTGATAAGTTGAATTATGAGTGCGAAGATAAGTGTTATTCTTATTAGGGGGATGATCCAAAAGTGACATATGTAAGATTGGTTGGTCTGGTAATAATATAAAATATGGTTTTTCAGAATAGATCTTGTCTTTTGTGACGTCTTTGTCTGAACTTTGTTTTATACTAGGATACGTTAGAAACATCAGGGTTTTAGCACTTCCAGCTCCTCATGTGGCACCCATAGTACAAACATGCAAACACCAGTACGCTGAACTCTAGGACTAAACAAAAATTTCTTAGCTAAAGGTATCGTATCAAAGGTAGGTAAAAAATTAGAAAACTGCAAATACAAAACGACAAAAAAAAAAAAAAAAAAGATTGCAAAAAAAATAGCCACATCCTTTCCAAAGGACGACTTATAAGGAAATTCAAGGCTATTGAACAAAAATGCAAGACCCTGCAAATGATAAATGAGACATCCAAGTTAAAAGATGATTTTTGTTTTATAATATGACGGAAGACAAGAACACAAACACACAATAAGCAAAGGAACAGGGCTTTTTCAAGGTTTTTAATACTGCAGTCCCAATCCTAAATATTATTTCACAATACTCCGAAGATATTTATTCACTCAAGATAGCTATTATTTTAAAATTTTAAATTTAACAATTAATAGCGGATAAATAATGTACATGTATTGACTGAGAAAAAGTGGTAAAATCTGTTCCCCTAATTATTTGAAGGAAACTGTCGAGAAGCAATGTTTCAAATGAATATGACGAAAAGTCCCGTGACAAAACATATCTCAACGTGTTGTCAGTCAGCAAATTTCCAAAACTGGTGTACACAGATTGAGAGAACTTAAGATATCAAGCATTCTAATGAAGTGCGAAACAAATCATGTTTTTTTTTCATATCATTAAAGTATTATCTATAGATTACATATAAAAATTATGTAAGAAAAGACAACAAAACTGTACAACAATAACTTTACATGCAACATGGCAACATAAGGTTATATGCATTTACTATATAAAGTGCACCAGAGAGTCAACATCACTTATCCTTAAACATGAGTCGATTGATATGTATACTTCTCCTAGTGGTTGCTGCGGCAGGTAAATACATTTATTATTTAAAGTCGATTGCTACTTAAATAATAATTTACAAATGAGTGTAAATTTAGATTTTATTGATAGATAGTTGTTTCTTTAACGTTGAAATCACATCTTGTTAACAATATATATATTATTCAAATATTATTTATTGAAAAAAATTAACACAAACTTATGTTTTAAATAATATCCTTTGAAATATAGATTTCATCACTAGTATAAATTGAAAATGAAAAAATAACTGAAAGCGCTGCAAGGCAAAATCCAGATACTTTTTATTTGGATTGCTTAAAATGTTCCTGTGAACCATATTTCAAAATATTATCGTGCAGTTATGATTTCATTTTAAATGCAGGTACAATGTATCATTTTAAAAGAGGAACAAGATCAAAGTTTTAAAATCGTTTTGCAAAATGATTATTGCAGTTTTCTATTTAAGTTCCGTTGTGAATTTATTTTAATTATAAAAAAAAAAAAAAAACCAAACATTTAGTAATATTGCTTGTGGCTTCTATTTGTGCTATTCAAGAAGATTGATTCAACTAATATTAATGGTAAAAAATTGAGAAATTTTCCATTATTTTCCTTTATTAACAGCTTACGAGTATAACGATGGTTCTAAGACAGTGGTTGTGAAGAAGCCAGTTTATGGTGACGATTACGTAGTCAGTTACTTGGATTACTGCAACAAATTCCATGGATTTAAAATTAGTGACAACAGATTTTCATACGGAGGTCAAGGTGAGTAAATTTTGGAAATTATTTAAAGGAAAAAGGAATATATCTTCCGCATGCAAAGCTCTAATTCCTTGCCCGGCTTTGGCTATACCTTTTGTACTTTTGTACTTTTTAGTTTATGAGCCATTAATGTTTTTAATAAGTTTTGAATTTTCAAATATGTTGGCCTCGAGCATCACTGAAGAGACATTTCTTGTCGAAATGCGCAAATTACAAACCATATCTTTATAAATAAAATCAAATATATATATCTATTAAGTAATGTGTTTCTCTATTTGGTTGAAAATCTTATGATGGGTCATTGAATTAAGTGATCTACTTATTGCACAATTTACATGTTTAAAAATATATATTTTAAGCTAAATGTAATGTCCCCTAATAATAATCACCTAAAACACTAGGAAATAATCGTATTTTATAACTTTCATCCTAATTCAACTGTGAAACGAATAAACTTTAGATATTTATCTTGGAGATGAATAGTTGATATAGGTCCTTTCATATTGAATTATCATACCAGAAATAATAATAATAAAAAAAGAAATAATAACAATATGTTCTTGATATATGCTTTATTCACACTGCTGTTAATTATTAACAAAATCATGAAATATATTTGCAGCATACACACTGAAATGTGGACTACAAAGATTTTACAATCTATGGAGTAATTGCTGGTCTAGTTATCATAGCAAAAGTGTCTGTTTCAGACGACTCAGGAAGAGAAATTTATTTGTAGCTTACTCCAGAGGTAATCAACTTTTTTTTGTGTTATTCATTTTAATTCACATTTGTTAAACCTTTCTGGAAATAGTTATCTAAATTTCAAATATCTTCAATCGGTTGAATAAAATTGGGTAGAACGTTCTTAATCGATCACAACGTTCATGTTTTCGCCTTAATAATCAAGATTTCTTTAAATTATGAAACGGAAAATTACAAAGTTAATTTATGAAAGACAAGAAACTTAACAAAATGTTATGTCTTATTTCATTAGATATGATTTGGCAGATACGACAATGATAAGCAATTATTATTTGCTATGGGAAACAAACAACAAAACAATCAGGTCAAATCATTTTAAAATAATTTTTATTTGATTGTTAAAACAATGAAATACTAAAATCAATGCATGAACAAAAACACCACCTTTAAGGTAAAGGGAAGTCCATTAAACCTGATTAAACAAAAACAGTAGAATATATTATAATTATACACACGTACGACTTGAAAACAACTGTCATATTCCTGACGTGGTACATCCACAAAATTAAATAGTGGGTTTTGACAATTAAGTATAACTATAATGTCACAGCAAGAATGTGAGTTTATCGTATGCGACATCAAATGGTTATTAGTGAAAGTGAAGCACACATTAAAAAGAAAAGGAATATCTTGTTGATCTGTTCCAAAAGTATAAATATCAATAAATAGTATTATTTTTAAACGCTCTTACTTGTAAGACTGAACAAAAATTATATTAGTAGAAATTGGTACCTATAAAGAGAATGGAATCTTATAAAAAATAAATGTAATTTTTTATAATTAAATAACAGGTTACGACTCTGACGATTATACTAAGACAGTGGTATACGGTATAGGGTCTGGGTCCGTAATCAGTTATCTGGATTACTGCAACAAATTTCGTGGATTCAAAATCAGTAATAGTAGATTTTCATACGGAGGAAAAGGTGAGTAAATTAAAAAAAGATAATTATGGACAAGTTACAAACAATATCTTTATTTATAAAATAAAATTATCAACACTTTCCGTTTTGAATTTTTTTTTGGAGTTCGGTAGTTTTGTTGTTTTACTTTCTACACGTATTCAATAATAAGTTTCTATATTGAGAGAATATATCTTGCAGATAATAGTTGAATTGTTAACTTTCATCTCGAATTAGCGTACCGGACATAAAAAATTAAAAAAGGTGTTCTCGATATATGCTTAATTCATGCTGCTGATTGTTATAAACAATACCATAAAATATACTTGTAGCATACACACTGAAATGTGGACCACAAAGATTTTATAACTTATGGAGTAATTGCTGGTCTACATATCATAGCAGGAGTGTCTGTTTCAGACGACTTAGGAAGAGGAATCTATTTGTAATTTATTCCGGAGGTAATTAATTTGATTCGGTCTTCATTTGAATTCGCCTTTGTTAGCAACTAACGAGTGAAAACTGAAAAACCTACGAGAAATAGCTTTCGAACCAAACGAGAAATGTCGTTTGAACCTGACAAATATAGCTATATTAATATTAATATATTTGTACGCAGGCGGTTTGATCACATTGCTAAGAACGTTCTTGACTGCTCACAATATTCATGTGTTCGCCTAACAAAAATTAAAACAAAAGCTTTCAATTATGAAACGGCAAATAACAAAGGTGAGTTCTGGAAGATGAAAGACTTAACAACATATTTTTCTTGTTTTTGTAAAAAATATAATGTCGCAAATACAACATTATTTAGCAGTAGGAAGCAAAGAAAAGGATAAGAATAACTGAGATAATAAATATTGACATTTGAGTATAATACAAATATAAATATGATGTCGTAGCAAGGATGTGAAATTGTTATATCTGACATCAAATGATTATTTGTGACAATTTGCATTTAAAAAAAAATCTCTATATCAATGAAAGCATTTATTATTTAATATATTCAACTTGTAGGATTGAAAACACTTATGTCAGTAGAAATCATACATATTAAATGAATGGAATTTGTTATTAACCAAAATGTAAACTTGTATACTTAAATAACAGATTACGACTTTGATGACGATTACAGTATCGGGTCTGGGTCTGTAGTAAGTTATTTGGATTACTGCAACAAATTCCATGGATTCAAAATCAAAAACAGCAGATTTTCATACGGAGGAAAAGGTGAGTAAATTATAATGAAAAAAATTATGGACAAGTCACAAACAATATCTTTATTCATAAAATAAAAGTATCTACACTTTCCGTTTTGAATTTTGTTTTGTAGTTCGGAATGTTTGTTGTTTGACTTTCTACACATATCAAGTAATTAGTTTCTGTATTGAGAGAATATATCTTGCAGATAAATAGTTGAAATGTTAACTTTGATCTCGAATCAGTGTACCGGACATAAAAATAAAAAAGGTGTTCTCGATATATGCTTAATTCACGCTGCGATTGTTTTTAACAATACCATGAAAATATACTTGTAGCATACACACTGAAATGTGGAACACAAAGATTTTACAACTTATGGAGTAATTGCTGGTCTAGTTATCATAGCAGGAGTGTCTGTTTCAGCCGACTCAGGAAGAGAAATCTATTTGTAGTTTACCCCGGAGGTAATTAATTTTGATTCGGTCTTCATTTGAATTCGTCTTTGTTAGTACCTAACGAGCAAAAACTGAAAAACCTACGAGAAATAGCTTTCGAACCAAATGAGAAATGTCTTTAGAATCTTACAAATAAAGCTACATTAATATTAACATATTTTTACGCAGGAGGTTTGATGATATTGCTTAGAACGTTCTTGACCGCTCACAACATTCATGTGTTCGCCTAACAAAAATAAAATAAATGCTTTGAATTATGAAAAACAAAAAAAAAAAAAAAAGAAAGGAGAGTTCTGGAAGACGAAAGACTTAACAACATATTCTTTCTTATTTTAAAAAAATATAATGTGGCAAATACAACAATATTAAGCAGTTAGAAACAGAAAAAAGGATAAGAATAATTGGGATAATAAATATTGACATTTAAGTATAATACAATGATATATATCATGTCGTAGCAAGGATGTGAAATTGTTATATCTGACATCAAATGATTATTTGTGACAATTTGTATTTTAAAAAATCCTAATATCAATGAAAGCATTTATTATTTAATATCTTCAACTTGTAGGATTGAAAACACTTATGTCAATAGAAATCCGTACATATTAAATGAATGGAATTTTTTATTAACCAAAATGTAAACTTTTATACTTAAATAACAGATTACGACTTTAATGACGATTACAGTATCGGGTCTGGGTCCGTAGTAAGTTATTTGGATTACTGCAACAAATTCCATGGATTCAAAATCAAAAACAGCAGATTTTCATACGGAGGTAAAGGTGAGTCAGTTTACAACTTGATAATAATCTAGGTTAGGAACAATATCATTCAAATATAAGATTAAATGTATCTATCATTTATATTGTATTTAGATTGAAACAGAAGTTTAATTATGATATTTTAAAGGGCGAAGTAAACTGATGACTGCATTATACAGTCTAACAAAAATTAAAAGCAATATGTGAGGTTTATGTATCGCATATGAAGAGGTAGAGCAAAATGTTTCTACAGCAATAAAACATTCTCCCGAATTCCAAAAGAAAAAAAAAAAAAAAAAAAAAAAACCGTTATAATTTATTTTCATCATAATGTGAGAGAAATAAAAATCGATTGAATCTTGCAGATAAAGTAATGTTTTTTGTATTTCGACTTTAAATCAGCTCTAAATATATGCTTAATTTTACTGCTAACACAAAAAAAAAAAACCATATAATGTATTTGTAGTTTACACACTAAAATGTGGACTACGACGATTTTACAACATATGGAGTAATTGCTGGTCTAATTATAATAGCAGAAAGGTCTGTTTTGGTAGACTGAGGAAGAAAAATCTTTTCGATGTATACCCCGGAGGTAATTTATTATTCTGTGTTCTTGATATCATAATTTCTAGAATCTAAAAAGAGTTTTAGGTACTTTCACTGGATCAGCAGCAATAAGAAAATAAAGTTCGCAATTAAAGTCAGTTGTAGGTGAAACTAGATACCATTATTTGTATGATAAAACAAGAAAACATCAAACCTAAATGTTTTAATTTTTGTTAATTCAATTAGAATATAGTATTATATACGTATTATTGTATAGTCATGTCAATTATGATGTTGCAAAGATAAATAATTTTGATTTTTTAGAACATATAGTCATCTTGTGATAAACCTGTTTGCTATCATCTTCCTTAATCTTCCAAAATCTGAAATGAACAAAATAATTTCAATAGATCTGTTATAATATATACAATCTTAGTCTCTTTTCTCATGCAGTGATATAAAATTATTGGCTTCGCTGTCCTGTCAACTTGTATTCCTCATTCAGAACTAAAAGACAGTTTGAAAAAACTTTGTATCATAAATATATGTTCTTTATTCCGAAAGCAATACAGCTTATAGTTATCAATATAAAAAAGAATGATAAACGGAGATAAGATAAATATCTTTTTAAGGAAGGAATAAATCATAATAGGTGCAAACCAGTCTCTTCCAAACAAAAATGTCTCTGAATAATCAAAATGCTTGATTTCTTTAAATTGACCAAAAAATGTAAGATACTTGCTCATCAAAAGATTCAACCATTGCTTTCTCTTAAAAACAGATTACGACTACGCAGATGGTTCTGTTAAAGTAATTGTGAAAAAGCCAGCATATTAAGATGTTTATTAGAAACTAAGGTAATCAAGACAAATTTATATTTATACTGTAACCCTGTTCGGTCTGAACAATATTTTTTTTCCTTATCTTTTCCTATTTATTTGCTAGTTTTATAGGAATTTATATTCCAAGCAGAATTGACATTAATCTTAATATTCTTACCGAAAGAGGGACTCATTTCAACATTTTCTATAAAATATAAATAAGAAGATGTGGTATGAGTGCCAATGAGACAACTATCCATCCAAGTCACAATTTGTAAAAAGTAAACAATTATAGGTCAAAGTACGGCCTTTAGCACGGAGCCTTAGCTCACACTAAACAGCAAGCTATAAACGGCCCCAAAAAGACTTGTGTAAAACAATTCAAACAGGAAAACCAACGGTCTAATCTATATAAAAAACGAGAAACGAAAAACACGTATGAACCACACCAACAAACGACAACCACTGATCAACAGGCTCCTGACTTGGGACAGGTGCATAAAAATACAGCGGGTTTAAACGTTTGAACAGGCGCCAACCTTCACCCTAACCTGAAACAGTGCTATTACATTACAAGATAAAAGGACACACAATAAAATATCAATTGAAATGGCTTTACTCAATAAAAAAAAAAAAAAAAAACAATACACAAAAACAAGTAAATATACACTGAACAAATAAGTTTGATAAATCTATAATGACATGCTGTGGATTCATTTTTTTCGTTGGATACGAACTTCTGTGGATTTCATGGGTATAGTCAAATCACGAGTTTGCAGGTTCAATGAAGCAAAATTCTCATGACATATATGCTGGCATGGACAAAACAACGCAATCAAGTTTCAACGAAAATAAAATTATCCCTCAATCCACGACGATTTGTATCCACGAAAATAAAAGAGTCCACAGTCATCGTAAATCATGAATGTTAGATAATAAACACTTAATGAGAATGACTATATTGCGTGAACATGCACTGGCGTAAGGTATTAACTGAGATAAAGTAAAATTACCGTTACTGCTATTACCTTTTCAATGCTCTTCATGCTTGTAATCGATTTGATCTTCAAGCTGTGGTGATTCAGGCGTCACTGATGAATCTACTAATGACAAATACGCGTCTGGCGACCAAAGTCATAAGTCTTGCATTTTCCATGAGTTTTTAGTAAAGTGCATTCTAATCTTCAATAAATGTATTCACTCGTACTATTGTGAACGTACTTTATGAATGATTATAATAAAGTTCATCCAGAGCTCTCAACAGTTCAAATATTACGAATGTAAGCATACACAATTCAAGCAAGAAAAAAATCCACTATAAACTAAAAATGTATAGACCAGCTGTTAACTAATACTTTTCATATTTTTTGTAGGGTGCGGAGTACCATGTACCTTTAAATGACAATACAATTATTTAAACGTTGGAGTGTTTCTTATAATATTAAAACCGTAAAAAACATAGATTTGTTATCTTAGCCGAATGTCTTGAGTGGATGCAAATAAGACTAAAAAATATTTTGAAATCAAAATTTTACGACAAATGGGATGATTTTAGCTTCTTAATTGTGAATTTTCAATTTCTATTTAGTCATATGACAGCAACTCCTACATATGTAGTATATATATCCCTATTGCAACGATTTTTTTTACAGCTATGCGTTTCCTATTATGATTTCATTGATAAATTGTTGTTGCTTACAGTGAAGCAATTGAACCAAGGGTTCCAAGAGTTAAAGTTGGATTCATCCCTTCCAATATTGAATGGACTTAACCATCAGTTAGATTACACATTATGTAATATCTGTTCTACAGATTTTACGGATATGTTTCAATTGTTGTCACCACAATCCTGTGTTCTTTTCAGCGATTGTATCATCACTAAATAATACTTATCACCGAATTAAAAGTTGACGGTGTCACTAGTGTAGTAGGATCTGCTTACCTTTCATGACCACCTAAGATTACCCACAGTTTTGGGTTAAGTTCTTGTTGCTCAGTCTTTTGGGTTTGTTTTTTTTTGCGTAGGTTTTTGGGGATTTGGTTGTCTTTTCATCGTCTTATGTGTTGGTTATGTTTTCAGTATCGCTCCAGAATATGAGTTTTGAATGTCCTCTTGGTATATCCCTGCTAATTATCTTAGATATCTCACGAGAGACATGTTTTTGCAATTTTAAATCTAAAAACTGGACTAATTTCTTCTCTGTACAAATTGTGTGTCCTTTTATTTTTTTGTTTGACGTTTTCTGGAGTCTAGAATCCCATGGCTGGTAATGCATGTAGAGCACGAGATGCCTACTTTATCAGCATTTCATCAAAACCCGGTATCGCTCTGTTTGGAGGCTATGAGATTCATTCAAATGTTTTGTGCCATTAAATTATATATTCAAAATTGATTAACTAGTTTGGAATATTGATGAACTACTGTTGAATATTGATAAACTACTCGAAAAACCTCCCTTTTTTAATGATTAATGTATCCATCATTTCTTATACCTTACACCAAATGAATTGCAAATAAAATTTTCAATTACAAAAACATGTTGCATTATCTCAATACTGAAAAATCAAGTCTAAATCTCCTGATTGCACCTGTGATAGTTCCCCATTCATATATAATCCGACAGACCACGTTATTACTGGTGATCTAAACATTCTAAAAACACTTCTCTGCGCCGAAATATCGTGAGCCTAAATCCATCAGTTAGGGACACAACTTCAGTATAAAGATAGATTTAGTCGTGGATTGCCAGGCAATGGTTTAAATGCGAGGAAGAGGACGTACATTGTCTTTCCAAATGGTTTTAAGGCTGTGCGGTCGTTGATACAAACCAGAATTAAAAAAAAAAAAAAAACTGAATGGGTCTATGAATACACATGCTACATCAATTTTTGAAAGACCCAAAACTTGCAAAACATCTGTCATACCTCCATGACAAATATGTTGTTGTCCCCGCTGATAAAGCCCCAAAGAATTACATTACATAAACTGCTTGATAAATAAATTAGGCATTGACAATTTACTAAGAAACTCAACATATACCCCCACGAAACTTACCAAGGAGGAAATCCTGGATTATCATAGGTCTGTTCTATATTCTTTTGGAATTTCAACCAAAGATGAAAGACTGGCTCTATCTTCACTGTATTGAAAACCTAAATTACATAAGTGGGCTTACAAACAACGTTATATTACTGGGTCTTCCAAGTGCTCCACGAAACATCTTTCTAAATTATTAACATCCATTTTATCAGCAATCAAAGCCGGGCTTCAATGTTATTGCTAAACTACATATCTTACAGGTGGCGTGAACCAAATATGGATACTTAAACAATTCCAAAGATCTTTTAGCGTACATTCAATCTAAAACTCTTTCATCTTGCAATAGAATTAAAATTAATGACTTTTCTACACTTTACACAAGTATTCTTAATTCCAAACTAAAAGACAAATTAGAAGAATTGGTACTGAAGTGTTTCATAAAAAGAAAGACCGACGTAGATACAAGTATCCAGCCTAAGGAAGGAATAAATCTTACTTTAAAAAAATTCTCTGAAAATGACATTATCGATATGCTTGATTTTTTGTTTGACAAAATTTGTTGAATTAGGGGTAGACTTTTCAAAAAATTGTCAGCATTCCTATGGCAACGAACTGTGCGACTCTCCTTGCCCATTTCTGATTATTTTCATATGAGACGGAGTTCCTTCAGACACTTGTCAAAAACAAGAAGATCAAAGAAAAAATTAAAACAAAAACTAAAATACCGAACTCCAAGAAAAATTCATAGCGGAAAGTCTTTTATCAAATGGCAAAATCAAAAGCTCAAAACACATTAAACGAATGTAAAACAACTGTCATATTCCTGACTTGGTACAGGAATTTCCTTATGTAGAAAATGGTGGATTAAACCTGGCTTTATAGCTAGCTAAACCTCTCACTTGTATGATAGTCGGATAGAATTTCATTTTATTGACAACGATGTATGAGCAAAACATACAGATGTAATTTGTAAAACTGTCAAAAATTATGGTACAGCAGTCAAAATTATGCTGTTCTCACTATAAAAACAAATAACTGTTTCAACAAGAAAAACAAAATGGCACAAAAACACTCTATAGACAAAGTACATCAGCCAAAATGAAAGACAAGAATACAAAAATGACCAAAGCACAATAACACAATGGTGGAATGTATAAATACCGAGCCATGCCAAAAGTATAGTACCCATAAAAGACTTAACAGTAAAGGTTAAAAATATATAGAATTAAATAAAAAGAACACTGTAACACGTAAGTAAGATGATAAACAAAGTCAATACATAGAATCTATACTTCAAGACCATCATGTATTATTTGTGAGGCTGATACGGAATATTTATCAACAAAGTCTTGGTATCTTCCGACGAAGTCAGATCATTAAATTTTAAATTCAGTTATATTGATGAAGTCCCTTCCATTAACAATCCAAACTTTTCTGATTGGGTTCCTTTAATATATCCTCCCGAACTAGAAACTAAAGAAACAACAGACACGGCTTCCTCCGCCTCATTTTTAGACTTATACCTCAAATTTGACATAAGCGGTCATCTCAGTACCTCAGTCTATGACAAACGAGACGATTTAAGTTTTGAAATTATAAATTTTCACAAGGAAGCTATTAAACCAACAGTTACAATTGGCGAAGTTGAAATCATTCCTTCGTAAATTTTACGAACGCCATCATGAGTTGGTTTACAGTTATGGAATATCTGTTTCACAGATGATGACGAAAATGTTCAAATTGTCATAACAACAATCCCGTCCTCTTAATCCCGATCGTGACCTACCGAATTAGATTTATCATTATCACTGGATTTGTACTTACCTGAGCAACGCGACGGGTGCAACATGTCGAGCAGGATATGTTTATCCTTCCTGAGCACCTGAGATAACCCCGGTTTTTGGTGGGGTTCGTGTTGCTTAGTCTTTAATTTTCTATGTTGTGTTTTATGTACTGTTGTTTGTCTTTGGGTCTTTTTCCTTTTTGCTAAGGCGTTGTCAGTTTATTTTCAACTTATGAGTTTGAATGGCCCTTTGAATTCGTTCGCCTCTATTTTGCATCGTATAAGTAAATACTTGGAAAGTACTTATTTATTATAGAGACACGATAATCTTAACGTAAAGTTACTTTAATCGATGCATGACTGAAGAATTTACAAATTTGGCATTGGGAACCTTCAGTAGATGAATAAATTGTCCGCTAATGTCAGTTATGCACTGTACAGATACATCCCAGCGACTAAAGTAACCATACAAAATCATTACTTGCAATGATTATATGACAAAATAAAAATCAATAATGGTTAAACGGTTTAAGTTACCCTTCAAACCATGTGACGCTGCTAGTCATGTATCGATAAAAGTATAAATAATTTACAGTTGATCTCAAAACTTTTTATTTAAAACTGCAATACCTACCAAAAATAACATGTTATGCGTTCGTATTATTAACTTTATTCACGAGTAACTGTCCTATAAAATAATATTTGCTGCCTGGAGTCACTTGTAAAGATAACTAAAGAATGCCCTTCAAGACTTTTCCCGAAAAAGGATAAAAGGAGACAGGCCATGCTAAATTAAACTATTTATGTGGGGAGATCAGATGAACCATGACATAAACAATTATTACTCTTGGAGGAAGCTTGCTGTTGTGAATGTATAAACATATCTCTCGGACAAAGATGTTGTCATTTTTACAGACAAAGCCTAAACATTATTGTTTCATATGCAAACTCATCATCAGCATTATCAGTAAATCGAAGTCTCCTACTAATACACCTTAACTTTTTACGAATTAAAAGAAGATATTTTATATAACCACTAGTATGCCCTTTTTTGGCATACGTCAATAAGACAGCAACCCAACAACAAAACTGAACGGTATGACATTCGCTGTCTTTCATTTATTAGATTGTCACTTTAAATATACACCACTTTTCACGTGCAAGGGGTAGGGTTTTAATTATGACATCATTATAGTGATAATAATAATAATAATAAATTCTTTATTTAACGAAGGTAACTCATTTAACATACAATTGTTTACACAATTACAAATGTATATACACAAGCATAAAACAGACTGTAGAACTATAGCATGGCAAGAATGTCCTAAAAAAAAAAAAAAAAAAAAGTTTGTCTACTCATTTTGTTTTGTGATAAAGAGATTAGCACATTTCATCTTAAAGCTTTCTATATGTCTTAAATCCTTTATATCATTTGGCAAACTATTCCAAATGATTAGACCAGAATATTGAAAAGTCTTTTTGAAGTATTCAGACTTTGGCCTTGGTATATGAAGATGTCCAGATGTTGTTGACCTAAGAGAATAACTATATAGATCACTGCACGCAGTAAATTTACTTGTAAGATAATCTGGCGCGAGTCCATTCATACATTTAAACATTAAAATGGCTTGAAAATATTTTATCCGCGTAAAAATGGTCATCCAATTAAGTTCTTTAAACATTGATATTGATGGATAATCAAAAGGCTTATTCAAAATTAATCTTGCTGTGCGCTTTTGTAGTTTATGAATCCGCTCAATGTTGCAATTTGCTGTAAAACCCATATGGTGCAACAATAATCAATTATTGGTAATATATAACTGTTATAAAAGGATAAGACCTTTGCGAGGCAAGTATCGTTTTAATCTATTTAGCAGGTATAATGATTTCACATACTTTATCTATGTGAATTGACCATGATAGATTTTATCAATATGGATACCAAGAAGTTTTCTACATCCACATTGTCAAATGAAGTTTGATTCTGCGATAATACACACAAGACATCATTACAATTCTCAAGTTTTCTCTCAGATCCCATAAGCATACATTTGGACTTCTTGTTATTTATTATCATATTGTTTTAGCACACCATTCAATTACGTTTTCAAAGTCTTTATTTAAACAAGAGTTTAAGTTTGAAATAGATTTGGACGATATATGCAAAGTTGTGTCATCAGCATATAATTCAGACTCTGTGTGTTCTAATGTAAGCGGGAGATCATTTATATAGATTAAGAATAATAAAGGTCCTAATATGGAACCTTGTGGGACCCCAAATGATACATTATTGTATCCTGATTCAGTTTTTCCAATTTTAACCTTTTGCAGTCTATTTGAGAGATAGGATGAAAACCACTTAACAGAGTGATCATCACATTTATATAAATTAAGTTTCGATAATAAGATGTTATGGTTAACGGTGTCAAATGCTTTTAAAATCAAGAAATAAAACAGCAGTGAAATTGCCTTTGTCAAATTCTTCTAACCATTTGTCAATTATTTTGATAAGTGCTGTGTGGCATGAGTGTTTTCACTAAATCCAGATTGTTGTTGTACTAATAGTTTGTATTTAGTTAAAATGAATATAATTGTTTAAACAGAGCCCTCTCAAAAATCTTGGACACTGTAGGTAAAATTGAAATAGGACGATAATTGTTAGGATCATCCTTATTACCGGCTTTGAAAATTGGAGTTACTTTTGCATACTTTAGAACATCAGAAATATACCTGTACATAAACTAAGGTTTATAATATGAGTGAAGAATCTACAATTATTGATTTTGATACTTTTAATATTCTTGGGCCAACTCCATCGGTCCCGGTTGATTTATTAATATCTAGATTTGTGAGATATTTAAAGACATCACCATTTGTGACAGTGTATAGTGAAAACAACGTGTTATCATTAATTTTGGATTTCACATAATTGTTTATTTTCTCTGATTCAAAATTAGAATGGGGATGTGGAATAAGTTTTCTCCCACTGAACTAAAGTGATCATTTAAGCAGTTTACAATGTCAATTTTATCCGTAAGATTCTTATCTTCGTATGTTATCATATCAATATCATGATCCGTTGTAGAGTTAAGATCTTTAAATGTCTCCGTAGAGTTTTACAGTTTTATCATTATTGATGGCTTCCATAAAATACTTAAATTTTGAAGAACGAATCAGTTTATTTGTTAGATTCCGATATTTCTTATAATTATAGATGTTCATTTTATATCACAGTGTGGTTTCGGCAACAGACAAAGAAATAGCATAATTAAAGCATAAACGATTAAAACTGCTAGAGTCTAGTTTCTGTCGAAGTCAGAGTCACACTGACATAACCATTCCGTGAGCAAAAGAAAATAAGTCAAGTCATAAGTTGAAGTTGACGTCAATATGCCACCATATGTAACGGAACTGTAGAGGAACAATCCACTTAGTAGACCATGTTTAGAGGAATTCAATTCAATCATTCGTCTAATAAAACAAATCAGGGAGAGGATCAGAGAAATTGGCAGTGTAAGTGGAAGAATCAAACGTTAATATTGCTGAAGAAGAGTTAAAGTAATTACACAGACAGAATATGGACAATTGCATATTGAAAACGAATCTTTTTAGATTCACAAAAAAGAGTCTGAATATTGTTGATAAAAAAAAATAGAATCACTAAAGAAGGAGAGTTTTTTTTTTTATTTTCCTCTTCTTTTCGTTTTCCCTGATTTCAATTATATTTCTCCAGAAAATCTGTAAGACGTACGTAGAGCGTGCAAAGACGTCTGCGCTTATTTCCCTAAATTGTGTTTGTGTGTTAAACTTTTCATTTTTCGCTTGACAGCCAGAAAACGCGTTTGAAGCATGTGCGTGTGTGCGTTTCTGAAAAAAATCTTTCTTTTTTCACACAGAAAATACTAAAAAGCAGGTGTTAAAGTAGACACATGTGCAATATCTTTACGATTTGATTTTCTGATACAATGCTTAAATATGCACGAAATATTTGCCACTGGACGTTAAGCAGAAAACAATTAATAGCAATTCTCTGTAACCACCGACCAAGTTGCGGCACGCTTAGTCTCAGATTTTTCTTGAAATTTTGGTTCTTGACAGCTATCGATAAACATATAAGAAATATGCAGACCAAATTTTGTGTATGTCTCCGTTGCCATGGTTACGGATTCTCTTAGATTTTGGCTCAAAATTGCATATTTTGATGTAGAAAATTACCAACTTCGAGCAATTATCATGCACACATTTCAGTTTTGATGAATATTGTAACATTTGTTTATTAAAATAAAAGATAAAAAATAATTCTAATAAAAAGGGGCGTTCATAGAAAGGCTTAATGTCATTATTATTGACGACGAAAAATCACAAAAACACATTTGAATTTGATACGACTGTCATACAGGTGAGAGGTTTAGCGCTGTAAAACCAGGTTCAATCCACCATTTTCTACAAAAGAAAATGCCTGTGCCAAGTCAGGAATCTGACAGTTGTTGTCCATTCGTTTGATGTTTCTGTGCTTTTGATTGTGCCATTTGATTGGGGACTTTTTTTGAAACTTGAATTCAGTATTTTTGTGATTTAACATTACAAACAGTCTAACATTATAAGCACGCTCATGAAAATTTTTTGAAACGATTAGAATATTCATGAAACATTACAAACAGTGAAGATCGGATTATCGAAAAACGTTAAGAATTTCATGTGAATGGAAAGAAAAGATCGGATTATCAGCTTGAACAATACAAGTATTCCAATTGGACAAACGAGAACATTCGTTTTTGACCAATCGAGATGTGCGATTCTTCCATTACGCATTGAAACTGGGGTTTTTTCGTAACGAGGCGCTACCGGACGAAACCTGTGTAAATTCGTGAAAGCAGAGAAATAGAAAACGCGCTACTCTTCTGTTTGACCGTTTATGTTATATTAATCTAACACACGGATATCTGCATAAGACTAACAAGTAGTAGATATATACCTGCAGACTTATTCATCTATTAAAGTACTATAGGATTTCATTGCCAAATTTGTAAATTCAGCATCCAAGCAAACAAAAAAGCAACTTTACGTCTATACTATTTTTAACTCTTAGTTCTTTTGTTATAATAGAAATGCTTATAAGTAATATAAAGGTCAGACAGGCCTGGTGTTAATATCAAATTGCTTATGTGTATTCAAATATCTGCATGTATAGGTGATCATGTGGCTGTAATCTATAAGTACTTACTTACTTATTAATTCGAGGCAACAAAATTCAAAACTCGTTAATTTATTTTGAATATACAAAACAATTGAACAAAACGCATGAATGAATTGTATAATCTCCAAAAACGGGGCAATATGAGGTTTAGATGATGAAAAAAGCATATGCAGCTGTGCATACGTTATCAGCAATACGATTTCAGACTCTGAAAAAAAAACCACCACAAAAAGGACTGGAAAGCACATTAGTAAATTTGTGAAGAAGACATTAGTCGATGTGTTTTCAGATACTAAATCACAAAAACATGTCTTTCGTAAGATATTTAGGGGAAAAAAGAAAGAGAATATACCAAGGGGACTCTTATGTCGTAGAGAAACTGAGAACGCAATAGACAACACAAAGGACGACGAAAAGACAAACAAGTCCACAAAACACTACGCTAAAAACTGACAACTAAAAACCCAAAATCATAAGTGATCTCAGGTGCTCTGTAAAGGTAAGCAGATCCTTCTCCACTAGTCACATCCGTCATGTATCTACTGGAATTTATTTACTCCATATGTAGGCGTTGCTGTCATTTTGCTGAAAAAAGTAAAATAACACAAATACCGAACTCCAAGGAAAATTTAAAACGGAAGGTCCCTTATCAAATGGGAAAATCGAAAGCTCAAACACATCAACTGTCATTTTCCTGACTAAATGAGAACGGGCTAATTCACAATTTGGAAGCTAAAATCATCCCATTTGCCGTAAAGTTTTGTTCTCAAAATATTATTTTAGTCTTAATTGCATCTAATCAAGACATAATCGGAGATGATAAATCTATGTATTTGACAGTCGAGACATTACAAAAAACACTTTAACATTTAGATAATTTTATTGTCATTTAAACGTAATTGGTACTCCGCACCCTACAAAAAATATGAAAAGTATCAGTTTATTATTGTTTTTTTTTTATTTTGTAATTTCAAGTGCACATATTTTTCTTGTTTGAATTATGTATGCATACATTCTTAATATTTGAACTTGAGAGTGCTGGAGGAAGTTTATTTAAAAACCTTCATCAAGTACGCTCACAATATTACTAGTTAATATATCTACTGTAGCTGCGAATGTACTTTACTAATACTAAAAACTCATGTATGGTCGCCAGACTCTCATTTTGTCTTCATTATACTCATCAGTGGCACTCGTCTCAAGACCAAATCGATTACAAACCTGACCAGTATTGAAAAGCTAATAACATCAATGATTTAGGTATATCTCAGTTAATATGTCACGCTCTTGCAAGTTCACAATATACTGAATGCATTAACATATGTGTGCTCGTTACAAAAAAAAAAAAAAAAAAAAAAATGATCCATTCAATTTTGATGAATTTCAACTCTGCTTCGAATATACATTTATATAAAACTACAAAATAAATGGGATAAGATACGGAATAAAATCTTTATCTAAACGTAAAAGGTTTACAGTATAAATATGAGATTACCTTGATTGTCGTAGTTTTTTTTTTTAGTAAAGATCATTATAGACTGCATTTTTCACAACCGCTGTCACAGAACCGTCATTGTAGTCATAATCTGTTTTAAGAGAAAGCAATGGCTGAATTGTTTTGTTAGTTTATTAGCAAGTATCTTACTTTATTTCAGTTACGGATTTCTCCTAACGTAAGTGTGTCCAGTCCGAACATTCGGTGCGATTAAAAACATAAACACCAGTTTGTGCTTACTTTTTAAATAAATTCATAATAATTTGATTTTTGTGAGAGAAAGACAAGATATTTTATGTAATTCATAACTGGTTGTCTTTGGGTGTTGTTAACTTAATTTAATTTAATTTATCAAAAATGACCATTTGTTGTAAAGTATGATAACTTTCAATTTCGATGCGACACAGATATTTCCATTCTTATACTGGAATGTTTAATCTATTTTACGCAAAAAAAAAAAAAAAAAACAGAATATATTGACATTAGAACCTTCACATTGAAATTTGACTTATGTGAATATAGTAATAAGTTGTCAAGAAGAGTCGCACAAATTCAGAGAAATTGTTTTTAATTAGACTGGCTATTTTATAAATTATAATTTATCCCTTCCTAAACCAAGATATTTGTATCAATTGTTGGTTATTCTGCTTTATGATACAAAATTTTTTCAATCTATCATTTAGTTTTGAATTAAGAATACCGGTGTACAGGACAGACAATATAATATTGCAAGAGAAATGAGACTTAGATTGTATATTTTTTGATCTTTTGAAATTATTTATTTCATTTAAAGTTTTGATAACAGTAAGGAAGCTGAAAGCATATAACTTTATCTTCAATGACTTAATGTTCTTACAAATCATATCTTATTATCTTTGAAACATTATTATTGTCATTCTTGTAACTAAATACTAATGTAATACTATATTCTCATTTAATTGACAAAACATTAACGTTCGGATTTGATATTTTCGTGTTTTGCCATACAATAAAACACTTATCACATAAAGTCTTTACAACGGACTTTTATTGTCATCTGTATTTTTAAATTGATGTTGATTCAGTGAAAGTACCAATAACTCTTTTTAGGTTATGAAAATGACAAAATTTCAAGAACACAAAAAAATTAATTACCTCCGGGGTAAGCAACAAAGAGATTTTGCGTCCTCAGTCTACCAAAACAGACCTTTCTGCTATGATAACTAGACCAGCAATTACCCCATAAGTTGTAAAATCGTTGAAGTCCACATTTTAATGTGTAAGCTGTAAATGTGTAAATACATTGCATGATATTTTTATTACAATTATCAGCAAAATTAAGCATATATTAAGAACTTTAATTGCTTTAAAATCGAATTAAGTACTGTGAAAGTACTTTTATTCGTGGGGAACCAATTTTCGTGGTTTTCGTGGATGATTTTATCCACGAATTTAAGTGTCCAACGAAATAAAACAACCGTTGTCTAAAATCAAGACATGGAAAGATACCCATGTAAGTTTGACTACTGATATGATCTAGAGAATATATTGAATATCGCCAAATCTGTGAAATACTATAATAGTAGTCACAGGGCAAATGCACCATGAACTAAAACTGCAGGCAGGATTATACCCACTTAATCTTGAAAAACCTAAACTGTACAACTTTTGATCTTATCATAAAAAATATTTGTGATCGATGATAGTCAGATTAGCGGTATTGATATGCTATGATAAAGTGTTCATTTTATGACCTCGTAAATCTCGTACGTATGGGAAATAATAATGAAATTTTACATTCATGCTGGGCTTGCTTTTTATAAGAATTATTTTACTATTCAAGATACGTTGATAGCATTTGTTTATGTAACTATATTTTCTTTAGGTGACATGTTTATGGCCTAATTAACACCTTAGATGGTCTTTAATCTGTTGATCACTCTATCTCGGATTTATAACTAGTTTGATCACTATGATTTACACGGGTCAATGTTTACTTTGCAATTTCTTTCAATCCAGACAATTTGTAACCTTCGTTTCTAATGTCTTAAATGTTTTCAATTTTTTTCTAGAAAACTAAAATCCTCGAATTTAAAAACCCACGAACATGTAAGTGTTGCTCAAACCACGAAAATTGATACCCACGAATTAAAGTACTTTCACAGTATAACATTTACTTATCTGCAAAATACAATCTATACATTACATGATGATTTCTTCCTCTCAAATTACGAATAAAATGAACGATAACGGTTATTTTCCTGAAATTTGGGAAATCTTATTTGTTTATTCACCTTTTACTCTTCTTCTTGAATGGCGAAACTTGAACCTTACATTTAGCTTAAATTTTGGTTGTACTGTATAATGTAGTCATCAGTTGACTTCACCCTTTAACATTTCATAATTAAACTTATATTTCAATATAAAAACAATTACATGGATGGATAAATTAAATTCAATATGCACATGATATTGTTACTAAACAAGATGATCATCAAAATGTAAATTGGCTCACCTTTTCCACCGTATGAAAATCTGTTATTAACGATTTTGAATCCATGGAATTTGTTGCAGTAATCCAAATAACTTACAACGGACCCTAACCCGATATCGTCACCATAGACTGCACCGTCATAGTCGTAATCTGTTATAAAAGTATAAAAGGTAATATTTCTGTGTATATCCAATTCTGTTCTCTTTATAGGTATGGGTTTCTAATGACATATGTGTTTTTAATTCGTCAAGCTTAAGCGATTAAAAAATAAATCGATATCGATATTTTTTAAACATACAGATGGTCACAAATAACCATTTAATGTCACATACGACAATTTCACGTTCTTCCTTTGATGTCATAGTCATTAAAGTTATATCTAAATATCAATATTTGTTACCTCATTCATTTTAAACCTTGTCTATTTATTTGCTTATTATTGTCGTATATTACATTCAATAAGACAGAATATGTTGTTAAGTCTTTCGTCTTCAATAACTTACCTTTGTAATTTGTAGTTTCAGAAATTGACGCATTTTTGCTTTACTTTTTTTAAAGCGTAATTATGAACGTTGTGACCGGCGGTGAAAACGTTTTAATCAATGTTAGTAAACCAACTGAGTAAAATTATATTCATATTAATATAGCTATTTTTCGGAAGTTTCTTAAGCGATTTCTCGTCATGTTCATAAATCATTTTTCGTAAAGTTTTAAAAAGGCCAATTCAAATAAGGAATATAGGAAAATTAATTACCTCCGGGGTAAACTACAAAGAGATTTTGTTTCCTGAGTCGTCCAAAACAGACACTTCTGCTATGATAACTAGACCAGCAGTTACTCCATACATTGTAAAATCTTTGTAGTCCACATCTCAGTGTGTATGCTACAAATATATACCATGATGTTATTAATAACAATCAGCAGTGTGAACTCAGCATATATCGATAACATCTTATATATTGTTTATGTCCGGTATAGTGATTCATGATGAAAGATAACATTTCAACTATTATTTGCTAGATATAATCTCACAAGATTATTGTTTTTTGTTACAAGCGAAGTACGATTAAATGAATAAATTACGGTTATTTCCTAGTTTTTGAGGTGAACATGATTTATGAGTTTGAATATCCCTTTCGTTTCTCATTTATTGGGAGACACTTCGCTTTCCAAATGTATCTGCACAAATGCAAATTGTAAAATTATCAATCCACTTAATCCAATATGGAATCATATATTAATTTGTTATCATATGTTTTTTTTTTTAACTCTAATACAGAAATCTATTACTTGATAGATGGTTTTATTTTATTGATAAAGATTTAGACTGTAACCATGGTAACTTGTCAATAATCATCAAGTTTTAAATTTACTCACCTTTTCCTCCGTATGAAAATCTGTTATCATTGATTTTGAATCCATGGAATTTGTTGCAATAATCCAAATAACTTACTACGGACCCATACCCGATATCGTTCTCGTCTCCATAGACTGCATTCTTTACCACCACTGCCTTATAGCCATCGTCAAAGTCGTTACCTTTTATTTAAGTATTAAAGTTTACATTTATTTTTGTGAATACCCTGTTCTACTCTCTTTATAAGTACCAGTTTCTACTAACATATGTATTTTCAGTCTTACAAGTTTAAGCGATTTAAAATCAATGCTTTTTATTAATATTGAGATTTTCGAAGTTTGCAAGTGCCACATGTGGAGCTGTACCTGCTTACCTCTCCAAAATACATGAGATCTCTTCCGGTTTTTATGGGATTCGTGTTTATCAGTCTTTAGTTCTCCATTTTGAGTTTTATATACTGTTGTTTGTCTTTTGATCGTTTTTTGTTTTTTGCTATTGCATTGTGGGTTTTGTTTTCAACTTTTGAGCTTAGTATCTTCTTCCTTTCTTTTTGAAACAGATCTGCACAATAATTCTTCTTTTAAATGATTCCTGTACATATACATTGTCCCAAATAACCTTTTGATTTCATATATGACAATTACACATCCTTGCTGTGACATCATAGTTATCATTGTAATACTAATATGTCAATAAATCACCATTATGTGTCGTAAAATACCTGTACTAAGTCAGGAATATGAGAGTTATTTTCAAGCCGTTTGTTTGGTTGATAAAGTTAAGCGTTTGGTTAGGTCAGGTGTAATAAACCCCTATTTTTATTTCACTTCGTTATTTTTATAAATACATTTCTTATGTTATCTCATTTATTTGAAAATCAAATAAACATTATTTTAAAAGGATTCGACCTGGTTTTTTTGTTTTTTTTTGTTTCCATATCAAATAATGACTCTGATCAAACCTGTTCCTTGCCTTTAACTGCTTATTATTATCATATCTGTCAAATTATAATCAATAAAATTAGCCAAAAAGATTTTTCTCGTAAGGTTCTACTAAAAGTAAGTTCTAATGAAGAACATAACACATTTTATTACCTCCTGGGTAAACTACAAAGAGACTTTGCTTCCTAAGTCGATCAAAACAGACACTTCTGCTATGATAAATAGACCAGCAATTACTCCATACATTGTAAAATCTTTGTAGTCCACATTTCAGTTTGTATGCTACAAATATATTTCATAATATTGTTTATAACAATCAGTGGTGTGAATTAATGAATTATGGAGAACACCTCCTTATTCTTGTTTCGGTGCGCTGATTAAAGTAAACATTTCAACTATTTATCTGCAAGTTATATTCTCTCAAGGTTATTTGTTCACAATCGAATAACGATGCAATCTACTACTTTTATTTCCTTGTGCTTAAAGTTAACATTATTATAAGACATGACGTTCAGCTTCAAAAATGTATTATACAGTTTGATAATCCAAGATGGAAGGACATATAACAACTATTTGTCCATGAAATATGTACCTTAAATAATAAAGGTTATTGGATTTATGGTTAAATTACGATGTGGTCCTAGAGTTTTAGGTGAACAATATTAGTGCACATTACATTTAGCTCTAAATATTTAAATCTAAAAATGCAAAAAGTACAATCAGTAATTCACCGAATCTATTGATGCATTATATTTTTTTCAACCTAAATACTACAATATATTACTTGATAAATACATTTAATTCTATTCATTCAGATATTATTAGTAACTTATCAATAGTTATCAAGTTTTCAAACTTACTCACCTATACCTCCAAATGAAAATCTACTGTTACTGATTTTGAATCCATGGAATTTGTTGGAGTAATCCGAGTAACTTACAACGGACGGGATCCCAATTCCGTACTCGTCACCAAGGGCTGAATGCTTCACAACCACTGTCTTAGAATTACCATTATAGTCGTAAGCTGTTATTAAAGACAGATAGTTGATATTTTATTATGAAAACAAATGTTTAAACCTGTTATATTAGTGAAATCATCTTCTTGAGTAGAACAACATTCATGCCACACAATATATAAAAAACAACATGTTTTGTTTGATAATGGAAATAAATTTTCAGCAGACACTGATATAGAAACTGGATTACGGCTTCTGCAAGACGGGTTTTTATCATATTATATTTCCAAATGATACATTGTACCTTCATCATAAATTCAATCAAGTTATCAATATTTCAAAATATGGTAAAGAGGAATATTTTGATATAAGCTAACTAAAAAATGTATCTAGATTTCTATATTATCGTAAGAGGTGAGCTTTTTAGTTTATGGTCCATTCTTAACTTTTAATTAAAACAAGTAATGAGATCTAGTTTTCAAGAAAAATCACCTCAAATAAAGTTTTAAGCCCTAAATTTTAATATTTAGCATTTGAAATATAGATATGAACAAGAAGATGTGATGTCGACGTTAACAATAAAAGCAAAATTTACACTCATTTTGAAATTATTATTTTAAGTAGCAATCAGTAAAATATATCAAATATATTACCTGCCGTAGCAACCACTAGGAAAAGCAAACATATCAATCCACTCATGTTTAAGGATAAGTGATGTTGACTCTTTGCTGCACTTTATATACTAAATGCAAACAACCATATGTTGCCATGTTGCATGTAAAAGTAATGTTGTACGGTTTTGTTTTCTTTTCTTACATAATTATGATATTTAATCTACAGTTAATACTTTGATGTTATGAAAAAAAACATGATTTGTTTCCCACTTCATTAGAATGCTGGATAATTTCTGTTGTCTTATTCTGTATACACCAGTTTGATAATTTTCTATAGATCATTGACATTAAGTTGTGTCATGAGATTTTCCAACATATTCATTTGAAACATTGCACTCGAAATTTTTTCTTCAAATAATTAAAGAAACAGATTATACCACTTGATTTTCTTTTTTGGTTATTCTTGAAAAATGTTTTTACCGTTTTTTTTTTTTTTTTTTCGCGGTTTTTCAATTTTTCGCCTACCTTTGATACGACGACTATAGTATGACATTTTAGTTTAGTCAAAGAGTTCAATGTAGTCAGTGTACTAGTGTTTGTATGTTTGCACTATGGGTGTCACCTAAGGAGCAGGAACAGATGATCTCCCGGTTTTTGTCCAGTATAAAAAGGTTAAACATAGAATTCATGAAAGACAAGATGCCATCTGAAATAGCATATGTTGTACTATTATCAGACATGACAACCAACCTGGACATGTCACTTTCATGTCACCACTCTAATGAGAATAATAATAATAATCTTCGCACATAGTCGTCGAAAATTCAGCAACAAGACATTTTGAACTTTAATGATTCCAAACAACACAATAGTATTTCTAAATGTAAATCAAAGTCTGCTCAATTCACTGTAATTTAACTAAACAAGCTTATAAAAATAAGGAGATAAGGTATGATTGCAAATGAGACAACTATCCACCAAAGTTCAAATAAGTGAATGTTAGCAATTATAGGCAACCGTACAGCCTTCAACAATAAGAAATACCCATACCATATAGTCGGCTATAAAAAGCCCCGACATGAAAAATATGAAACAATTCAATTGAAAAAACTAACGGCTTAATGTATAATAAAACAATTAACGAAAAACAGTATGACAGACATGAACCAACGACAACCACCAAGATGTACAATGATTTGAATTGTACATCAACGTATCAAGTTTACGGATTTAAGTGTAATCTAAGCGAATTGGTATATTTTGATGAATCGAAAAGGAGGCTAAAAATGTTTGATCAACGATCTTACATACTCAACAATGCAAAGGACATGTTTATGTAGCATTTCAATCAGTTTCATCATTAAATCTGTTCTATGCGAATTTGAATCATCGAAAAAACAAATACAACAGAATAAACAATCTCAATTTTGTACCAGTTAGTTGTAAACAAAAGAACATGGGAATTGCTACACCCAATGGTCTGAGTGTCAAAATTGATTGTTTTTGAATTGTATCTACTCGCTCTCCAGCAGCGTTAGATGTGACGAATATAATTACTTCTGCTGCTTGATGAAGACGCAGCCATGGTCGTCGTAATTATGCAGAACATACTCTTCAATCATGCTGTCATATCCAGATGCAGCTATATTCATTACCCTTTCGAATCTTCTTTCTCTGTACTATTTGTGTTAAGAACCCTTGTTACTAATCCACATTCCAACCATAGCAAACTTACTGTTATCATCTCGGATATTGTCCGTCATTAACTTTACAGATCGACTGTTTTTAGAAAAAATGACACAGAGGAAACGCTCCTATCTGAAACATTTATTTCGCCAAAAAGTTTTAATGCATCACTATAATCAAAAGTTCTGTCGGTTACTATTATCTCTTATATATATACGACACATATTGCGAATAAAATTTTCAAATACAAACACGTGCTGCAGGATCTCAATATTGATGACTTCAAGTCTGAAGGTTCTAATTTCATCTGTTCTAGTTTCTCTTTAATATAAAAATCCGGCTAGCCACATTATTACTGATGACCTGAACGTTGTCAACAAGACCTCTTTGCAACAGGTGTTAAGCAAAGAGTCGAACCATTGTAAGCATCCATAAATCCAGCAATGCAAATAATGCTTTTATAAACTAATGGATTCAATCGAAGATTATACAAAACAAGGGCTAACATGAAGAGGAAGACAAAGATACTTCTTCTATGTAGGTTTAAGCTGTGTAGCCGTAAATACAAATCAGTATTTTTAAACTTAATTGGTTTATGAACAATTATGTTATATGTTACATGCATCTTCAGATACCCAAATGTTTGCTTCACTGCTGTCCAAAATTCCGCTGTTGTTGTGTATGTAGACAAACTACAAAACAATATTTATTCTGTGTTCCTTTGGAAATTCAACGCAGGACTTTAAATTCATGGATACTCAATTACATAAATTTCCTTTTAAACGAAATCATATTTATCCAGGGCCTGCAAAATGCTCCATCAAACCTATTTCTAAATTATAATCAGCTGTTTATTCAACTGTAAAAATCGGGTATCAAAGTTACTCTGACACTTTACACTATAATGGCTAGATAGATCAGATGTGGATGCTGCAAAAATACAAACTCCTGTTGGAGTATCTACAATCTGTGTCTTTATCCTCCTGCAAAAGTTTAAAAGATTTGACTTCTCTATCGGTGACCAAATGCTTGGTTGTCAAAGGTCTTCGTCTTTGTTTCCAACTCTTTTGATTCGAACGCCACTGATAAGTTTGATGTAGACGAATGCGCGTTTTTTTTCAGGAATTTATCATACTTCGTAAATCCACTCTGATTCAAATAAAATAATCATCAATATGGTTTATTATTTTGTTTGACAACAAATAAGTTACGTTTGCAGGACATGTTTTCAGCAGAAAATCGAAAAAAAAACACTATGCTTCTCTTCTTGTGGGCTTTTCCTTATTTTAGGTGTGGCAGACTTCATATAAGAGTTCTCACGAAGAATCAAATCTTAAGCTACTTGTTTGTTTCATAGATGATGCCTCTCACTAAATAATCCAAAGTTTGGTGGCTATGTATAACGCATTCATCGCGTCGAACTGGAAATGAGGATACAGATAAATTTCTAGTACATAACTTGACCGACATCTATAAATTGACAATGAGGGTCTGTTCAGAATAAACTTTTATAGCTGACTGTGCGGTATGGGCTTTGCTCATTGTTGAAAGCCGTACGGTGACCTATAGTTGTTAATTTCTGTGTCATTTGGTCTCTTGTGGAGAGTTGTCTCATTGGCAATCATACCACATCTTCTTTTTTATATTAACAGCAAAAGAGATGATTTCAAGATTCCACCTCTTTGTAGAAGTATCTAAGCAGCGCCTGTTAATGGAGTTAATATCTCAAGATTTTCAAGAGCTTGATAATACTTAAGACGGTGCCAAAGGAACATCACCGTCCAAAAAAGGAAATTAACAATAGGGAAAGAAAAATCATCCATGTTGTCGTAATCAAAAGTTTATGTGTAGAGTTTCTGGTTTAAAACTGAAATATCTTAATATAGGAAAGGACAACTATTGCTGTTAATATCTGAATGATTCAAAGTAAGTTCCTTTTGGTAATCACACCTCCAGTAAGTAAATCTAACATATTTACCCTTTTCATTTGAGAAAAACGCTTTATATGACTTGCGGCAAATACATTAATTTGCAATCAAATTTATCGAAACGAAATAAGATTCTATGAAAATGTAGTATAAAGAGTTGAAAGTCAAAACTGTTACCTGAATCCACCAAAAGCACATTATCAATTTAAATTAAACATACAAGGTTTTTTACACTCCAAAAATGGTTATTTCCACCATTTTCATATGTTTTATTACAAAACATTATGATAAGTTCTTTGATAGTAGTTAAGGAACTCATTAAAAGCACTGAAAGATTAGTAGTAGAACACTTACAAGAGGCCGAGATGAAACAACATTTTACGTTTTTTTTTTTTGTGTAGGTAATCAATACATAGTTGGAACCTTCAAATGTTCAGAGGAGGCCTTAATATGAGCTGTTAATTTACTATATGAATCTCTGCGGACCGCACGGCCTTATGTAGTTGAATGTATAATTTCATTCTTAAGGACTTCCGTGTAGTATTTACGTCATACCACAACCACATTGTTGGCTGATTTGTCGGTCAGTACGAAAACAAAACGCTTTGCGAGTACTTGAATTATGATTTTAATCCTAGAAATGGGCGTATTACTTACTCTTTTATTTATTTCAAATTTTTTTTTTCGAAATGCGATTGTAAACAATATTCAGACATTGTGTTGAATAGGAATCTAGTGACTTTTTGTCAGATTTCTCCCGTTGACACCATTGTTTACGATAGTATAAAAGAACATCTTTAATAACCTGACGACACTCCACAAATTTATTTTCGACGGTGGACGATATGTTGATCCTTTTTTCAGAAATTTTTAAACCACTCGGTCTTGAACGGTGTTTAGGTCCCCTGTAATTACATGGACATAGGGATCATATCTACACTTCGATGTTTCACAGTATCATGTTAAAGGAGCATTGTTTTCTATACTGACTTTCAATCATGATCAAAATTAAACTTCTCCTGGATTTTTTTATACGAATAAGAAATTATGGGTGGCTCTATGTTATCGAAATATGGAGGTATGACGTTTTGAACGGTAGAGTCGTGTTTTGAAATTTAATAACGGCAAATGTTTTTCTTTCATATATATCCTAACGTTTGACCGTTACTGATAAAGGAAGAAAAGCTCGTCAGACAAACGAAATTTATAGAAGTGTTTATTTCATTCACAATGAGGTAATACGAATAACATTGCTCAAAATATTGTTGTTGATGTTGTAAGTGTAAACGAAACACACTGAAATTTGTCAGTTAAGTGAAATCAGTGAAAATATTGGTCTGATTTTAAATTGGACATGCTGTTCTGCTACACGGAACAGTGTAGCATTTGATTTGGTGTTCCACGGAATATCCTTCGGAATACCCCTGATTTGACTTATGTACAGCTAGAAGGTAGTTATTACTTTAAAAATTCAGATACTTTTCAAACATTAAAACCATGTACTGTTAATATTTTTGACTGATTAAAGACACCTGATACAAGTGAATCAACTCCTATTATTTCTACTTGTAAACATAAAACAGAAAGAGGAACACGTGTAAGACATGTAATATGTTAATCACGACTCCAGATTTTACTGGTAACTTAACAGGAACAAGTTATTATGCAAAACTGGACTGTTCCACGGACAATGTCGTTTACGGAATTGAATGTACTTTGTGTGGACTACTTTATGTTGGTGAAACTCGACAAACTTTGCATAAAAGGACGAATCAACACCGGTTTGATAATGAAACTCTGCAATTCGGGGTTCTTTATAACCATTGTAATCAACCGGACCATGATCCTTCTTTATCTATGAGAGAACGCATCATCGAGAAAATTTATCACCATACCAATAGCCCTTTACTAAGCACTCCTTTCCGAAAAGATAGAGACAATTTCCGGATAAGGAACTAGGTACTGCAATGCCATATGGTTGCAATGATAACATCAAAGGAGTAGAAAATTTGTCAAGTCCAGCATGCAGTTATGTAAATGTAACGAGTTTAAAAACATTACCATCGGCCTAATGTAAAAAGTCTTCCAAATCTAGATCGCCCTCCTTGAGCTTTGATGACCTTCTGTCACATCTTCATCATCCGCTAGAAGCAGATCCTTCTCTACATGTTGCACCCGTCGTGTTGCTCATGTTAGTACAAACCCGGTAATAATTCGGTAGGTCACACCCGGGAAAAGGGGATTGTAGTTACGACATTAGGAACATATCCGCTATCATCTGTGAAACGGATATTCCATAACGATTAACCAATTCTTAAAATTCTATCCGCAGTGAAAGAGGTTCTTCAGAAATACTGTGAAACTGTTTACTCGCATAGTGGTATTAACCATATGTGGATTCTAATATACTCTAAAGAACTTCTGGATAATTTTAAATCTCGATTTTTTTTTCTGAAATTATATTTATCAAAACTTTTGATTTTTCAACCCTGTATACCACCATTTCCCATGTGAAATTGAAAAATCGTCTAAAAGAAAAAATCCACAATGCTTTTCAATATAACAATTGGTAGCAAACACTATAAATTTATTACTTTTGGATACCATACGGTATATTGTGTTAATAGTGAACAAAAAGGTAAAACATGCTACACAGAGGGACAAATGATCAGTATGCTGGAGTTTCTTATTGACAACATATTTGGAGGTAGACTTTTTCAACAAATTGTAGGCATTCCTATAGGAATGAACTGTGCGCCTCTCCTTGTCGACCTCTACTTATTTTCATATGAATCGGAGTACCTTCAGGCACTTGTCAAAAACAAGAACATCAAAGAATCCAGATCGTTTAATTCCCTTGTTGATAAATATTCCGTATCAACTTCACAAGTAATACATGATGGTCTTGAAGTATAGATTCTACGTTCTGACGTTATGTATCCTGTTAATTACGTGTTATAGTGTTAGTTTGTTTGTTTTTGTAAATCATTAACCTTTACTATTTAGTCAATTTTGGTAATATCCATTTGGCGTGGCTCGGTACTTATACATCCCGCCATTGTGTTATTATGCTATGGTCATTTTTTGTATTCCTGTCTTTAATTTTTGCTTATGTGCTTTGTCTGTATGCCATTTTGGTTTTCCTTGTTGACATATTTCTTTTATAGTGATTAAGATTATAGCATAATGTTGACTGTTATACCCCTATTTTGACATTTTGACATATTATGTCTGTTTGTTTTGTTCACACATTGTTGTCAACACTACAAACCAGTAAAAGTCTAAAATGGCCTATAAATGTACTCGACTGTACTGATTTGTAATCAACCAGTCTGAATTGGTCTAAAATTTACTTGATATTACTCGACTGTAGTCTGAACCATACTTTACAGTCTAAACTTGTACTCGACTTTTTCTCGATCATACTTAACCATTTTATAAGTGTCTGAACCATATGCGACCAAGTCTTAATTATTCTCGACCAAGTCTGAACCATACTCGACCTAGTCAGAACCATACTCGACCAAGTCTTAACTAATCTACATCTATGTCTGTATCTATCTATTGTATTTCATCAATTTAGGAACTATTCTAATAACAGTTACATCCTTTATGGGTGGATTTTACATAGATAAATAAAATCGTAGAATAAAAAATCAAAATGAGGATGTTAAATTTGATGTATGCCCTTTTGTGATTCTTCGTTACATTTGTTTGTTTTTATAGTGATTACGATGATAACACAATGTTGACTGCTGTACCCCTATTTTTGACATTTTTACCTATTGTGTCTGTTTGTTTTGTTCACGCCTCGTTGTCAAAAGAATGGAATTTGATGCGACTGTCATACAAGTGAGAGGTTTAACTAGCTATAAAACCAGGTTCAATCCACCATTTTCTATGTAAGAAAATGCCTGTACCAAGTCAGGAATATGACAGTTGTTATCCATTCGTTTGATGTGTTTGAGCTTTTGATTTTGCCATTTGATTAGGGACTTTCCTTTTTGAATTTTCCTCGGAGTTCAGTATTTTTGTGATTTTACTTTTTCCTTTGGCTAGAAATTTGAACAACAATTTGAAATCCAAAATGTTTTTAATACAGCATTAAAACCAAAATTAACAATTAGCACCATATTCATCAACATCTATATATATAGTTCAAGAAAATACATACAATGCATATCACCTCTAAGATAAAAATAAAAACAAGATAATAAAAGAATGATTTCTGGTCGGATTAAAAAATTTCATGTAATAAATTAAGCTTTCAGTTAAATGAAGTTTTATAAACATAATCATGTTCGAATGTAGGACAGAAAGTCACAGGACAAAAAGTCACAATTCGGTTTTCAGATTATTTTTCTTTAAATAATAAAACTCTTATGTTAAAAAAACATTTTTGTATTTTTCTTGAACTATTATATATAGCAATTTTTGTAAACAGAATTTATTCTAAAAAAATCAATAATGATCAATGGCTTCGTGATGCGGAGAAATATATCCTTTGCATGGTTTTTTGAATGTTAAAGATTGATGGTGAATTGAAATTTTCAACACTAACTTAAGACTGGTATAAATTTATGGTGCCAGTCGAGTTAAGTTAATAAGGTAGTGAACTTTTTTTATATTGTATATAAAGCAACTTCATCAATTTAAGAAATTACATCTTTTTTGTCACACCAAGAATTTAATATTATAGAACTTCCATAGCAATCCTTGATAACCTTTTAAAAAAGAAATTGTGTTCCTAAGTTGCAGTAAAGATTTATGTTGATTAAGTTTTGTCAAAATTAAAGACATGGCATACAAGAGGCACCTTAACACGATTTCATTACCTCATTACAAGTGTGTTTTTCAGGTAAAAGAAAATCCTATTTTTCTTTAAACTCGTCTATCATTTTTCTAGTGAATTCAAGATGCCTTGTGATTTAAGTTTTACAGTTTTACAAGATGTTGACCAGGTTTGCTATTTCTAATGAGTGTGCCCCAAGCAAGAGGTATTACTTTATATTTTCCCTAAACAGAAGAACAATTGTAAATAATTTCTTTAATTTTTTATTCTTTAGAAATATGTATAAATATGCCAAATTATAATAAGAATAGATTTATGTCTGATATAAGGTTAAACAATTTCAATGATTTTTTGGCTGTTGTTACATCAGTTAAAAAGATAATTATATAACTTACTATTGTATGTTATCATGAAACCTATGTAGTGGCAAACAAGATGCACCTTAAAAGGTTTATTACCTTCAGTACAGGTGTGTTTTGCAGGTAAAAAGAAAACCCTTTTTTAACCAAGATTCGGACTTTAAAATTGGATAATTTGACTATCTCGTTTTGATAAATCTGATAATCATGTAAGGATGTGAAAATCTGTGAATAGATCTTTACTTAGTGTTGCTGTTGTCATCTCAATTAAAAAGATTGTTATATAAAAAGTTAAAATTGAAAAAAGAACAGGTTATTTGGTCAAGTATGGTTAAGACTGGTCAAGTGTAGTTCAGACCTTTGGTCGAGTATGGTTCAGACTGAAAAAAAATAGGTCAAGAACTGGTCGAGTTAAGACTGTTTCAGACTGGTCGAGTAATATCTCAGACTTTTTTTCAATGGCGAAGATAAGGGTCAAGTACAAATCAATACATTCCATTATAGTTAAGATTAGGGTCGAGTAATATCATCGAGTAAGAATCAGTACAGTCGAGTACAGATATAGGCCATTTCAGACTTTTACTGGTTTGCAGTGCAATATAATGGAATTTTATGCGACTGTCATACAAGTAAGAGGTTAAGCTAGCTATAAATTCAGGTTTAATCCATCATTTGCTACATAAGGAAATGTCTGTACCAAGTCAGGAATATGACAGTTGTTTTCCATTCGTTTAATGTGTTTGAGCTTTTGATTTTGTCATTTGATAAGGGACTTTCCGTTTTGAATTTTCCTTGGAGTTTTGTATTTTTGTTATTTTACTTTTTTCATAGGAAGGTTTAATGAGAATGACATTCTAATGGTACCGATTTTACTGCAACGGATTGGAATGCGACTGTTATAACAGAAAATCGCCTTTTAATTGTAGCCAACAAAAGACACAAATCAATAATAAAATTTAACAAGATTTATTATACACTAGTTTACAAAAAGTATTACATAAAAAGAAATGTCAACTTAACTGTCAAAATATATGTCCAATCTTTTATCTTTTCTTTATCCGGAAATTTTCTCGGAATCCACAGAATATTATATCCAATTGGTCACAATCTAGTATGATGTAGTTTGTAAATAAAAGTGTCAATCCAACTGCTGAGAATGTTGATGTCTTTCGATGTCTAAGTCTATCTATGTCTATCGGGTCTGCATACTTATATATACTCAAATGGAAACTTCTAGACAAAGCTAGAAATTTAAATTACGCATCTTTTGTTATGATCATTCTGGAAACGTTATGTAAGTGAAATAGAAAGTTCTAATTATTCCATGAGTATCAATGATTGTTCCAGTGATTTCTAAACTGCATAGTTGTAACACAATGTGTTTTATTTTGTACACAATATTAAACAATGTAAACATTCTTAGGCCACACAAAACAAGTTAGGCCAACTAAATAAATATGATAGTTACAATATCATAACACAACAATAAATGTGATGCTGGAGCCAATAAATTCGAAAACCAAAATTTATACAAACGTGGAAAAGCTGATCAAACCAAACAAAATATCTGAAGTAGTTATGCAATATCTAGTTCAAAATCTGATCCTTTTGAGAGGAAGTCACTGACTTGTGCATATTGTAAGAAAAATGGTCATGTGATGCCTGATTGTTTTAGACTCCAGAGAAAGGAAAACTTCCTTAAGATCTTGCAACATTTCTACAGGCCCAGACTTACGGATGATGTCACATAATACTGCAAATCATGCCATAAATGCCAGGTTGTTGGGAATCATAGCCAGAAAATACCACTTCTACCAATTCTAGCCTTTGAAGAACCTTTCAGTCGAGTATTGATTGATTGCGTTGGACCTTTACCGAAGACCAAGACTGGAAATGCGTATTTATTGACGATCATGTGTACATCCATTCGCTTTCCAGAACCTATTCCGTTAAGTAATATTAAGACAGCAGCTATTGTCAAATCTCAAATTTTTCACGTATGTAGGACTTCATAAGTCTGTACAGTCCGACCAGGGTTCAAATTTCATGTCAGGTTTATTTCAGCAAGTCGTGTACCAGTTAGGGATTGCTCAGTATAGGTCAAGTGCTTATCATCCAGAATCTCAAGGTGCCTTAGAACGTTTTCATCAAACATTGAAGAACATGATCAGAACTTTTTGTCTTCAATTTGACAGGGATTGGGATGATGGTGTTCACTTTTTACTTTTTGCGGTCCGAGAGGCTGTTCAAGAATCCCTTGGTTTTAGTCCCTTTGAGTTGGTATTTGGTCATACTGTAAGGGGACCTTTAAAATTGATAAAGGAAAAGTGGCTTACTGAACACACTGACTTGAATCTGGGATGATGGTGTTCACTTTCTACTTTTTGCGGTTCGAGAGGCTGTTCCCTTGGTATTAAGCCATTCGAGTTGGTGTCTGGTCAAACTGTAAAGGGACCTTTGAAAATTGGTTAAGGACAATGGTTTACTGAACACCATGACTTGAATCTTCCAAAAGAGGGACGAAAGATACCAGAGGGACAGTCAAACTCATAGATCGAAAACAAACTGACAACGCCATGGCCAAAAATAAAAAGACAAACAGACAAATAATAGTACAGATGACACAACATAGAAAACTAACGACTACAACACGAACCCCACCAAAAACTGGGGTGATCTCAGGTGCTCCGGAAGGGTAAGCAGATCCTGCTCCACATGTGGCACCCGTCGTGTTGCTTATGTTATTACGAATCCGGTAAATAGTCTAATTCGGTAAGTCACATTCGTGAAAAGGAAGGGTATTGTAGTTACAACATAAGGAACATATCCGATATCATCTGTGAAACGGTTATTCCATAACGGTCAACCAACTCGTGATGGCGTCCGTAAAATTTACGAAGGAATGATTTCAACTTCACCATTTGGAACTCTTGGTTTAATAGCTTCCTTGTGAGCAGCAATCCTCTATCAAGGAAATCATGATAGGAAACACAAGCCCGGGAATATTGTATCAATTGGGAGATATATACTCCGTATGCAGACGCTGCTGGAATGTTGCTACATAGAAATGGAAAGTTCACAATTGGGAAGCTGAAATCATCTCTTTTGTCGTAAAGTTTTGTTTTCAACCGACCCTCATTGTCAATTTCTAGATGTAAGTCAAGATATGAGGCAGACTTAACTGTATCTGTTGTATCCTTTATCTCTAGTTCGATGGGATAGATTCGTTCAACATAGTCACCAAATTTTGTATTATTTAGTGAGAGAACATCATCTATATAGCGGAACGTAGAGTTAAAGGATATTGCTAACTTCTTATCTTTCTTCCTAAGAAGTTCCTGTATGAAGTCAGCCTCATAATAATAAAGAAACAAGTCGGCAAGAAGAGGGGCACAATTGGTTCCCATTGGAATTCCGACAGTAAGTTCCAAACTATGTATCTAGATTTAAGGAAAAATGTATACTGCTTGTCACATTGCTCAGAAAATTTAAAAAATATGTTCAGAATTAGATGAAAATATGGTATGATACAGATGCCAGGGAAAGAGGTTTTGAGCCTGAGATAAAGTACTTGTATTTTTGCCAGTCCCTGACTATCCTTTCCAGGCTAAATACTGTGGTCCTTATGCCATAGAGAGTAAAATCAATGATTAAATGATTTGAATAATATTGTAAATTCTCAAGGTAGGCGTAAAAAAAATAGTGTGTGTCACATTAACATGTTATAACCATATCTTTTACATACTTATGAAGGTGAGAGTAAACTAGTTTCCACTTCAGACATGGTTAAATTGCAAAACGATCATGACAAGCAAGATACAATTGAACCAACTTTTGATTCTATGACTATGGAACCAACAATTCATTTGAAAAAGTTAGAAATTTCGTCAAATGTAGACTCTTAACTTGCACATCTGACTTTAGATCGCAAAGAAAAAGTGAAAACTTTGGTATTAAGCAACACCCTTACCGGCTCAATCCACTAAAACTTGAATTTATGAGAGAATAAATTAGATATATGCTTGACAATGATATTATTGAACCGAGTAACAGTGAATGGAGCTCTCCTTGTCTTCTTGTGTATAAACCAGATAAAACCATTCGTTTCGTAACTGATTTCAGAAAGATTAATTCAGTTTCAAAATATGATTCCTATCCGATTTCCAAGATAGACGACTGCATTGATAACATTGGGCAAACAAAATTTGTGAGCAAATTTGATTTTTATTGAAATGTTACTGGTAGGTGCCCTTGATACCGAGAGCTCGCTTAATATCAACTTTGTCACACCAGACGGCCTATTTCAGTATACTGTCATGCCGTTTGGTATGAAAAGTGCTCCAGCTACATTTCAAAGAATGATCAATAATGTTATAAAAGACTTAGACTGTTGTTATGCTTATATTGATTGATTTAACTGTTGTTCAACCATGGACTCATCTTTTACAGAAATATTCTAAATTGATCTGGAGTGATAAATGTCAAAACGCTTTTTAGAATAGCAAATCGCTTTTGATTTAACAGTCAGGTTCTGAACACTCTAGACTTTGAAAAACAATTCAAACTTGTCGTTGACGCAAGTGATGTAGGAGTAGGAGCCGTTTTATATCAAGAGACAGATGACAATGTTGAGAAACCCATTTTATATTAAAAAATTAGATAAACATCATAACAATTATTCAACTACTGAAAATGAGTGTTTGGCACTGTTATCTCCACTTCAGCATTTTGATGTACGTTTTAAAAATCCCATTATATACCTTTCCTTGTTTATACTGATCACAATCTTCTCATTTTACAAAAATGAGAAACAAGAACCAGAGGTTGACTAGGTGGAATTTATTGTTACAGGAATATGATGTTATAATAAAACACATTAAAGGCAAGGTAATGTAATAGAAGATGCTTTATCTAGATCTTATTGATAACACAGTATATTTATACCTTTTGTATATATTGTTCCTGAAAATCATAGTTACTACTTGACTTACATAATAATTTTAGTATAATAATTAACTATATTCTACAGTTTACTAGAAGTTTCCTTCTATAGTGTTCTAGAAGTTTCCGTTGTAACTATATATATAGACGATGAATTGTACTAAGATTCAGAAATATAGAATTATTCCAAGAAGATCTCTGCAGTTGTTGGATTGACACATTTATTCACGTTAACAACATCATATTAGTTTGTGAACTTATTGGACATATATATATATTCCTTTGGATTCCGTTACAGTTAGGAGAAGAATTCCGAATAAAACAAGACTTTAGGAGAGGTCATTCACATATTTTAACAGTTAAGATGACATTTTACTTGTAAAATATTTCTTGTAAAATTGTATATTAAATCTTGTTAAATTTATTACTGAATTTTGTCTTTTGTTGGCTATAATTTAAAGGTGATTTCTGGCCGTAACAACTGGAATTCATATACCCCATATGTAGGCGTTATTGTCATTTTGCTAAATAAAACCGGAAAATTCACATTTGGGAAGCTAACATCATCCAATTTGACGTAAAGTTTTGTTCTCAATATATTGTTTTAGTCTTAATTGCATCTTTTCAAGACATACCGCGGAGATGATAAATCTATGTTTTTGACGGCAGAAATATTACAACAAAACACTTCAACATTTAGATACATTTATTGTCATTTAAAGGTACTTGGTACTCCGCACCCTACAAAATAATATGAAAAATATTAGTTAACTGTTCTTTTCCTTTTGTATTTTTTAATGCACATATTTTTCTTAGATAAATTGTGCATGCTTACATTTTTATCATTAGAAATTGAGAATGCTGAAGGAAGTTTATCATAAAAACCTTCATCAAATACGCTCACAATATTACTAGTATTCCGTAACGGTCAACCAACTCGTGATGGCGTCCGTAAAACTTACGAAGGGATGACTTCAACTTTACCACTTGGAATTCTTGGTTTAATAGCTTTCTTGTGAGCAGCAACCCTCTATCAAAGAAATCATGATAGGAAATACAAGCCCAGGAATATCGTATCAACTGGGAGATATATACTCCGTATGCAGGCGCTGCTTGAACGTTGCTACATAGAAATGGAAAGTTCACGATTGGGAAGATAAATTCATCTTTTTAGTCGTAAAGTTTTGTTTTAACCGACCCTCATTATCAATTTCTAGATGTAATTCAAGATATAAGGCAGACTTATCTGTATCTGTTGTATCCATTATCTCAACTTCGATGGGATAGATGCGTTCAACATATTCGCCAAATTTTGAATTATTTATTGAGAGAACATCATATATATAGCGAAAAGTAAAGATTAAGGATACTGCTAACTTCTTTTCTTTCTTCCTAAGAAGAAGTTCCTGTATAAATCTCGGGAATCCATCATATAATGAAATTAAACAAAAACACTAAGATGCTAAAAATAATAAATTGACATATTTTGTCTTAAACAGTTACAACGAAAACCGAACATGGGTTACCCAAACGATGTGGAGTTTATTCTGTTTTGATTTTGTCAAGGCCTGCTTTAAAAATTGTTCAAGAAAACCTCTTATCAATCCAACAGAAAAACAACTAATCGAAGCAAGCAGTTTCACCTGAGTATTGCTGATTTCAATATATGTTATCTTAATTTTATACCATCTAATATGTATTGAATTGAAACTACTTTAATTAACAACTTCAACATGAACAAAAATAGTTTTTTAAAATTGTTATGTCATTCTCATCAAGTGCTTGGTATCTCTAGTTCATTGTATACGGTGTATAGTGATCATGTCATTTTCGTTTTCAAAAGAAAACAAAACAATAGTAAATATTGAAATGAGTCACTCCTACGGACAAAATTGTATTTTGATGAAATGCAATACTGCTTCGAAAATACATTCCTATAAAACTACAAAATAAAGTGAACAAGATAAGGAATAAAATCTTTATCTTAACGTAAAAGGTTAACAGTATAAATATAAAATTACCTTGATTACCGTATTTTTTTCTTAGTAAAGATCATTATAGACTGGATTTTTCACAACCGCTGTCACAGAACCGTCATTGTAGTCATAACCTGTTTTGAGAGAGAAAGACATATATATTATATGATTTATAACTTGTTGTCTTTGGGTGTTGTTAACAATCAATTTGATTTCTTACAAATGACCATTTGTTGTAAAATTTGATAACTTTCAAATTCGATGCAATACAGATATTGCCATTCTAATACCAAAATGTTTAATCTATTTGACCCTTAACGAATAGAATATATTCACATTAGAACCTTCACATTGAAATTTGTCTGATGTGAATAAAGTAATAAGTTGTCAAGAAGAGTCGCACAAATTCAGAGAAATCGTTGTTTGAATTAGACTGGTTGTTTTATAAATTATGATTTATCCTTCCTAAACCAAGATATTTGTATCGATTGTTGGTTATTCTTTTTTATGATACAACATTCTATCAATCTTTCTTTTAGTTTTGAATGAATAATACCTGTGTACAGGACTGACAATATGATATAGCAAGAGAAAAGAGACTTAGATTGTATATTTTCAGATCTTTTGAAATTATGTCATTCATTCAAGGTTTTGATAACAGTAAGGAAGCTGATAGCATATAACTTTATTATAAATGACTGAATGTTCTTACAAATCACATCTTATTACCTTTGCAACACCATTATTGTCATTCTTGTAACTAAATACTAATATAATACTATATTCTCATCTAATTGACAAAAAAAAAAAAAAAAATAACGTTTGAATTTGATATCTTCGTATTTTACCATACAAGAAATGACTTATCATATAAAGTCTTAACAACGGACTTTTATTGTCATCTCTATTTTTATATTGATTCAGTAAAAGTACCAATAGCTCATTTAAAGTTATGAAAATGGCAAATATTAGTTTCAAGAACACAAAAAATTAATTACCTCCGGGGTAAGCAACAAAGAGATTTTGCGTCCTCAATCTACCAAAACAGACCTTTCTGCTATGATAAGTAGACCAGCAATTACCCCATAAGTTGTAAAATCGTTGAAGTCCACATTTTAATGTGTAAGCTGTAAATGTGTAAATACATTGCATGATATTTTCATTACAATTGTCAGTAAAATTAAGCACATATTAAGAACTTTGCTTTTAAGTCGAAATAAATAGAAAATTTACTTATCTGTAAGATACAATTTATACGTTATATAATGATTTATTTCTATCAAATTACGATGAAAATGAAAAATAACGGGTGTTTTCCTGTAATTCGAGAAATGTTATTTGTGTATACACCTTTTACTCTACTTCTTGAAAGGCGAAACTTGAACCTCACATTTAGCTTTAAATTTTGGTTTTACTGTATAATGTATGTGATCCGTGTAAACTATTCGAACCTTTAAACAAACTTATTAGTAAAGGTTATCTACAATGGTGTAATTAGATCTTTTAATATAGTTTACATTGGCACAAATATCGATTTTGTCATCAGCAAATTAAAACATAACTAAATTTGTATTCTTTTCAAACGGTTTTTTGGGATGTATAAATACACATCCACGTTCATTTTCTATATAGAAATTACTCTATCTATATATTACATTATACATATTTATTAACATGTTAACTCCTTACTATCCTACTGCCTGTCGATACTTATATTTTAGCATTGCACAAATCATGTCTTCTTTGACTGTCTATGACGTTAAAACACTAAATTCCTGGGATGTGTTTTAGTTGATTTTAGTCTCTGATGTATGATTTTATTCCGTGTTATATCTAGTTTCACTATTTTTCATATATAACACCTTTGATAAGTGTTTAGTATGACGATAAATTTTCACTTTTGTTCTCGAACTAGGAACAACAAAATTATTTATTTTGTAAAAATTGTTTCCGTACTCCATGTATACCTTACAACAAAATAATTTTTATTTACCTGTGTACGCTATTTTATTTGGCGGCATTTTGTCCAAGGTTATGGTTGTCTTTCTGATATTGTTTTACATCTAACCCCCTTGTTTTATTAACTTTGTATTTACATTGTGTCATAGATCAAATATATTCGTTCACTGTATGTTCACTTGTTTTTGTTAATGTGTCTTTTGATTGAGTTAAGCCATTTCAATTGATATTTTAAAGTGTGTCTTTCTATGTCGTGATGTTACACTATTGTTTCAGGTAGGGTGAAGGTTGGCGCCTTTTAAAACGTTAAAACTCGCTGCATTTGTTTGCACCTGCCCTAAGTCAAGAACCTGATGTTCAGTGGTTGTCGTTTGTTGATGTGGTTCATAAGTGTTTCTCGTTTCTCGTTTTTTATATAGTTTAGACTGTTGGTTTCCTGTTTGAATGGTTTTACACTAGTCATTTTTGGGGCCCTTTATAGCTTGCTGTTCGGTGTGAGCCAAGACTCCGTGTTGAAGGCCGTACTTTGACCTATAATTGTTCACTTTTACAAATTGTGACTTGGATGGAGAGTTGTCTCATTGGCACTCATACCACATCTTCTTATATCTATCAGTTGACTTCACCTTTAATATTTCATGATTGAAATTATATTGATTAGGGACTTTCCGTTTTGAATTTTCCTCGGAGTTCAGTATTTTTGTGATTTATCTTTTTTCAATATAAAAACAATAACATGGATGAATACATTAAATTTAATATGCACATGAAATTGTTCCTTAACAAGATGATCATCAAATGTAAATTGGCTCACCTGTACCACCGTATGAAAATCTGTTATCACTGATTTTGAATCCATGGAATTTGTTGCAATAATCAGAATAACTTACAACGGACCCTACCCCGATATCGTAATCGTCACCATAGACTGCACCGTCATAGCCGTAATCTGTTATAAAAGTATAAAGTTAACATTTCTGTGAATATCCAATTCTGTTCTCTTTATAGGTAGAGATTTCTTATGACATATGTTTTTAATTCGTCAAGCTTAAGCGATTAAAAAATAAATCAATATCGATATTTGTGAAACACACAGATGGTCACAAATAACCATTAAATGTCACATCAGACAATTTCACATCCTTGATTTGACGTCATACAGTCATTAAAGTTATATCTAAATATCAATATTTTTACCTCATTCATTATAAACCTTGTCTGTGCTTTATCTATTTGCATATTATTGTCGTATATTTTACCAAATAAGACAAAATATGTTGTTAAGTCTTTCATCTTCAATAATTTACCTTTGTAGTTTGTTGTTTCAGAATTTAACGCATTTTTACTTGTTATTTGTTTTAGGCGTATACATGAACGTTTTGACCGGTTAAGAACGTTCTTATAAATGTTAGTAAACCGATTGAGTGAAGTTATATTAATATCAATATAGCTATTTTTCGGAAAGTTCTTAAGCAATTTGTCGTCAAGTTCATAAGTAATTTCTCGTAAAGTTCTAAAAATGGCGAATTCAAATGAAAAAACATAGCAAAGTTAACTACCTCCGGGGTAAACTACAAAGAGATTTTGTTTCATGAGTCGTCCAAAACAGACACTTCTGCTATGATAACTAGACCAGCAGCCACCCCATGCATTGTAAAATCTGTGTAGTCCACATTTCAGTGTGTATGCTACAAATATAAACCATGATATAATAAATAAAAATCAAACATGCTAAATATACGGATCACCTTATCGTGCATTAACAAAACAATTATAGAATAAACCTGTAATTGGAGGCAAACATATAAATGTACAGAACTTATACATAGCGAGACTTGAAAAGAATATAAGGATAAGTAATAAAATCTCCTATAGACAATGGTATTAGTAAGTTTTGCTGGGATTGGTTCTTGGACACGACTATTTATAGAACTAACCTTATATCGATAACACATGATATATAGTTATGTAGGGTACAGTGATTTATGGTGAAAGATAACATTTCAACTATTATCTGCAAGATATAATCTCACAAGGTTATTGGTTTTTTTTCAAAGGGGAAGTACGATGAAATGAATAAATTACGGTTATTTCCTAGTGTTTGAGGTGAAAATTATTCATGAGTTTTAATATCCCTTTGGTATCTTTTGCTTCTCATTTATTGGAAGACATGATACTTAGCTTCACAAATGTATTTGAACAAATGTAAATTGTGCAATTATCAATCCACTTAATCCAATGTAGTATCATATATGAATTTATTATCATATGTTTTTCAACTTAAATACAGAAATCTATTTCTTCTACTTCGTACTTTATTTGGCCTTTATAACTTTTTTGATTCGAGCGTCACTGATGAGTCTTTTGTAGACGAAATGCACGTCTAGCGTACAACATTTTAATATTAGTATCTATGATGAATTTATTGATAGATAATTTTATTTTATTGATAAAGATATAGTTTGTAACGTGTCAATAATCATCAAGTTTTAAAGTTTACTTACCTTTTCCTCCGTATGAAAATCTGTTATCAATGATTTTGAATCCATGGAATTTGTTGACATAATCCAAATAACTTACTGCGGACACATACCCGATATCATCATCGTCACCATAGACTGCATTCTTCACTACCACTGCCTTATAACCATCGTCAAAGTCGTTACCTTTTATTTAAGTATAAAAGTTTACATTTATGTTTGTGAATGCCCCGTTCTACTCTCTTTAAAAGTACCAATTTCTACTAACATACGTTTTTTGATGTTTTTTCAGTCTTAATAGTGCGAGCGATTCAGAAACAATGCTTTACATTAATATTGAGATTTTCGAAACTGGCATGACCAATCCCAGAAGTACCACTATGGAGCTGTATCTGATTACCTCTCCGAAATATATGAGATCTCCTCCTGTTTTTGATGGGATTCATGTTCATCAGTCTTTAATTTTCTGTTTTGAGTTTTGTATACTGTTGTTTGTCTTTTGATCGTCTTTTAATTTTTGTCATGGCATTGTGAGTTTGTTTTCGACTTATTGTTTGAATATCCCTATGGTATCTTCTTCCTCTCTTTTTGAAACAGATAAACAATAATTCTTTTTTAAATGATTCCTGTGCATACAAATTGTCACAAATAATCTTTTGATGTCACATATGACAATTTAACATCCTTGATGTGAAACCATATTTATCATTGTAATACTTATATGTCAATAAATCACCGTTTTGTGATGGAAAATACATGTACTACGTCAGAAAAATGACAGTTGTTTTCTAGTCGTTCGTTTGGATGATAAAACCAAGCGTTTGGTAATGTCAGTTTTTATAATCCCCTATTTTTATTTACCTTCATATTTTTGTTAAGGTATCTCTTATGTTATCTCATTTATTTGACAATTAAATAAAAATTATTTTAAAAGAACTCGACCTGTTTTGGGGGATTTTTATTTCTGTTTTCCATAGCAAGCAATGACTCTAATCAAACCTGTTTTTGCCTTTAGCTACTTTTTATTATCATATGAGTCAAATTACATCTTATGAAATAAGGCAGAAAGCTTTCTCTCATAAGGTTCTACTAAAGTCGAGTTCAAATCAAGAACATAACACATTTTATTACCTCCGGGGTAAACTACAAAGAGACTTTGCTTCCTAAGTCGATCAAAACAGACACTTCTGCTATGATAAATAGACCAGCAATTACTCCATATATTGTAAAATCTTTGTTGTCCACATTTCAGTTTGTATGCTACAAATATATTTCATAATATTGTTTATAACAATCAGCAGTGTGAATTAAGGAATTATGGAGAACACCTCCTTATTCTTTGTTTCCGAACGCTGATTAAAGTAAACATTTCAACTATTTATCTGCAAGTTATATTCTCTCAAGGTTATTTGTTCACAATCGAATAACAATACAATGTATTACTTTTATTGTCTTGTGTTTAAAGTAAACATTATTTTAAGACATGACATTCAGCTTCAAAAATTTATTATACAGTTTGATAATTTAAGATGGAAGGACATATACCAACTATTTGTCCATAGATTATGTACCTTAGATAATAAAAGTTATTGGATTCCCGGTTAAATTACGGTGATGTCCTAGTGTTTTAGAAGAACAAAATTAGTGGACATTACATTTAACTTCAAATAATTAAATTTAAAAATGGAAAAAGTACAATCAGTAATTCACCTAATCTATTGACGCATTATATGTTTTTCAACGTAAACATTGAAATCTATTACTTGATAAATACATTTAATTCTATTCATTAAGATATCATTAGTAACTTATCAATAATTATCAAGTTTTCAAACTTACTCACCTATACCTCCAAATGAAAATCTACTGTTACTGATTTTGAATCCATGGAATTTGTTGAAGTAATCCGAGTAACTTACAACGGACGGGATCCCGATACCGTACTCGTCACCAAGGGCTGAATGCTTGACAATCACTGTCTTAGAATTACTGTTATAGTCGTAAGCTGTTATCAAAGACAAATAGTACAAATTTTCCGATGAAAACAAATTTTAATTCTGTTATATTAGTGAAAACATCTTCTTGAAAAGCTGAACATTAATTCCACAAAATATAGAACAAATCAACATGTTTTGTTTGATAATTGAAATAAATTCTCAGCAGACACTGAAATAAAAACTGGATAACGGCTTCCGCAAAAGAGTTTTAATAATAATCTATTTTGATATGATGCATTGAATCTTCATTTTAAATTAAATCATGCTATTAATATTTCAAAATATGGTAAAGAGGAATAATTTGATATAAGCAAAAAAAAAAATGTATCTAGAGTTTTATATTACCGTGGTGAGGTGATCTTTTTAGGTCATGATCCATTCTTTACTTTTCATCAAAAGGAGAAATGAAATCAATATTTCAAGAAAATTAACTTTCAAATAACAGTTTAATATTTAGCATTTGAGAAAAATCTAAATAAGAAGATGTGATGTCGATGTTAAAGATAAACTATTTAACAATAACAGCAAAATTTACATTCATTTGAAAAATATTATTTTAAGTAGCAAGCAGCATACTATATCAAATATATTACCTGCCGCAGCAACCACTAGGAAAAGCATACATATCAATTGACTCATGTTTAAGGATAAGTGATGTTGACTCTTTGGTGCACTTTATATACTAAATGCAAACAACCATATGTTGCCATTTGGCATGTAAAAATAATGTTTTACGGTTTTGTTTTCTTTTCTTACATAATTATGATATTTAATCTACAGTTAATACTTTGATGTTATGGAAGAAAACATGATTTGTTTCCCACTTCATTAGAATTTTGGATACTGTATGTTGTCTAATTCTTTATACAACAGTTTTTACCAGTTTGATTTTTCTATAGACCACACATTGAGTGTGTCATGGGATTTTCAACCATATCCATTTGAAACATTGCACTCGACATTTCCCTTGAAATAATTATTCAGTCAGAGTACACCACTTTATCCTGTTGAGTAAATGCACATTCTTTATTCACTCTTATTTGTTAAATTTTAGAATTGAAAATGATAGTTTTTTTTGAGTGGGTAAATATCTACGATGTATTGGGGTAGACTATTTATGATTAGAACTATAGAATTGTAAACATTGAGGGAAGCAAATACAGGTTACAATCAACCACTAACTTAATCTGGCATTCCGTTCATCGTTTTATAAAGCAAATTATTGTCTGTTGTCGTATAATAAACGTTTCAAAAAATCAATATTTTACTTTCTGGTTTTACATATCATCTGCAGGGTATTGAATTTGTATTTCATAGTCTTGCATTCTGTAATAAGTCGTATGTAATTTTGGGGTGAATATGGTTACAGTTTTAGCTATTCTTGGCAATCGTTTTTACCGTTTTGTATATATTTTGCGGTTTTTCAATGATTTGTCTACCTTTGATACGACGATTTAAGTATGACATTTTAGTTTAGTCAAAGAGTTCAATGTAGTCAGCGTACTGGTGTTTGTATGTTTGTATAATAGGTGTCACACAAAGAGCATGAACTGATAAAGACCCCCCTTTTTTTTTTAAAGTTGCCCAGTATGGGTAAGGTTCAACATAGACTTCATGAAGGACACGATATCATCTGAAATAGCATATGTTGTACTATTATCAGAGATGAGAACCAGCTTAAATATGTCACTTTCATGTCATCACTCTAATGGGAATAATAATAATCTTCGAACATAGTCGTGGAAAATTCAACAACAAGACATTTTGAACTTTAATTGCTTTAAACAACACACTAGTATTTCTAATTTTTTTAATGTAAATCAAAGTCTGCTCTATTCACTGTGATTTAACTAAACAATCTTAGTTCACCAGGATGTACAATGATCTGAATTGTAAATCAACGTATCAAGTTTACGGATTTAAGCACAATCTAGGCGGATTGGTATATGTTGATGAATCGAAAGGCAGGCTAAAAAAGAAGTTTGATCAAAGATCGTACAAAAACAGCAATGCAAAGGATATTTTTATGCAACATTTCAATCAGTTTCATCATTAAATCTGTTCTATGCGAGTTTAAATCATCGAGAGAAAAAATATATCACAGAACAAACAATTTTCATCTTGTACCAGTTAGTTCTAGACAAAAGGAAATGGGAACAGCGACAACCAATGACAAGAGTGACAAAATTTATTGTTTTGGAATTACATCTCGTCGCTCTCCTGCAGCGTTAGATGTGATGAATATTTTTACTTCTGCTGCTTGATATAGAAGCAGCCATGGTTGTCGTAATTATGCATCACATACTCTTCATGCTGTCATATCCTCACGCATCTATATTCACTACCCCTTCGCATCTTCCTTCTCTGTAAAATTCTGTTTGAAAACCCTTGTTACCAACCACATTCCAAGCATAACAAACTTTCTGTTATCATCTCGGATTTTGTCCGTCATAAACTTTACAGGCAGAATGTTATTAGAAAAGATGACACAGAAAACGATTCTTTTAAAAAAATTCCTTTGGCAAAAAGGTTTTGACGCATCAATTTAATCAAAAGTTCTGTCAGTTACTATTATCTTTTAAATCTATACGACACCTATTGCGAATAAAATTTTCAAATACAAACACGTGGTGCAGGTTCTCAATATTGATGACTTCAAGTCTAAACGTTTTAATTTCATCTCTGCTAGTTTCTCATTGATATATAATCCAACTGGCCACATTATTACTGATGACCTGAACAATGGCATTAATATCTCTTTGCAACAGGTTTTAACCAAAGAGACGAAACACCGTCAGCATCAAGAAAATCCATTAATATATAGATACAGCTATTAAATACTAATGAATTCAATCGAGCATTATAAAAAACAAGGGCTAAACATGAAGAGGAAGACAAAGATACTTTTTTCTGTGTAGATTCAAGCTGTGAGGCACTTAATACAAATCAGATCAGAAAACTGGTTTATAAACACTTATGGGTGGATTTTACATCCATAAATAAAATACAAAAATAAGAAAGCAATGAATGATGTTGTTAAATTTGATATGTGCCTTTTTGTGCTTCTTTGTTAAATATTTGTTTGTTTTTATTGTGATTAAGATTATAACACAATGTTGACTGCTGTACCCCTAATTTTGACTTTATAACCCATTATGTCTGTTAGTTTTGTTCACGCATCGTTGTCAATATAATGGAATTTGATACGACTGTCGTACAAGTGAGAGGTTTAGCGCTATAAAACCATGTTCAATCCACCATTTTCTACATAAGAAAATGCCTGTACCAAGTCAGGAATATGATAGTTGTTTTCCATTCGTTTGATGTGTTTGAGCTTTTGATTTTGCCATTTGATTAGGGATTTTCTGTTTTGAATTTTCCTCGGAGTTCAGTATTTTTGTGATTTTACTTTTATGTTATATTCTACATTTATCTTTAAAGACCCAAATGTTTGTAAAACTGTTGTACTAAATTCACTTTTTGTTGTTTATGTAGACAACCACAAAACAATATCTGTTCTGTGTTCCTTTGGATATTCAACACTGTACTTCAATGGATTGGATACTCAATTATATAAATGTCATTTTAAACGAAATCATATTGATGCAGGGCCTGAAAAATGCTCCATCAAACTTATTTCCAAATTGTTTACAGCTATTCATTCAACAAATAAAACCGGGCATCAAAGTAACTCTGACACTTCATTCTCTTGTGGCTAGATTAATCAGATGTAGATGCTGATAAAAACGCAAAGCCCTGTTGGAGTTCATGCAATCTGGGTCTCTACCTTCGTGCAAAATATTTAAAACATTTGACTTCTCTATCCCTGACCAAATTGTTGGTTTTCAAAGCTCTTCGTCTCCGTTTTCATCTGTTTTGATTCGAACGCTACTGATAAGTCTGGTGTAGACGAATGCGCGTTTGGCGTTACAAACCATAAGCCGGGTAACTTTGATATTTGTTTACATTAGTATTCCTCATTTTAAACTTAAAGACAGATTGAAAAAAAAAATAGTTTGTTTGATAGAAAGAAAATGGCCAACCTAGATACAAATATTTTTTTCTTAGGAATTGATCAGACTTCGTAAAAAACAAAAATTAAATTAAAAAAAATCATCAAGATGTTCTTAATATATTTGGTTTGACAACAAATACATTACGTTTGCAGGACGTGTTTTCAGCAGACAATCGAAAAACTCTATGCTTCTCTTCTTGTGGACTTTTTCCTTATACTATGTGTGGCAGACATCATATAGGAGTTATCAAATCTTAACCTACATGTACATGTTCCGTTTCATAGATGATGCCCTCTCACTTAATAATTCAATGCATTTATTCCATCGAACTGGAAATAAGGATAAAGATAAATTTCGAGTACATATTTTGACCGACATCTATAAATTGACAATGAGGGTCTGTTCAGAACAAAAGAGATGATTTCAAGATTCCACTTTTGTGTAGAAGTATCCCAGCAGCGCCTGTTAATGAAGTATATATCTCAAAGTTGATACGATATTCTAGAACTTGAGTATACTATATTGATTTCCGTGATAGAGGGTTGGTGCTTACAAGGACCTTTTGGCACCAAGGTTCCTATAAGTGAAGTTGATGTCGTCCCTTTGAAAGTGTCACCTACATCATCATGATTTGGTTGACCGAAATATCTGGGTCAAAGATGATTATGTATATGTTCCAATGGTCAATGTTACATTACTTTTGTTCTCGATTAAGACAACTCCGAATGTATCTTATTTCCAGATGTTTATTTGCAATGAGCAACACGAGGAATTCCACACCACAGCCAGCATCTGCATACCCTTCCGGATTCCTTGAGATCACCCTAATGTAGTTCATGTTACTCAGCCGTTTTTCTTTTTTTATGCCAAGGTGTTTTGATGTCAGTTTTCTTTCGACTTATAATTTTATATTTTTTTTACTTTTAAGAATAAATGTTTGATCGACAGTGCTGTTTACAATATAATTGTATTTGTTTCTTTTTGTTTAAATTCAGATTGGTTCATTGTCCTATTTTATCCCTTAACTTTCTTGAATTATATATTTTTGATATATTGTTCTAATCACAGGATTATGATTTGTTTACATACTTGATTTACATCATGAGGTGCCATATGTCTTTGTTATATGCACAATAAAATGAGTTTCAATCAAGCAAAAGCTATCAACTAAAATAAGCACCTAATTTTTCTGCTTTGAGGTTTATACTGTAAACACATGTTGTCCCTTATATTGATCAATTGGTATAGCATTTTCCTAACATGTAACAAGTTTTATGTCTATCAAGTGATTTTCGTTCAAAAGAGGGACGAAAGATATCAGAGGGACAGTTAACTTAACTTTCTTGAATTACATATTTTTGATATATTGTTCTAATCACAGGATTATGATTTGTTTACATACTTCATTTACATCATGAGGTGTCATATGTCTTTGTTATATGCACAAGAAAATGAGTTTCAATCAAGCAATAGCTATCAACCAAAATAAGCACCATTTTTCGTACAAGATATGGAATAAGTTATGGTTCGGTTATCCACCAAGAACAATCTATTCGACACTAATTAATCAATATCAACATCTTTGTTCCAGTTATCAAAACTTAATGTAATTACACTTTTAATAAAGATCTAAATAACTATAACTATACAAAAAGAATATTTTAGAACGCCATTTGCATCGATTTTGTCCATAACAGTTTTACCCCAACAGACAGTATATGTACATATAATTTGCCATAAAGATACTGAGAGAAACGCTATGAATATTAGCACAATATGATGTGAATATCACGCTGAGTTTCTGGCTTGACCAGCATGATTTTTGGCAAAAAGCTTATTTTTGAGTAGTAATCCCCAATGCGAAAGCGATCAAACGTCCAAATGAACCCTAATTCATTAAGAGGACAAATATTCTTAACTATTTTTAGTCTTGAATAAACTGCTTAGGTCAGACGTGAAAAGGCAGACATGAATATACTAAAGTGTAACACAATTTTATCAATTAAATAGAGATGTGTTATTTGATAAATCGGTCTTTCGATTAAGTTTGGTGTAACGTTTTCGGTTACAGTCGTTACAAATATTTTTTATTTATTTAACTAAAAATGAATACACTTATTAGAGATTTCCAATAAAATGACATACGTACGTAACTCTACGTACGGACCTAATAGGACTGGTTATTGCCAACATTGAACTTGGTTAAATCCGTCGCTCAAGTTTAAACCAAGTATTCCAAGATTCTTAAAATCATATTCTGAAATTTTCTTCCATATTAAATTATTTTAACATGATGAAAAATGAGAGAAATCATACATTTTTATTTACCAAATGGTTTTCTACATTCCCGCCTTAATTTTCACTGACATAAGATCTAGTATACCTACACGTATCCTTTACCTGTGATACAATCGATTTGTGTTATCTTTCATGGTTTTGATTTTAACAATTATTTTTCAATATACTTTGCAGATGAACGCTCCATTATTCTATATCATACATGCTCTTTTGTTTTTTTTATCCGAAATTTTTTCTTTCTTTCTTTATCTGTCTATCTATCTATGTATTTGCAATTTTTTTTTGAGGGGGAACATTTATTAGAAAGATAATTTTCTGACAGTTTCAGAAATGTCAAAACTAGCGTTTGTCAGAATATCGCTTCCATTTAATTTCTAAATAAAAATATTTTCTATTTATCATAAAACGTATAGAAAAAAAATCCCTATTCAGGTTGTATTTCAAAAGGTGTGCTCGATTAAGGATTTTTCAGTGTTGTTTTATTTAACGGGAATGCTGTACGAGTCCAAATACAAAAGACATTTCCAGGCAAATATATTAAATATCCCTTGGAGTACATTAACTTATAATATTTTATCCATTTTCTTTTGGAGAAACACTTTATCCGGGGTCACCGAATTTGTTTCTACTGCATGAATAATTGGAGTGAATGTGTAAGGTAAGGAACATAGAAAACATAAGATTATAAGATTTCGATAAAAAAGTGTCTTGATCAGGACCTGTCTGTAATTGAATACTGAAAATTAAACTATTAACCAGCAGATTCATTGAAATGTATGGATTTAATGCGGACTGGAAAATATTATTATTTCATGATAAAATTCCACAAATCTGGATTTTTCAGACAGGATCTATGTGCCAGTGTGTGACCAATCAAGAGTATTGTCGCCTAACTCCCCTTATAGAGAACGGGTTGTTTGTATGTATTCTACGCATAACCCTATTCAACAGTATAACCCAAGCTTAAAAGGGTGGTCCGTTTGGTTTTCTTGGATGTACAAAAAGGGTAAAATAACAAACATACCAAGGAAAATTCAAATCGAAAAGTCCTTTATGAAATGGCAAAATCAAAAGCTCAAACACATCAAATACGCAGCCACGTTCAATCGGATTGGGACCATTCAATCGAATATAGGGGAAGTGCAATAATTAGTTCTACATGTTACAGAACAAATAAAACAGGGATCCATAGGGGGACTGACTAAATGTATACCCTTGTCTAACATGCTGTCTTTTTCTAGTTGCAGTTGAAATTCATGTTGTTATCCTGGTCGACCCAATCTACATATTATTGAATTATTTTGTTATACTTGTCTTAAATATGCATGCAGTGTTGTCACTTGATGTCATGCAATAACAATCAATCAATTAATTAAACCTGTTTGAAATTCGATTTTTGTTTTGGCATTTGTAAACGCTGGAAACTATTTTGCGATTCTGATTTGCTAATAGCCGTTAACTCCCTATTATCATTGCGGTCTTTTAACCAAGTTAAGGCTTTGACTGCCAAGATTCAAATCGTTTGCCTAATTGGAAATATAATTCAAGTTACACTTCTGTCGATGCGAGCACGCTACCACAAGACCAAAGAGGCAGTTATGATTATACAAGATACATATATACATAGATATTTATAATCGAAACATTTGAAACAAGAAAATATGGTCTTTAGACACCCTGCCCCCTCATATTTTCACATTTCCATATTCGGTGAAGCACTAAACTCGGGTCAAACTCAAATTTTGTATATAATTTTAAAAATTTTATATTTGGAATGGGACGGACGAACGGAAAATATAATATCCCCTTGCTAACGTAAGTTGGTCATAAAACTAAAAGGATTATCCTTCTAAACAAAACTGCAATCAAATATTCCAAGGATGTTCGTTGTTTATAGGTACTAGTATAAGTTAAACTACGAACATTTCATAAAAACAATTTGTAACAATGAAGTTAAACACAAACATCTGTACAGACTCTTCCTAGAACACATGCATCATTGTATTTAAAGACAAGAATTAGAAAAATAACTGATTAAATTTAGGAAAGCGTAATCATATTTGTTCTTGAAGATGCAATCTTAATAAACTCCATGTGAAAATATTCTACAGAAAGATGGAAAATTATCAGTGATCTCTATTTCTACCTTCTGACAAAAGTATCTTGAAATGAAGTTTGCTTAAAAAAGTCAGTCGTGTACACCTTTTACATTCCGGCGTGTTTGAAACTTCTGATTAAGCCGTATAACTTATAAATCAAAGATAGGAATATCATCTCGCTTCAAATCTTATTATTTCTATTTTTCAAGCTTAATTTTGATTAAGTAGTTTTAAGAATTCACTACCACTGGGTCGATGCCTCTGCTGGTGGACTGAAAGTCCCCGAGGGTATCACATGCCCAGTAGCCAGTACTTCGGTACTGGCATGAAAATACGGATTTTGTGTTACTAGTATTTAAATTTGCTGTTACAAAATTTAAGAAATTATTTTAAAATTAAGGAATATATCTCCCTCGTGCAAAGGTCTGATTCCTTGCTCGGCTTCGGCTATACTTTTTTGTCCTTTTGGGTTATAGCTCTTCATCTTTTTAATAAGCTTTGGATTTTCAAATATTTAGACATCGAACATCACTGAAGAGACATTTATTGTCGAAATGCGCATCTGGTGCAGAAAAATTGGTACCGTTAATGTTATTTTTTAAGAATAAGAATTCACCCTCTGAGTGATAAATATATGGGTCAAGTGAAATGACCAAGCAATGTATTTGATTACCGGTAAGTGGATTAATTATTCCCTTAAAAGTTTTTGTCAATAAAATTTTACCAAATTAAATAACAAAATATATAAAGAATGAAAATAACAGATTGGGGTAATTTTTAAATAGCATCTTTTCCAGCAAAGTATGAGTATTTAACGAGCCAAATATCCATGCAGTCTATGTACTCTCCTCCGTCATGTTTCAATGCAATAGGCTGAGATACGTTCAGATATGTTGATTATGTCGAGGAATGTCATTTTATTGGAAATCTCTATTAGACATGTAGATAAATCATCACAGCCATTCAATTTGTGTCATAATTATAGTCGTGTTCCTCTTTTTATAAAAACATGTCACCAAGTGATTGCAATTAAGATATAAAGTTATTGTGGCCCTCTTATTGCAAATATATTGTCTTACTTATATATTCATAGTTAATGGAAACAAACTGATTGGAAAGGTTTCTTGGAGTCCTGGGCAGACGACAGCAATATAACAATATTTGTGAGGACACATTTGAATGTATCATATCTTAGTGTTTTGCTTTTAGGGGGACATTTGGGTGTAGGAGAGAGATCATTAGACAATTTTTGTTTAGTTAATTAACAAATTGTATCTAGACTTGGTTCGATTAAAAAGCAAATGTCTCTTTAACGCATCACCCAAATCTCATTAATTCATATGTAAAAATATAAACAGCATGAAATCTTGCTTATCATATAATTATACAATGTACACTACAAAACAGTAAAAGTCTGAAAACGGCAGTTTTTGTACTCGACTGTACTGATGTTTAATCGACAATTCTGAATTTTACCTGATATTACTCGACTACAGTTCGAACATAACCATTTTTTAACTATTTGAAGAGACTGAATCATACTCGACTCAAGTCTAAACCATACTAGATCAAATCTGAACCGTACTTGACCAAGTCTGAACCATACTGGAGCTATTCTTAATATATATCTTTTATGTCTTCTATTTTCGAAGATTTGTTTCCCTTTGCTAGAAATTCGAACAAGAGGTACAATGTAGGAACGTGATTTGTCCGATGAAAATTACACATAACTATGTAATAACTCAATGTAAAAATATATAGTCTACCGTTGAATAAATTATAGTTATACATTCAAGATTGACAAAGTAGAGGTTTATTGGTCGAGTAAGGTTAAGACTTTAATGGAGTATTGTTAAGACATTGAAAACAGTTCAAGAACTGGTTAAGTACAGGTGGAGGATGGGTAAAAACGAAAATAAAGAGATGAGGTATGATTGCCAATGCGACATGCAACCATCTACCAAAGTTTAAATGAAATGAATGTAAGCAAGTATAGGCAACCGTACGACCTTCAATAATGAGAAAAACCCTATACCGGTTAGTCGACTTTCAAAGGCCCCGAAATGAAAAACAATGAAACAAATCAAGTGAGAAAACTAAAGCCTAATCTATAACAAAACAATTAACGAAAAACAAATATGACACACATGCAAGTGAAAATCACTGAACTATATGCTCCTGACTTGGAACAAGCACATAAAGAATATGGCGGGGTTATACATATTTAAAGGCACCAACTCTACACCAATCTCGGACAGTGGTGTAACAGCATAACATAAGAAAATACTATAACATCAGTTATAAAGCAGAAAATATCTATCAAAAACACAGACCGGACGCTGCAAGATATTTATACATCCCTCACAACAACAAAAAAAAAAAAAAAAAAAAAAACACACAAAGTACAGATCTGATAGACAAATAATTCAAAGCTAATAACAACTAATAAAAACATCATGTATCTTAGGCTTACATAGCAATCAGTAGACATCCAACATCTAATAGATTTAGTATAAAGACGTCATTAACAGTCAGATAAAATCATGACTTTGTGGATTGCCAAAATATAGGTATCTACAGATTGCAGTACCGTGAATGTGCAGATGTGTATAACAATAATATTTAGTATGGTTTTAATATACTGATAACAAAATCAATATTTATACCAATAAAAGAATATTCCTTTTTTTTTTTTTTTTTTTTTAATTTTCCGGAAATATAACAGTGCTTTTCCGTATATTTTAATTTATTAATAAATCGTCCTATATATAAAGTAATACATAACAAAACCATGTTGTTGGGATTTAATTATACAATATGTGAGTATATAACTATATAATAGATTTTAACTATTGCTCGTTAGTGTCACGAACATGTAGTTGTATTAAGCAGTTATACAAGTTTTATCTAAAATACTTGCAATTTGCTGTTGCATAAAGCTTACTTCTTGTTTCACTGCTTTGCAATGGTTTACTCTTGACAGAAATTCATATTTAAAAATAGAGAACACATTTACTTCTTTTTCTTTTTATTTGACAAATAGTATTCTTTATTTATACTAAATAATACTATTGTTATAAAATAATTAATTTCATAATACTTTTCATCAGTTATTTTATATCCAAGTATTAGGTTTTCTAAGCTTATGATATGATATCCAATTTTAAGTTTATTAAGAATTAATCTAATACCTTCCCAAAATTTTTTAAATATTTGCAGTTGATAAAGAAATGTTCATAATTCTCATTAACATTGCATATATTACATAAAGAAGTATCAACTATTTTCCAAGTTTCTAATATTTGTTTACAGGGTAATATCCAATGTAACAATTTCCACCTCAATATTTTCAATTTATTATCTTTTAAGTATTTAAGTACAGCTCTTTGTAAGAACCAGGCAGAGTGCGATTTATGAAGGTTTCAGATTTTATCTATAATTGGCCTAGTAGAAGAAGTAAATGAATAATGCTCAAAAATAATTTTCAGTGGGAAAATATGAGTGGTTGCCATGGTAACGGACACTCTATTTTGGTTGTTAAGCGTGGTAAAATCTTTCCAAAATCAGCTAAATCACTAGAATTCAGAGCCTGATTATGAATAGAATCATGCATTTTCATTAATGTTCATATGTAACATCGATACAACTTGGTTTAAGCTTCATTTTAGTGAAGATTGCATGTCAACCAAATTTGTAAATTTTTGAAAAATTTTGCCAAAAATGCATATTTTAACTTTTCTGAAATAGGAATTTTTCGAAATTATCAAATTTTCTGTGGTGTTTTTCAGAAATGTGCAAATGTGTACAGAATAGTTAGTACTGTAGTTATGAAGTTTGGATACTACTTTACCAAATTAAATAGAAAATGCGTGGGACTTTCTTTAATTTGATCACCATAGCAACCGATTTTTCCTTGGAAACGGAGTTTTTATTTGCAGAATATTGCAGTTTAAGAGCTTAAATGTCCTTAATTGTTTCATTACCGATAAGAAAATACATAAAACCTAACGCAAACTTTAAATTACTATCGTCAAGTGTTGTTGACTTCGATTGTTACAATGGAAACACATATTATCCATACCAACATCCATTCAAAAACTGCATAAATAGAAATTTATGTAAAAAACATATTATTTTATTTATTTGTTCAGTGTATGTTCAATGGTGTTAATATGGCCTTTGATTGAGTTAAGCTATTTCAGTTGATATTTTATAGTGTGTTTTTCTATGTTGTGATGTTACACTATTGTTTCAGAAAAAGGGTGAAGGTTTGGTACCATTAAAACGTTTAAACCCGCTGCATTTGTTTGCACCTGTCCTAAGTCAGGAATCTGATGTTCAGTAGTTGTCGTTTGTTGATGTGGTTCATAAGTGTTTCTCGTTTCTCGTTTTATATAGATTAGACCGTTGGTTTTCCCATTTGAATGGTTTTACACTAGTAATTTTGGGGCCCTTTATAGCTTACTGTTCGGTGTGAAGACCGTACTTTGACCTATAATGGTTTACATTTATAAATTTTGACTTGGATGGAGAGTTGTCTCATTGGCACTCATACCACATCTTCTTATATCTATAAATAGAGGGTGTTTATTTTCAAATTGGAATATGACTTCATTCTTTGCTTCACTCACAGTCTTGTCTGGTATTTTTCTTCAGATGGTTCAATAAATGTAATATATGATGTAATATTGGGGTTGGGAGGGGGTTTGGAAAAAAGGGGGGTATGTTGATTTTTTTTAAATGTTTCATACAAGTAGATCCTTGAAAAGATAATTGCGTTTGGTTGGACTTTGTTTCGAATTCATTATCTGATAATCAATTTTTGAACGTTAACAGATGATGAACTTCATGGAATTGCCGGGCCAACCTGGCTTATGGTAAGGCAAGATAGATATGGCTCTTAACAATTGTAAGAAAATTCTTAATTTCTTAGGGCACACACCCGTCTGAGATGTTATTCCACCAGCATAAATCACAAAATTGACCTGTAACATAATATTAAGCTTACAAACCAATAATAGAATCATTTGGTCAAAGCAATTCTAAACTGAAACCAAAGTGTGATGGACGGACGGATAGACGGACAGGCAAATTGAACAATTTTAAGTTGGTGGGGACTTAAAATAATAATAGTCAATTGTTGATTGTTAATATCAGAAGTCCAGTATAATGGAATCCTCTTAATATATAGCTATTAACATATCATTAATAACTCCTTTGTTGTACTACTATCCCGCAATTGGAATTCAGGATCTACGAGATAAACAAATAGATACATCTACTAAGTTGGAATTGTGCTAATCCCGGTTAAATAATTATGCTATTACCGGTAAAATTATCAAATCAAAATTATTGTGCAAAATAATTGTATTAATTATGAATCATTCCTTACTATGCATCGTACTACATATATCTCATAAAATTATGATTCCGATAACATTAGATCTTGTTTTGTGTGTGTTGTGGGGGGTCAGCTGAAGCACACTTCTTATCCCTCTGAAATCCCCCTCCTCTCTTTTAAGATAGTAAACATGTAAAAAGGTATCCTTTTTTTTAGGTTGAATCTTCAAAAAAAATCGTTTTGCTACTCTCAACTTTTTTTTAACCTTTACATGAATTACGTCCCTATTTTCTGTATCTGTCTCTGTAACCTTTATAAAAGACTTTGCATTAATCCCGAGATTTGGAATGAAACCACTAAGCTGATAATGTCTGCATAAATACAAGATTAATAACAGTAATAATTTGAAGACAAATTCCACACATGGTCTTATTCAATTAACTGCAACACTAGAATCAGCGCAGTACATACCAATCTTATTTTTTTCTTTGTAACTATCAATGCTTTCTAGTCCCAACAAGTTGTAATCTTTCATGAATACAAGACTTTAGTGTCCCATGTGAAATAAAAGAACACATTTCCAATGTCCCGTGCATTGCACACATTTGATTTCAAGGTACAAGGGCAAAAACTAAAATAAACACTTTTATGGCCGCGCCGCAATTGGGGGGTAGCAGGTTTAACCCATGTCCGTCAGTACAATAGTCGTCACAAAGTTGGTTTCCATTTTATAGTTTTAGTTTGCCTCAACCAAATCTTATGAAACATATATACACAATGCTTATTACCACAAAACAGAGATCAAGTTTGAATTTTGTTGGTGCCACTGCATGTCAACTGTATAATTTGCCTTAAAGTGACCATCTTATGAGAACCTTTCTGGAGCCCTTTTTTTCTGTCATACATACCATATAATATTTTTCGACTTTCATCTAGATTTTTTTCATCTTTTCTGTTAATTTAAAAAAGGAGATGTCGTATAATTGTTAATGAGACAACTCTCTACAAGAGACCAACATGACACAGAAATTAACAACTATAGGTTATCATACGGCCTACAACAATGAGCAAAGCTTATGCCGCATACTCAGCTGTAAAGGTCCCAAAATGACAATGTAAAACAATCCAAACAAGAAAACCTAACGGCCGATCTTTGGTGTTGGGTTTATATCAATTAACATAACCTCCCTTTAGTTTTTCATGAATTTGTGATATGACATTGAGAAGTTATTGAAATTTATTCTTTGAAAAAGCGACGGGCGTAACATGCGCTCATGGCGCAGCTGTTTATTTTATTTTATGGAACTACACCACTTTCAAAGTCTAGGATCAGCCCTTTATGGTATGAGTACATTTGAACTGTGCAGTATATCTGAGGTAGTTAATGTACACCTTAGCATTACATTATCCTGATTGTAGCACAGTAATAACAAAGAGATTTTACCTTTGTTATGTGTGAAGTGTTCTTAAAAGACCATGACTTTATATGTTTTCTTTTGGTCAGTCCGTCCATCTGTCTGTCCTTGTCACTGCAGTTTCAGTTTGGAAATGCTTAAACCAAATGTTTCTATTATTGGTTTGTAAGCTTATATTTATAAGTGAGATTTCAAGTTGAGTCTCTTGCTGTTTGGATTAAATTTGTGAAAGTTGTTGTGCTAGGAAAATTAGAATTTTGCCAAAATTTCATAATTTCTTCCCATTGGTGAAGGACATTATATTGTCAGAGTATTACTTTCAAATGTACATGGACCTTCACAAAAGCTAGAATGTGCTATTGCAATTCCCATGAAGTCCATCATCTGTTAGTAACATTTCATGAATAATTATAGATTACCAGATTGAAACCAAATGTTGTAGGAAAAAAGTAAAATAACAAATATACGGAACACTGAGGATAATTCTAAACAGAAAGTCCATAAGCAAATGACAGATCAAAAGCTAAAACACATCAAACAAATGGATAAAAACTGTCATATATTACTGACTTGGTACAGGCATTTTCTTATGTAGAAATTGGTAGATTAAACCAGGTTTTATAGCTAAACCTCTCAATTTTCCTTATATGGATTTATGAAAGATTCAAACAAAAACTACCAAACCTCCACTTCTCCCCCAAAATGCTACAGTGTATATATTCAAATTTTTGTTTGTTGAGTCTTCTCAAGGAGCAAAGACAGGACTGAGAGTTAAACAGATTAAAGCATGCAGTTATATTCCCATTAGAAAATGAAAATTATTAACATAGTTTTTACATAAAATTATATTATATATCTTTTGATTGGATGTTGTTATGAGATATAGGAAGATGTGGTGTGAGTGCCAATGAGACAACTCTCCATCCAAATAGCAATTTATAAAAGTAAACCATTATAGGTCAATGTACGGCCTTCAACACGGAGCCTTGGCTCACACCGAACAACAAGCTATAAAGGGCCCCAAAAGTACTAGTGTAAAACCATTCAAACGGTAAAACCAACGGTCTAGTCTATATAAAAACGAGAAACGAGAAACACGTATAAATTACATAAACAAACGACAACTACTGTACATCAGATTCCTGACTTAGGACAGGTGCAAACATTTGCAGCGGGATTAAACGTTTTAATGGTACCAAACCTTCTCCCTTTTCTGAAACAATAGTATAACATCACAACATAGAAAACACACGGTAAAACATCAATTGGAAGGCTTAACTCAATCAAAACGTAAATTAACACACTATGAACGAATAAATTCGATCTGTGATACCTGAAAGTAAATACATAGTTAATAAAATATTAGGGACAAACATTCAAGGCCAAAAGCAAACAAACAAGTCCCAATAAAGCCATGGCAAGACACCATCGCGAAATATTTAACGATTAGAAAATAATAACTTTTGAAAAAACGGTTTTCATAATATATACAGGTAAATGAAAAATAACTTTGTCGTTTTAGGTATACTTTTCTGTCTATATAAAATCTTCCAATAATTAGGAATACCAAGAAAGGTCTGTCATATAAATACCTAATTTAACACTAGATACATAAGGGTAAATATCAACAATAAAACTTCCCTGTACAGATTAAAGGAGAATAATCTTGATGTTCATACAAATGTAGTATGAAGAAGTGAAAATTAGTAGATATTCCAAATAATCAAAGCTGGTATACAGACAAGATCCATGTTAATATAAAATAACAAAAAAGTATTAAAAATAGTATCAACAGGTCGAATTATGGGTGATATTTGTTACCATGGCAACTGTTGTAATAATACTTAGCCGTTGTAGTTTAGATTTAGAGTATATGTATGCTTCTATGTATTTTCTTAAAGGTTTGGAAACAATTGAGAATATTGAATTCCCTATACTGCAGAAGTCAACAAATAATAACGCTGTTTCCAAGGGGAAGATACGTTAATATGGTGATAAAATTCAAGAGAGCCCCACGCAATATTCTATTTATTTTGGTCAAGTAGTATTCAAACTTTGTTACTACAATGTTAGCTATGCTTTACTTATTTACACTTTTCAATAAAAAAAACACATGAGAAAATTTGATAATTTCACAAAACTCCATGATTCAGAAAAATGAAAATAGGTGTTTTTTGTATATTTTAACAAAAATCTAAAAGTAGGGTTGAACTGCAATCTTAAGGAGTTCGCTTCTCAGTTTCAAATTAATTAACTTTTCAAAACACTAGTTAATATCGATAGGGGATTAATAAAGGAATCAAAAGATTTAAAAAAATGTACAGGTCAATGTGCTTGTTTTCGAGATATTAGCCATTAGAATTTTGGCGGGAAAATATTCTCTCTTGACTTTTCATAGCTTTATCCATGACAAGTTTACATTCTCAAAAACTTTTAAAGAATAATTGAAATTTTATAAGACTTTTACAAATGGCTTATCATTATACATGTAAAGATTTATAAAAGAAAATGGGGTCAATGGCCAATTTTTTTAGGCATTCAAATGAATAAAACCAGAGGTTTCCGAAAACCTGACAAAAATCCCAAAACATGACAAGCGAACTTCCTTAACTAAGCTCTGAAGCTAAAACCTAGTGTCGATGTAATATATGAAATTTCTGAAAAAAAATTGATTCTATATAATAATCAGGCTCTCCGACCAAACGTTATCTTTTCAAGAATCTACATGTATGATATTTTAAAAATAAATCTACCCCACCCCTTTTTGTCCCAACCTTCCAACCCCAATGTTAAATTATATATTACAATTGTTGAACCTTATGAAAAGAACAGACAAGACTGTGAGTGAAGCAAAGCATGCAGTCATATTCCAATTTGAATATAAACACCCTCTATTTATTTATTTTTTACATAAATTTCTATTAATGCAGTTTTGAATGGATGTTGCTATGGATAATATGTGTTTCCGTGGTAACTATTGAAGTCAGCAACTATTAACAATGGTAATTTAGTGTTAGCGGATGCTTTTATTTATTTTCTTATCGGTTATGAAACAATTCAGGACATTTAAGCACTTAAACTGCAATATTCTGCAAATAATAAATCCGTTTCAAGGAAAAAATTGGTTGCTATGGTGATAAAATTAAAGAAAGTCCCACGCATTTTCTATTTAATTTGGTAAAGTCGTATCCAAACTTCATAACTACAGTGCTAACTATTCTGTACACATTTGCACATTTCTGAAAAACACCACAGAAAATTTGATAATTTCATAAAATTCCTATTTCAGAAAAGTTGAAAATATGCATTTTTGGCAAAATTTTTCAAAAATTTACAAATTTGGTTGACATGCAGTCTTCACTAAAATGAAGCTTAAACCAAATTGTATCAATGTTACATATGAACATTAATGAAAATGCATGATACTATTCATAATCAGGCTCTGAATTTTAGTGATTTAGCTGATTTTAAAAGATTTTACCACGCTTAACAACCAAAAATAGAGTGTCCGTTACCATGGCAACCACTCATATTTTCCCACTCAAATTTATTTTTTGAGCAGTATTCATCTACTTCTTCTACTAGGCCAATTATAGATAAAATCTGGAACCTTCATAAATCACATGTATATGGCACTCTGCCTGGTTCTTATAAAGAGCTGTACTTAAATACAAACAGTAAGTTGTGTTTTATCTTTAAATAAATATCATCAACTTGCAACATATTTTTCCACTTTGCAAAACCTATTGGTGTTTCTATGTTAGATTGTATGAGTATGTTATATATATCTTTTGTTGTTACTTTTTGTAACTCATACTTTTTATGATTTTTACTTACTATTTCTAGTTTTTTTTTAAAGTAAACTTTTGTTTGCTTTGATTTTTCATCCTTAAGTAAATTTAACCATTGTTTTGGTATTGCCTTTTTTAATTTTGTATATTCTGAGAACCAATTGCAATGAGATGATAGTTTTTTTAATATCAAATTTTGAGAAATATCCCCGTTATCATCTAAGATATCATTAATATATATTATATTATTTTTAATCCATTGATTATAGACTAGACATTTACTGTTTAATTTTATGTATTTGTTTCCCATATTATTTGTTTTCTTATTTCAATAAAATTATTTGGAAATTTTTCTATTCTACTGTTTTCCATTTCACCCAAGTTTTAATCATTTCTAAGTAAAAGGAGTTACATTATTTTTCAAATTCTCTTTGCTTGTGTTTTATCTATGTTCATGTAGAAAATTAAGTAATTTTTCCTAGTTTATCGAAGTAGAATTGAGGAATAACTTTCCAGTTCGGTAACATATCGTCACTGTTAACTAGTCTTTTAATCCAATTTAATTTTAAAGATTCAATATATTTATCTATATCAATCATGTTCAATCCTCCATTAGCATAATTTGTACAAACAACAGATCTTTTCACTTTTCTCTTTTATTGTCCCAGATAAAGTTAAATATTATTTTTAAATTTTGATATGCATTCCTTATTAATATTGATTACTGATGCTAAGAAGGTTAAGTTTGGAACTATTAAAGACTTTACAACCGTTATTCTGCCTAAGATAGTAAGTTGTCTTTTAGACCAATCTTTGATAATTTTCTCTGATTTAATTAACTGTTTTCTAAGTTTAGTTTTTCGCATTCGATCTTATTATGTCCAAAGTATACTCTAAGCATTTTATTGGCTTTGTTGACCAGTTTATATTTTCATATTTGTCCCTACTACTTTTAAGATTTCCTAGCCAAATACCTTCTGTTTTATCTCTATTCAGTTTAAGACCAGATAAAGAACCAAATATCTCTATTATGTTTAGGGCTACTTTAATTTCTTTTTTTGATTTAACAAAAATTGTTGTGTCATCTGCTAGTTGAGTTAATTTTAAACTATGTGTTTTTTTATCTAATTTGATTTGTATACCTTTTATATTGTTATCTTGTCTTAGTCTACATGCTAAGATTTCTACTGCCATCACGAAAATAATCGCACTGACCGGACAGCCTTGTCTAATTCCCCTATGAATGCCAAGGGCGCAGAGATCAACCATTGTTTGTTACACATCCTTTAATATTTGTATATAAAGTCTGTATCCAATTTATAATAGAATTTTGTAGACCAAATTTTCTTAATGCACTGTACATAAACTCCCATTCTAAGGAATCGAAGGCTTTCGAAAAGTCAAGAAATAAGATTGCTCCATCTACATTGAATTTATCAGAATAGTCAATTATATCTTGAATCTGTCTAATATTAAACCCTATATATCTATTCTTCACATAGCCATTTTGGTCACTGTGAATAATTTTGTGAAGTACTGGTTTTAATCTTTGAGCTAATGAATAAGCTATTATTTTAGTATCTACATTTAACAAAGTTATTGGTCTATAATTATCAAGATTAAGTGGATCATTTTTTATAAATAATATTTATGAGTCCAATCTTTTGGTTGTCAGAGAGTTCTTTTTTTCATAGCATTTGTTAAACACAAAACTGCAAAGTTTTTAAATATGGCCAAAAGGTTCTATAAAACTCTACTGTTAATCCATCTATTCCTGGAGATTTATTTAATTTCATATTTAAAACTGATTTTGTACATTCATCTATTGATAGCTTTCCTTCTAATTTATTACTTTCTTCATGAGATAGGGTGTAATCATTTTTGTTTCCTCAACATACTCTTTTTTTTTTTACATCTGGTTTTTGGATGTATATAAATTTTGATAATATTCTCTTTCTATTTCTAATATTTTACTCTGATCATCAGTTATTTTGCCTTGGTTGTCTTTTAGAGATGTAATATTTTACGTGTTTGTCGACATTTTCCAGACCGAGAAAGTATTTTGAATTTTTTCTCCTTCTTCAATCCATTTAATTCTTGACCTTATTTGGGCTCCCTTAATTTTTTCTGCATATATTTTTTCAAGACTTTTTTCTGTATCTTCAATTTGTTTATTGATATCTTTTACTTTTTGTGAATTTAATTCATTATCACAGATTTCGTTAAGATATTTTATTTTATTTTCTAAATTTTTAACTTCTTTTTTCTTATCTTTTTGTCTAGATTTACAATAGTTAATAGTTGCCTCCCTTACTTGAACTTTAAACATGTCCCACATTACAGTAGGTTTTTTATTTAGTGCTTCTTCTTTATATTGATCTATAAGCTTTAAAATAATGTTTTATATTTGCTTTCATTGAGTATACTGTTGTTTAATTTAAAGTATCCTTTTCCTTGATCTTGTATTGTATGTTTTATTTTAGTGAAATTGCTTGATGGTCTGTGCAGTTAATCACTGCTGGGCGGATGTCTGTACTTATTACTCTATTTTTATATCAGAATTTATGAGAAAAAATCTATTCTGCTTGCAATATTGCAATTATGTTTTCTTTTCCACGTAAATTGGTTTTTGTAGGATTTAATACTCTCCAAATATCTATTAGTTTATGGCTTTTATCATATTTTTAAGCTATTAACTGGTTGTTTTTTTACTATCTATTGTTTTACCTTTTCTGTCCTTATCTGATAGTGTTTCATTCAAATCACCACCAATTATTAAAATTCCAAGACAGTATGCTTCTATTATGTTGTGCACTTTTTATAGTAGGCATTTCTATCTCTTTCTATATTTGGAGCATACAGATTTACTAGAGTAAAAATATTGTTATCAATTTCTATATTAAGTAAAACAATTCTGCCTTCTTTATCTTCAAAAGTATTTATAATAGAATGATTTAGTCTTTTATTAATAAAATTGATACCCCTTTAGAATTTGAACTACCTAAACTGTGGTATGTTTTCCTTCAAACTCTTTTCGATAGTGTTGACATTACTTTGTACAAAGTGAGTTTCTTGTGCGAAAAGTATATTGCACTTTTGTTGTTTACACCACTCATAAAGCCTTTGTCTTTTTTCCTTTTTCCCAAGACCTTGACAGTTCAGTGAACATATATGTAGCATTTTATCCATTTTCATATATAAAATTGTTGTCATTTTACCCAATATATTATACATTATATACACATTAATATTGACATATTTCACTAATTCCCATTCTATATTTACTTGGAACATTTCATAAATTATGCTTAGTTCTATCTGTTTATCTAATTTATCTATTGTGGTAACATTTTTTGCACAGGTTAGAATACATCTTTTTTGTAGGTTTCTCCCTGTTTCTAAAAATAGACATCTACTGGTAATAAAGACCTTGACCTCAAAAACAGTAAACATTTCATACCGATACATGGCCCAATGCAGTCTATCATCAATATGTATATTTGGATTAAAATATATGGAAACTGTGTCGTTGTGGATATGATGTTTCTGTTGTAAGTATAATTTACATTTATAATATATTTTCCTCGTACAATTAGCTTCGCGTACAGGTAAGTGTGGTTTAATTGAACAAGTGTACAAACCCCTTTTCTATGACAGCTATAACGACTACACGCATATTTATTTCTTTTATTTATTGTACGTACTCTGCTTTTGCTGAGTATTATTCTGGTGTTGTTTGATTCTGCATTTGAATGAATCGCTTTGTCACTTTTTCACGTTGTTTTATACGATATAATATGAATCAAATTTTGATTTTGATAAATGTGGGTCAAATGCATATGTAGGTGGCGTTGCGATACACCTATATTTTGACACTAGTATTTGCACGTGCTTTTTGTTTACGAAATCATGTTGACATTTCGGATAACACATACAGCTTTTGTTATGAAATTTTATTTGGTCTTGAAATTGCTTTACTTGTTGTTTACATTTAAAGATGCATCCGGTATATTGCGTACGTTCGCACAGTCTTATGGTTTTTCTCAACTAATAATGTTTCTTTTCTCTGATAAAATTATTATATACACTTATATTAATTATTGTTATACCTGATATAAAAACAATTATCAGTATGTAAGTTAAGTATAGAATTTTACTTCTTTTCATTATTATAGACATTGTTTTTAAAAGATTTCTACATATTCTTTCAGAATGTACACCATCTTTAAATATAGCATCACAAACTGACATATTTTTTGTTTGTTTTTCTGACTAAAATAACCTTAATATAATTAAGGATATATAGTATACAGTAAAAATCAGCATTATTTACAAGTTTATTTAGTGTTTATTATATTTTGTATTGAATTATGTTCCAGTTCTAGGTCTTGTTGCATGTATTTCTCTTTGGTGTGCTGTATCGGTTGGCGTAGAAGGTTTCCGCTTATCCGAACTTTGTTTTGGAGTTTTGGTAGCTTGCGGATCTAGAAATTGATCTAATGTACCCTTTTAGTAGGTTTGGTTTCACTATTTCCATTACTTTTAGTTTTGTCACTTTGTCCAGTTGGATTATTTCTACTTTTTGAATGTACGTTTTATTAGCAGCTAGAATAAAAGAATATTCAAAGATCTAATTACAGTGTTGAATTCGTAACCCTTAGAATAAGTTTATTTGTTGGATTGATAAAATTCCCGGATCGTATCTAAATCCGGGCTTGGTAAACAATATCACCGTAAAAATTAGGATGTTCTAATCCGTTTGAAATAATTTTTCTACAGGTACAAAAATGTACAGTCAAACTTACAAACCAAATCTTGGTATCTAAGGAAGAATTTGATTGTTTCAGCTTAGTCGAGTACGAGTTCAGACTTTTCGGTATGGTCAAGATAAGGATCGAGTACAAATCAGTACAGTTAGGCATGGTTAAGCTTGATGTCGAGTTATATTAAGTAAATTTCAAACCCATTCAGAATGGTTTAGTAAATGTCAGTACAGTCGAGTAAAAATATTGCTCATTTCTGACTTTTACTGGTTTGTAGTGGTATGAATAGTAAAAACAGTGATACAACAACATAAATGCATGAATACTATCATTTTATAAGTTTGAGTAGCCAATGTTTTAGACCTATAGTAATGTTTCAACATTTAAATAATGGTAAGACATCATGTTTTCGTTTATATCATATATACCTCAACTTGATTAATTGTTAATATCTGTTCAAGAAACGCTTAAGATGTATCAACACATGTAAAACATAAATCGAAGACAACCCCAACACCAAAAACAATTTTGGTCATTTTGCCCTTAGAAGGAGCATACTTTTAAGTTTTTATTATTTTTTTCCAAATTGATAAAGACATTACAAGACTCTTATGGTGACCTATAAATGTTTACATCTACGTTATTTGGATCCTGTTGGATAGTTGTCTCATTAGCAATCATACCACATCTCCGTATTTTATGTACACGTTTACAGACGCTACACACCCATGAGGACTAAACGAAAACTAAAAAAAAAAATATTTTCCAAGGGACAAATGTAAAAAGTATTTACGTCAACACATAATAGAAATCATCATATTAGAAATATAAACAAAAAACTCTAAGTGAACATGTAACAACAAATCATATGCAAATGTAAAACATACTTTTATTTAGTAAATACAAACTCCAATAAAAACAGAAATGAAAGCAGTAGCGTTAAATGTTTTACATTCCTTTTTGTATGTTTTTAAAAGGTTTCAGTTAACGTGCACGTCATATAGGTTTTTTAAGATGTTTTTTATCGTATCAAAAATTGTTTTGTACATGTTTGTAAATTTTCAAGTTTAATGATTTTTATAAAATCTAACTTTGTATCTCCTCTATGGTGTAGAATCTTCTCATTTATCTCATATATATTTATAAGAACACTTCCAATGCCACATATTTACCCATTTGTAGTAGGAATTTGCAGCAAAACAATGGATTTGCACATACGTTATTTCATTTAAGTACCTTTTTGCGGTAGCTTTGCAAAAATCTACTTTCTTTTGATCCTGAGGCACATACCAGGTTTTAATAACCATAGATATTATGATATTACTTTTATGATACTCTGTATTTAATTACAATGTAAGTTTGCATAACTATAATGAAGATATATGGTGAATACGAGGCTTATTGCGTATATACCTTATGACCCTCACGTGTATGTTCTTTCTGACCAGTATATAGATTAGGTGAGATAATTTCAGAATTTGAACATGTTTTCAACTTTGGCACTTTATTTATAATGGGAGGTGAATTAATATATATTTATACAAGAAAGAACAAGGTAATACAGCATAGGTCGTACAACTGGATATTTCAGTTAATCTGCACAAATGGAGTTCTTAAGATCGAATTTATATTGGATTTGAAAAAATGTATAAACTGTATATCTTCATTTCGGTGTAGAACACAACTTGCCGACAAAAGAGTTTCCCAGTTGTCAACTTTCCATTTCTATGTAGCAGCATTCCAACAGAACCTACATATGGAGTATATTTCTCCAAGTCGATTGATACGATATGAGTTTGCATGTCCTATCATTATGGCATTGATAGACACACCGTATGACCTATTTTTATTTCAGCCGGGGGAAATAAAAATACCTTGATTTGTTTAGATCAGGAATAAACTGGACGTCATAGCGATACATTCAGTGATATATATAATGTAACAATGTAATTTTAACACACTATTTAGTATGTAAATATTAAAATGTTAGAAATATTTACAATGCGATAAAAATAAACGCAATATTTTGCTAGACAAACTAGCTTCATCGAGTGTGCATCTATTCAGATGAAATCGGATGCAGATAAGAAACTTTTGCAGCTCATTGTACAGGAAATTTTTGCTGCTTAACAAATTAATTCAAAATTTTAATGAAGTTCAAGATAATTTATTGTTGAAGTAAGGTAAGTCTACAACGTCCATAGGCCAATATTACAGAAATGTTAAGGACGATGCTACATACTGAATTGTTCTTTATCTTTCCTGTATCTTTTCTCGTCTTTTTCTTTTAGACCATCAGGTTCTAAAGCATGGATCTGGTAGATACAAACATTTGCTCTTCTCCTTCTCGCCATAGTGTTCCACTCAGTGTTCACTTCTATGATTTGAAAAGTAACATTATCAAAAGGTTGTTTTTTTGGAGAGAAGTTGTCTGGTGAAAGGACAGTTTTTGTTGATTTTGTACCATGATCGATGGTTATTTAGCTGAATAAAAAATTTGTCCATTGTTTTTTTTTCACGTACTGAATGCAACAAGTGTTACATGTTAATTCATAAATTGAGTTCTCTGTTTTACAGTTGGAATTTACGTAGATGGTATAACTTTGTTTTAAAAAGGAGCTGATGAAAGAACTGCTATATTGGCATCTTTACAAAATAAACATTTCCTTTTCTCACATTGTTTGTAGCAATCAGGAGGTGGAGTAGGTTGCTTTGTTAATACAGCTGTCACTTATTTGTCACGGATGTTTTTAAGTCTTCTGAAGGCCATGACTGGACGTGAGGAAAATACTATTTTTCAAATTGGTGTCATTTTCTATAATTTTCCAATACGTTTGAACAATGGCTGACACATTTTCAAAATCAGGATGGTAAGTGAGTACAAGAGGTATTCTGTTGGATCCTTTATTCTAATCCTTGCTATCCAGAAGTTCTTTACGGTTAAGTATGTTTACTTTTTTGAAAGCTGTATCAGTACTGTTGTTACTGTATCCTCGAACAACTAGATGTTCACGTAGATGTCCAAGTCTAGCATGATGTTTATTTTCAGTTGAGCATATTCTCTTGATTCGCAATGCCAGACTGAAAGGGATAAATGAAATAAAGTAAATAAAAGCACATGGTTAGTACTTTACATATGTGATCACAGGTGGGAGGCGCTATTGTCTGTGATAACTGGGATAAATGGTGTCATATTGGATGCATAAATATACATGATATAAGTCCATCCATATATGAAAAGTTTGGAAATTCTTCAGTACTTTGGATATGCCCGATATGTGATACTCCTGATCACTCCAGAACAATTTTTCACTCATACCTTTCATCAGGTAATTCCATTTTGAATCCTAACTCTTCCCCAATACTTTCAGATAGTTCGGCATTTTCCCTAAGTTTTAGTAATGATAATCATGAAAATATAGGAGACCCAGTTGCTACATCATCACCAAAACCATCAGTGACAACATTAATACACAAAACTCATTAAGAGTTCTTCAGATTAATTTTAGAAGTTGCAAAAACAAAGTTCCTCAAATTGAAAATTTATTAACGTCATCTAGACCAGACATTATTATTGGCAATGAAACATGGCTTAACAAAGATGTATTATCTTTTGAAATTTTTCAATCCACACTATTTGAAGACGTATTCCAGAATGATCGGGTCGGAAAGGAAGATGATGTTGTACTAATTGCCATCAAAAATGGTATTATTTGCCAAGAAGTGTATAAAAGCAAAAATGTAGAACTTATGGCTGCCCAAATTAATATAACTGATACTAAATCCTCATTTATTGTTTCTGCATATAGACAACGAAATAAAACTGATATAGACTATCTTAAACAAATGATCATTGAAATTAACGAACTTAAACTAAAATTCAAGAATTCCACTTTCTAGTTGGGTGGTTACTTTAACCCTCCTGATATAAAATGGCCTGATCAAAGTATATCTGGCTCATTGTATATTCAGGAGCTGAACAAAGTATTTATAGATATGCTGAATAACTTAGGCATTGATCAGATGGTTGATTTACTAGGAAAGATAACATCCATATGACCTTTTTTGCACAGATCAACATGCATTAATAACCCAAAAAAAAATCCATTTCAGGCATATCTGATCATAATATTGTATTGGTAGATGCAATCTGCGAGCCCCACAGATCTAAACAATCACAACATAAAATTTATTCATGGAAAAAGGTTGATCTACAAAAAATAAAAGGTGTAACATTTAAAATTAAATCTGAACTCTTATCACAGGTTAATGTAAATTTAACTATTGATCAATTGTGGAATAATTTTAAAGACGGTAGTAACAAAATAATAGATGATAATGTTCCAAGCAAAATAACTAAATTTAAATATACAAACCATAATTAAAGGGAAGTATTTTTTTCAATTTTGAAAAAAATACGCATCCATCAGGTCCCGTTTTCATGCGAACAAATTTATATTATTTGTTTTACTATTATGGCAGTTGTTATCACATAGCCTTTTTCTATGTATCTTGGCGTTTGTTTTTGTTGCAGTTCAATGTTTCTGTTGTTCTGTTGTTTTTCTCTGATAATTGATTTGTTTCCCTCGGTTTTACTTTGTAACCCGGATGTGTTTTCGCTGAATCGATTTATGACTATTGAACAGGGTATACTACTGTTGCCTTTATTTACTATATATAAATTGATACACAGTTGTATGGTTCATTCAGTTTTATTGTTATGATATTGTAACTATCATATTTATTTAAGTGGCCTAATTTGTTTTGTGTGGCCTATTGTATACATGGTGTACAAAATAAAACACATTGTGTTACAACTATGCAGTTTAGAATTCACTGGAACAATCACTGATACTCATGGAATGATTAGAACTTTCTATTTCACTTACATAACGTTTCCAGAATGATCATAACAAAAGATGCGTAATTTATATTTCTAGCGTTGTCTAGAAGTTTCCGTTTGAGTATTTAAATGCAGACCCAAAAGTTAGTTAAATATAGAGATTTAGAGATAGACATAGATAGACTTAGACATCGATAGACATCAACATTCTCAGCAGTTGGATTGACACTTTTATTGAAAACTACATCATACTAGATTGTGACCAATTGGATATAATATTCTGTGGATTCCCGTGAAGATTTCCGGATAAAGAAAAGATAAAAGATTGGACATATATTTTGACAGTTAAGTTGACATTTCTTTTTATGTAATACTTCTTGTAAACTAGTGTATAATAAATCTTGTTAAATTTTATTATTGATTTGTGTCTTTTGTTGGCTACAAAAGTCGATTTCTCTGGGAAATTGGGGCTCGTGTTCGGGAGAACGTTAATATCTTATTAAAAATTTGTTCAGTATTTTTATTAGAACTAGCCAACAAAATTCTACAATATGGCATTTGATGCCGGTAAATTTTTGAAAACGCCAGACCTGGAGGGTTTGATAATTTAAAGAAAGAGGAAATAGTGTTGCTTGCTAAACATCTGAAATTAGACTTTAGAGTATCTATGAGAAAACAAATTATGAAAAATTTGGTAATAGACAAATTAGTTGACGCAGAAATTTTAGGTGAAGAGGCTCTTGAACTTAAGGTCGAAAATGTTGACGCTATCAAATTAAAGCAGCTTGAATTAGAACATGAACTTAAATTAAAACAACTGGAAAACGAAGTTATATTAAAACAATTGGAAAAGAAAAGAAGAAAGACAGGTAGAAATGAAGGAAAGGTTAGAGATGGAGAAAAAGAGAAAGAAGAAAGGTTAGAAATGGAGAAAAAGAAAATTGAAATGGCAAAAGAAGAAAGCAACACTAAATTCCAATCAAAATCAGAACATTTTAATTTTGATGCAGCAAAAATATACGTTTGGTTCCCAAATTTTGTGAAAAACAGTTGACAAATTTTTCCACAGTTTGAGAAAATTGCTCAAAATTTGAAATGGCCGAAGCCTTTTGGACTACAATGCTGCAAAGTGTTTTTGAGGGCAGGGCCGCTGAAATTTACTCAGTACTTTCATCAGAAAATAGTTCTGATTATGACAAGGTTAAAAGAGGTTTTGAAAGCTTATGAGCTAGTGCCAGAAGCATATAGACAGAAATTTAGGTCTTATAAAAGTTTGATTCACAAACCTAAGTTGAATTTGCTAGGAAATAGAAGATCTATTTGATAAATGGCTTACATTAAAGAAAATAGATAAAAATTTTGATAATTTAAGACAATTGATGTTATTAGAAGAGTTCAAGCAGTGTGTTCATTTAGACTTAAAAACACATTTAGATGACAAAACTGTTGAGACTTTACAAGATGCAGCTGTTATATCGGATAATTATACTCTTTCACATAAAAGAAGTTTCAAAGGTCAAAATACTTCGAGTGGAAATTACAAGAATCAAAGCACTGAGCGTACTGATAGTAAGCCTGTTGCACAGAATAAGAGACTAGTCTAGTTATAATATGTCTAGTCCAAAGTTTGAAACTTTTGAAAAGAAGTCACTGACTTGTGCTTATTGTAAGAAGAATGGTCACCTGATGGCTGATTGTTTTAGACTCCAGAAGAAGAATGAAAGAGATAATAAGCCCAAGACCAGTGCTTGTACGACACCCCGTTTTACCCATACGTTGGAATGTCCTGCGAGTCAGACTTTTAAGTCCAGTTTTGTGATTACATGGAGGATTATAAACCTTTTATGTCTGATGGGTTTGTTTCTATTGTTGATAATACTGCTCCTCAGCCTATTAAGATTTTACAGGATACTGGAGCTTCTCAGTCTTTATTGTTAGAAGGTGTGTTGCCTTTGTCCGAGGAGTCTTCTGTTGGTGCCTCCGTTTTGTTACAAGGTGTGGAGTTAGGTTGTATAGATGTTCCCTCCATTGTATTTATCTGAAGTCAGATTTGATTACTGGACCAGTTGTTGTGGGTGTTCGTCCTAATCTCCCTGTTGAGGGTGTTTCATTATTGCTAGGAAATGATCTAGCTAGGAACAAAGTGGTTGCTGAACCAATTGTTACCAGTGAACCGGTGGTGGATGTTGAATCACCTGAAGATGATGCTGAACTGTATCCAGCTTGTGTCGTTACTAGGGCGATGGCTAGAAAACAACAAAATGAGGATTTGCAAGAAGACCAGTTTGATTAAACGGACCTTTCTGACACCTTTCTAGCCGACATTGAAGGTCCCGGTAGCTCAGAGAAGGCCGTAATAAGACCACCTAGTATTAGCAAGAATGTAATTATGCCATGGCCAGACGTAAACAGCCATTCATTAGATCGAAGGAAATTTGTCGAAGAACAAAATAAAGACCCTGAGGTTCTTCAACTCTGCAAGAGGGCTCAACCACAGGAAGAAGCAGGCAAAGTGGCCGAATGCTATTACCATCAAGACGGTATTTTAATGAGAAAGTGGAGGCCCCCTGATGCTACCCCAGAGGAGGAATGGAGAGTGGTATACCAAGTGGTGGTGCCTAAAGTCTATAGGCAAGACATTATTGGTCTTGCCCATGACACCCCCTTGGCTGGACACTTAGGCATAAGGAAGACTTGCCTTAAGATCTTGCAGCATTTCTACTGGCCAAGACTTAGAAGTGATGTCGCAGAATACTGCAAATCATGCCATATATGCCAGGTTGTTGGTAAGCCTAACCAGAAAATACCACCAGCACCACTTCTGCCTATTCCAGCCTTTGAAGAACCTTTCAGCAGAGTACTAATTGATTGCGTTGGACCTTTACCGAAGACCAAGACCGGAAATGCGTATTTATTGACAATCATATGTACCTCCACTCGCTTTCCAGAGGCTATTCTGTTAAGGAATATCAAGACACCTACTATTGTCAAAGCTCTGATCAAATTTTTCACGCTAGTAGGACTTCCAATATCTATACAGTCCGACCAGGGTTCAAATTTCATGTCAGGTTTAGTTCAGCAAGTCATGTACCAGTTAGGGATTGCTCAGTATAGGTCAAGTGCTTATCATCCAGAATCTCAAGGTGCCTTAGAACGTTTTCATCAAACATTGAAGAACATGATCAGAACTTTTGTCTTCAGTTTGACAGGGACTGGGATAATGGTGTTCACTTTTACTTTTGCGGTCCGAGAGGCTGTTCAAGAATCCTTGGTTTTAGTCCCTTTGAGTTGGTATTTGGTCATACTGTAAGGGGACCTTTAAAGTTGATAAAGGAAAAGTGGCTTACTGAACACACTGACTTGAATCTTCTAGACTATGTATCTAGATTTAAAGAAAAATTGTATACTGCTTGTCAAATTGCTCAGAACAATTCAAAACTGTTCAGAATAAGATGAAAATATGGTATGATAAAGATGTCAGGGACAGATTTTTGAGCCAGGTGATAAGGTACTTGTATTTTTGCCAGTCCCTGGACATCCATTACAAGCTAAATATTGTGGTCCTTATACCATAGAGAGTAAAATTAATGATTTGAATCATATTGTAAAACACCAAGTCGGCGTAAACAAAATAAAGTGTGTCACATTAATATGTTAAAACCATATTTTGAGCGTACTAATGAAGGTGAGAGTAAACCAGTTGCCACTTTAGCCATGGTTAAATTGGAGAACAATCATGACAAACCAGATGTAATTGAACCACCTTTTAGTTCTAAAACTATGGAAGAGACAGTTAGATTAGAAAATTCAGAAATTTTGTCAAATTTAGATTCAAAACTTGCACATTGTCTTTTGATCGTAGAGAAAATTAAAAGCTTTGATATTTTCTTTTAAAATCTTTTTCCAGATGTGCCAAACAAAACCACTGTTGTTTGTCATGATGTCGATGTAGGTGATGCTTCTCCAATTAAGCAACATCCTTACCGGCTCAATCCACTCAAACGAATTTATGAGACAAGAAATTAAATATATGCTTGACAATGATATTATTGAGCCGAGTAACAGTGAATGGAGCTCTCCTTGTCTGCTTGTGCCCAAACCAGATAAAACCTTTCGTTTCGTAACTGATTTCAGAAAAGTAAATTCTGTTTCAAAATCTGATTCCTATCCGATTCCAAGGATAGACGATTGCATTGATAATATTGGAAAAGCAAAATTTGTCAGCAAATTTGATTTATTGAAAGGTTACTGGCAAGTCCCATTGATACAGAGAGCTCGAGAAATATCAGCTTTTGTCACACCAGATGGCTTATTTCAATATACTGTAATGCCGTTTGGCATGAAAAGTTCTCCAGCTACATTTCAAAGAATGATCAATAATGTTATAAAAGATTTAGACTGTTGTTATGCTTATATTGATGATCTTATTGTATGTAGTGATAGCTAGAAAGAGCATTTACTAGCAACACATTTATATGATACTTTTGATAGATTGTCACAATCAAATTTGACTGTTAATCTTGGTAAAGTGAATTTTGCCAGGCCACTGTTGATTATTTAGGGCATACAGTTGGCCAAGGTCAAGTGAAACCTATTACGGCTAAAGTGGATGCAATTACTAAATTTCCTTCTCCTACAAATAAATTACAACTTATGAGATATTTAGGCATGACTGGATTTTACAGGAAATTCTGTTCAAATTTTGCTACTGTTGTTCAACCATTGACTCATCTTTTACGGAAAGATTCTAAATTCATCTGGAGTAAAATTGTCAAAAGCTTTTGAAAATAGCAAATCACTTTTAATTAATAGTCCAGTTCTGATCACTCCAGACTTTGAAAACAATTTAAAGTTGCCGTTGATGCAAGCGATGTAGGAGTTGGAGTTGTTTTATATCAGGAAACAGATGATAATGTTGAAAATCTATATCATATTTTCTAAGAAATTAGATAAACATCAGAAAAAATATTCAACTATTGAATAAGAGTGTTTTGCACTGTTGTCTGCACTTCAACATTTTGATGTATATTTAAATCCCACTGTCCATCCTATTCTTGTTTATACTGATCATAATCCTCTCACCTTCATACATAAAATGAGAAACAAGAACCAGAGATTGACTAGGTGGAGTTTATTGTTACAGGAATAGGATGTTATTGTAAAACATATTAAAGGTAAAGATAATGTAATAGCAGATGCTTTATCTAGAACTTATTAAAACACTGTGTATATACTATGTATTTTTGTACATATTATTCATGAAAAGTTTTGTTACACTCAAACTTTTTAAGGGGAGGTGTTATGATATTGTAACTATCATATTTATTTAGTTGGCCTAATTTGTTTTGTGTGGCCTATTGTATACATTGTGTACAAAACAATATACATTGTGTTACAACTATGCAGTTTAGAATTCACTGGAACAATCACTGATACTCATGGGATGATTAGAACTTTCTATTTCACTTACATAACGTTTCCAGAATGATCATAACAAAAGATGCGTAATTTATATTTCTAGCGTTGTCTAGAAGTTTCCGTTTGAGTATTTAAATGCAGACCCAAAAGTTAGTTAAATATAGAGATTTAGAGATAGACATAGATAGACTTAGACATCGATAGACATCAACATTCTCAGCAGTTGGATTGACACTTTTATTGAAAACTACATCATACTAGATTGTGACCAATTGGATATAATATTCTGTGGATTCCCGTGAAGATTTCCGGATAAAGAAAAGATAAAAGATTGGACATATATTTTGACAGTTAAGTTGACATTTCTTTTTATGTAATACTTCTTGTAAACTAGTGTATAATAAATCTTGTTAAATTTTATCATTGATTTGTGTCTTTTGTTGGCTACAAAAGTCGATTTTTCTGTTCATAACATTATGATGTGTTAAGCAATACTTACAATATTTACTTGCTTATGTAAAATAATGACACTTCGACTATTCTTTTCAATGTTTCTCATATGATTTTCCTCAGTCATGCAGGTTTATTATCATCCGTTATTTTTACCCTAACGGTAGTTGACGACTCTAAAATGCAATGAACTATATGTTTCTCATTTGCCGACAATGCATTTTTAGCAAATGGTTTCTTAAACAACTGCTGTGATAAAATAGGAGCCCGACATCTATTTGAAATTTTCTTGCACTTAAATATATAAGATTCAATGGCTTTTCTTGGTGAATTTTAGGATTTTGTACCATACCGAAGAAAAATAACCAAATTTTTCAACAAAATAAAAAAAATCTCCTTTCATTAATTAATACATCCTTTGAGGATAAATTTTGTCAGTATGAAACTTCTTTAATAATCCTCTCCAGATAAAAAAATATGCAAATGATATAAAACCGATCAGAAAAAGCCAGCTATTTTATCTCTAAGCCATGTTCCTTCACAATGTCTGCGCCAGTGTTATTTTATTTAGTAAAAATGTACATTGTAATGTCCAAAATTTGTTGCCATATGAAGCCCCGACTATGTAATGCAATTGTTAATTTGAAGCGCAAAATGTTTTGCCAAATATCGAAACAGTGAAATCTGACTTTGGCCTTTTCAACTCTTTTGATTCGAGCGTCACTGATGAGTTTTTGTTGACGAAACGCTCGTCTGCCGTACAAAATTGTCATCATTCTATCTATGATAAGTTATTTGTACATGTAATCTTTCTCACCAATCAGTTAATGATGTTAGGGACTGAATCCCATTTTCGAAACTAATGCATCTATCCTTTTAAATTAATCCCAAATATAATGATATCAGACAAACCTAAATTATACATTAGTTTAAACTTTTATATTGGTACTGTCATCTCCATATAGTTTTTTTCTGTTCTATGTATTAAGGATTCAAAATCACAATTAATATAAGAATTAGCGTAACAGGCTTAGAAACTTGAATGTTAATGTGAACAAATGGTACTTATATTTCATTTAAAAACAGAATTTTCATTTTAATCATGGTATCTATGATGAGTTTATTCATATATTATGAGGTTCAAATTGAGACCTTTTCCAGGCCTTCCGGTCATTTAACTTTTCTCAGTGCACGGAGTACAAAATTTGTGCTCGAAACAGCAAATCCAGTATTTTGATTGTTTGATTTTCTAGTCTGAGTACGGAAAACTTACTCGAAAGCTTAATGACTGTATCTTGCATATTCTTGTCTTGGTCGTATACTACAATTCGGATATGTCACATGACTTTTATTGGTATAAACTGATATCTATCGTAATTAGAGGTGTTTGTATCAATTATCATTGAAAGTGAACCTTTCTGTAGCAAATTGTGCATCATCTTCATTTATACAGCACGAACATATATTTACTCCGCTTTTTTCAGAAATTAGGCAGCAACACGAGAAACATGTAATTCCTCCACTAAAGTTAGCGATAGGTGGAGACTGTAGCAATGTTTTTTTATTCGCACAGGTGAAAAGTAACTGAGAATTTCATGCTATAATATAATCAAGCAAGTTGCATTGTATCCGAAAAGAAAATGTTCAACCATTGTAGGAAGACGTGTTTCCATAATTTTGACATTGTCAAATTGATTGTGTTATAATATTTCAACAATATACAAAACACGATTACTTATTGATTTATTTCTGTTATATATGTAACCTGAAATCGCCTTTTAAAGAATGAATTGTTTTTGGCAATGTTACTGGATCATAAAATCTTTCCCCTTTCGGATTTTGTCATTGCGCATTGAAACTTTTATTGGTCTCCAAGTTTTCTTATCATTTTCTTTTCCGTTTTTCCCTACAATTTATAAGCGGAGCTTGTCGCTAAAAACATATGTTAATAAACTAGAATGTTTCGTATTTAAATGTATCTATATACGCATTGTTTTCGCTAATGGGGATTTACTGTTTAGACTAAAGTACATTTACAAGAAGCGGATGTAAAGGTTTTTACTTGTTTAAATCTATTCGCACGAAAAATGTCAAGACCACAAATTGCAACTGTGAAAAAGGTACAAACTTATTAATCCTACAGTAAAATCTACACAAGATAAGATTTGCGCATATGATAATTACACGTTGACAATTCGGTGTGTTCGTTTTTATTTATATCATAAAATCGAATGCACTTGATTAAAATCTATTGATTCGTTTTAACGAGGTTCCTTTTCTTTTCATATCTGTATGCTAAATTTATTTGTTAGTATGAAATACTAGTATGTGATGTGTTTATTAATTAGTGTGCATAATTCATATTGTTTTAGAGAAAACGTTACTAAGTTGTAAAAGTTGTGTCTGATCCATTTGTCATTTTGCACAATAAAATATGTTTAAACTAACTGTGGTCAGTTGTTAAAATAAGCTTATCGATGTTGTTGTGTTTCCTATGTAGATAAGATAAGAAAAGATAAATGTTATTTCCTAATAGAGGACCCATTATGGGCAAAATCAGTACAATGATAAGCACATTTAACATTCACAATATAGATAATACAAAAGGAAAATAGTTCAAATATGGAAAATTACATGAGTTATTAATATAACCATATAAACCATAATGTCCAGTGTTTGTTGACCATGCACCAGAAGCATCATCATATCCATTATGAAATATGCTTTTATGACTTTAGTCCTTCTCGTGGCTGATGCAGACGGTGGGAAATCTAGTGTCAAAATGTTACCTCCCCTGTACACACTGCAATCTTGATCTTTTCTATGTTTGATCCGTTTTAGCAGTGGCGCTATAAATTTTAAATTCACAAGAAAACGTTCTGGTGAATAGTAACAATAAAAATGAATTGAAAATAAAAACAAAATTCAATATAATGTTGTCATTTCCCTCCTAGAATAGCAAACGACGAATACATCAGGCTATTGGCGTTTTTTGTAAAATTGGTTTAAAATGTTGCTATGCAACTAAATTACCGAAGCACCAACTTCAACTTATTTTTCTAATAGCTGTATACTTCTTTGGAACATGTGCATGTACAGGAATCGAGACGACTTTTTCTAATAATTGTACAAAGTAATAGTAAAAACCTCTAAATGGATAACCTACTTTGTCAAAATATTTATCTTTAATTTCTTAACCTGCACAGACACAACTATCAAATAGTCATCTTCACGAAGAGACAATATTTCATAGTTTGAAATTTTACGTGTCAAGAACAGACCGGTGTAATAGGAAACTTAGATGAGAAAAGTGGGAATATTGTGGGAAATTGCAACATGATAAGGACTATGTGGAGCATAACAAAATCGGTGACCTTATAGATTTTACGATTTTGTATGTACAAGCTTTTTCCATTTCTATAAATCAATATGCAGCAAGGATTAACATTGTTTTTAAATTTTAGGTTCACAAGCTTCTAATGCAATTATCTTAATAAATTATAATAATACAACATCATGTATTTGCATGTATATTTTATAATAGCAAAGTTAAACAAATACTGTTTTTAAAATGTGCGTTTGTTGTTTATAAATAATTCTTTATCAGTATTGTCACCGGCAATGTTTTACTGTTGATTTCCTCGACTTTTTCATAAAAAGAGTGACTTTTCTACTGTTCTTCCTTCATCGGTTTTGCAATTGCAGATGAACAGACATTAAAGTTTCCAGATGCAGGAGACACCAATGTCGGGTGCTAAAAGGACACGCAACCAAATAAATATGGAAATGAATGTTTACATAAACTAAGGTTTCAACTCCCTCAGGCAAAGTTGACCTTAGATGAATTTGGCTATTTTTTTAGGTATTTTTGTCATATAGCTCTTCAACTGTTTCGGTACTTATACATCCCTCGGATTTCAAATGTTTGGCATTGAGCGTTCCTGATGAAGGTAAATCCAGAAAAGCGCTTCGGACGCATGAAATTATTAAACGTGTTGTTTTCAATTTTTTACATCACTGGGTCGATACCTCTGCTGGTGGACTATCAGTCCCCGAGGGTATCATCAGCTCAGTAGTCAGTACTTCGGTACTGACATGATTTATAACAAACTTTTCTAAAATTGTCCGTTTATAAATTTTTGAATTATAAAGAAACTAAGGTTTCAACTCCCTCAGGCAAAGTTGACCTTAGATGAATTTGGCTATTTTTTTTAGGTATTTTTGTCATATAGCTCTTCAACTGTTTCGGTACTTATACATCCCTCGGATTTCAAATGTTTGGCATTGAGCGTTCCTGATGAAGGTAAATCCAGAAAAGCGCTTCGGACGCATGCAATTATTAAACGTGTTGTTTTCAATTTTTACACGTTGTAATGTACTATTATATTATTTATTTATGTATTTATCTGTGCTGAGTGCTCTTGCGTTTGTTTGTACTGTATTCCTGTCACGTAGTGTGGTCATTTTAGCGGTTTGTTGTTAGATACGATAACTGCAATTGAAATTTTACTAGATAACTCATTTCTTCGTTATGGAGATTCCGTATATCGCCAAGTTATCGGAATTCCAACGGGGACTAACTGTTCACCACTTACTGCGGACCTGTTTCTGTATTGTTACAAGTTACAATTTATGACTAAAATCAGCAAAGACTCATCGAAACAACATCTGATACAAAATTTTAATAATACATTTAGATATTTGGATGATATATTGGCTCTCAATAATGACGACCTCAGTATGTACACTAAAGAGATTTATTCTGTTGAACTGACTTTAAATAAAGCTAATACTAACAATGAACACTGACCTTTCCTGGATCTTGATATCTATATCTTTACTGGAAAGCTTAATACTAAAATGTACGATAAAAGAGATGATTTTTTATTTCCTGCTGTTAATTATCCATTTTTAGATGGTGACATTCCCTTGGCACCATCCTATGGTGTTTATATATCCCAACTTGTTCGATTCGCTCGAGTTAAAACAACGTATTTGATTTTAACGAAAGAAATCTCTGTATCACTGAAAAATTATTACACCAGGGATTTCGATACCACAAACTTGTGAAAATATTTACTAAATTTTATCATCTTTACAAGGACATCATTCGTAAATATAAAGCAACATGCAGACATCTTATACGTTCAGGTATTTCACATCCCATCTTTTATGGTAATATTCTATACAAAGCGACAAAAATGTCGCCATTCATCACAAAAGCTAACCAAACCTTAAACAGACTTATTCAAAAGGGATATAGTTACGATACTGTTGTCAGGTCATTAAAGATTGCATTTTTTGGAATTAATATTGATTCACTCATAGGGTCTTTGCATCTGAAATAAACACATTTATTCTAAAACCAGTTGTTGGAATGATACGGGTTATGTTCTTATATCGTATATTTTATGATGGTATGATACTAAACCCCTAACGGGTAAGGGATTGTGCTTGATTTTCATATGATGAAGACATAATCTTTCAATCAGTTTACTTGAAGTCTGGAGCTGGCATGTCAGTAACTGCTAGCAGTCCTTTGTTAATTTATGTTGGTTATTGTCATTTTGCTTAGTTTCTTCTGTTACCTATTCTGACATCGGACTCGGACTTCTTTTAAACTGAATTTTACTGTGCGTATTGCTGTGTGTTTGTTTATTCCACATTAGCAAGAAGTATAGAGGGACGGTTCAGATCTCATAAAACATGTTAAACCACGCCACATGTTTGCGCCTGTCCCAAGTCAGGAACCTCTGACCTTTGTTAGTCTTGTATGTTTTTTTAATTTGGTTCATTTATATGTTTGGTAGTTTAGTGTGACGTTAATTGTCGCTGAACCAGTATACATTATTGTTTGCGGGTCAGTTGGGCTCGACTCCGGGTGTGGGATTTTCTCGTTGTGTTGAAGACCCGTTGGTGGCCTTGGGCTATTTTCTGCTCTTTGGTCGGGTTGTTGTCTCTTTTGCGCATTCCCCGTTTCCATTCTCAATTTCATTAATATTAACATTATAGTTGTCAAAATGCAAGCGTCACCAAGGGCAGGTGCTCAAAGGAAATTCTTATATATGAAGGAAAGAAATAGTGCAAAGGTTATTTTGTTTAAATGCAGCCTCTAGCAAAACTTATCCCTATGTCTAGAGAGAAAAGAGTAATTAAACGAAGTAAGACAATAGAATAAATTAGATGATTTTTCATAAGTGTTTCTAAAAGCACACATTTCAAAACAAGATATCCTTTATTATTTTAATCATTCACTAACCAGATAAAGTTATCATTTGTAGTTAACTTATCTACGTTACTATGTTTTCCAGCACACAATTATAGTATGCTTCTTTCATTATTAAGTGAGGTGCATTAAGAAGACATTTCAGAGCATGGAAATCTGGGACAAGCTCTATCGTTTCGTGAAATAAGCTACTATCTTCCATTTCTAAATCTAAATATTTAACATTATTAATTTCATGTTACAATTCTAAGATATATTTATCTTACAGATATATATATATATATCATAAGCCGTTCTGATTATTTTTAAGTTTTGACACATTTTCAATTTTATCAGTTTCTATACCACTCGTTATAACGACATTCACTTTTAACACGTTAGCGATAAAATTTGTCCCTATGTCAGCATAAGTGATGGTTGCGATAATCTGGGTCACTATTTACAAACAGGAAAATAAGATTTACATCTTTCGTGTGTTCAACATAGCCTTCATATAGGAAAATTACGTTCAATAAAATACACAATGGAAGTTATTTTTAACGCACTCGGTTTTTCTAGTAACTTTGTATACATGTTTATATAAAATGTATTGATTGTGAACCCTTTTCCCCGCCCTTGTGGATTTGCTGATAAGAGTGTTCATATGGGGAAGAATTTATAACATTATTTTCTCAACCACACAGTTTCTTCATTTACTGCGCTGGTTTGTAGACATATATTTTGACAAAGTTTGAGCAGCATTTGATAAAGTTTCTGTAATTGACCCTTTAAAAATTTAATAATGTTTTAATTACTATTATTAGTGGAGGTAGCTGGAGTGTCCGGAGAGAACCACCGACCTACGGCAGGAAACTGACAATCCTAGTCAATCAAGATTGGAGTTGAGGGCACCTGCCACGTGCAGTATTCAAACTAACAACCTCAGTGTTGACTTTTTGCGAAAGAAACAAACATACAAACAAAGGGAAACAACGAATAACACGTGGGCAATTAGCCACAAGTAGTATAATCAAAGAATGCAGTAGTGCTTAACCAGTTTTACGTCGATTTGCAAAATTCTCCCTATACGCTTATAAAATGAAAAAAACAAAAACAAAAACAAAAAACAAAAAAACAAACATGCTCAAAGCTATATTTGAAAGTCAATGATGTATAAGCAATGAAAAGTTGAGGAGCTATATGACCAAAAAGGACCTAAATATAATAGCCAACTTCATCTAAGGTAGTTTGTCAAAGGGGGTTGAAACCGTAGTTTTCTTAATAATGTATAAAGGAGTTGGTTTACTGACTAAATATTTGGCTCTAAAAATCTGTAATTTTTTAACTGCTTAAATGTTTTAAAAATTTGATGAAAACATATATTAAAATATTCAACTGTTTCAGTTACAAAATATTTTCTACAATTGCGTCATTTTTGATTGATTGATTGATTGTTGGTTGCTTTACGCCGCATTAGCACAACAAGGCTATATCGCGGCGAGGTCATTTTGATGTATTTGGTTTTTGTCATAAATGAAAGTGAATTTCTGTAAAATCAGGGCATTTTTTGCAATTATTTGGCAAAACTTTTGATATTTTCCTGAAAAATTAACTGTGGCACCATCCCTTGCTCACAGATTTTTTTGCTAAAATATTCTTACATACCATTTTCTTTTTACTTTTAATCGCAAAACATCAATGGGCGATGGTTTGCGTCATGTTTGAAATCATGAAAAAAAATATGTTGAAAAAGGTGAAAAATTTCTAGGAAAATGAACTATTATGAAAAAATGGACAATTTTCTTATTTTGTGCTGTAACACCATTGTCCCAGGTTAGGGAAAGATTGCGCACTCACAAGCATGTTAAACCCAGCCACATTCTTTATGTGCCTGTCCCAAGTCAGGAGCCTTTAATTCGGTGGTTGTCGTTGGTTCATGTCTGTCATATTGTTTTTTCGCAAATAGTTTTGTTATAAATTAGGCCTTTAGTTTTCTCAATTGAATTGTTATATATTTTTCATGTCGGAGCCTTTTATAGCCGACTATACGGTATGGGTTTTTCTCATTGTTGAAGGTCGTGCGGTTGCCTGTAATTGCCTCCATCCACTTCATTTGAACTTTGGTGGATAGTTGTCTCATTGGCAACCATATCACTTCTCCCTATTCTTATATGATGAAAATTAATATGAAGCAGATATACACGTACAATTTGTCTTATAATACTTTAAAAAATAGCCAATACATACACTTTATATTACTCAAACAATTGAAATTTAGAATATACACATTTACAGGGCCATTTATTGGGCCCCGGGGTTACTGGCTTTACTCCTTTAAGAAAGGTTTGTTATAAATCATGTCAGCACCGATTGTTAATCGAAAATGATAGCCGTAAAACTAAAAGGCAAAATAAAATTTCTACACAGAGCAGCTACTTGAACAAAGAAAAAAAAATCTGAAAACAGGGTCAACACGTGAACAATTATTCAGATAGTCAAATAAGGTAGCTGCTGCAAACTTGGTTGAATAAGAGCTTGGTAGGAAGAATGAAAAGAAGCTAGCATTATCCTTTATCTTCACTATATAGGTGATGTTCTCAAACAAAACAATTTAAAGTTTGATGACTATGTTGAACGCATCTATCCCATTGAACTAAAGGATACAACATATACACTTAAGTCTGCCTCATATCTTGACTTTCATCTATAATTGACAATGAAGGTCGGATGAAAACAAAACATTACGAAAAAAGAGATAATTCCAGCTTCCCAATTGTAAACCATTCACTTTTATGTAGCAACATTCCAGCAGCACCTGCATATTGAGTATGTATCTCCAAAGTGAAACGATATTCCAGAGTTTTCATCTCCTATGACGATTTCCTTGATAGAGAGTTGTTGCTTACAAGGAAGCTTTTGAATCATGAGTTCCGATGGGTAAAAGTTGAAATCATCCTTCGGAACTTTTACGGACGTCATCAGGAGTAGGTTGACTGTTATATAATATCTGTTTCACAAATACGAAGGATATATTACAATTGTTGTAACCATCATGCCGTCCTCGAATGTGACCTACGAATCAGATTTATCACCGGGTGTGTACTTACATGAGCAACAGGACGGGTACCACATGTGGACTAGGATCTGCTTACCATTCCGGAAAAACTGAGCTCATCCCCGGTTTTTGGAGGTGTTCGTGTTGTTCAGTCTTTAGTGTTTTTTTTTTATTTGTTGTGGTTTGTGTACTGTTGGTTGTCTTTTCGTCGTTTTTCGTTTTTTGCCATGACATTGTCAGTTTGTTTTGGACTTATGAGTTTGAACATCCCTTTTGTATCTTTCGCCTCTCTATTTGTAGTAAAAACAAACGCCAAAGATATAATTGGGAGGTAGACAATGAAAACAATTAAACAGATCACTCGGGTAATCAAGAGATAACGATTTTCATGTGGTTTTAAGCGACTTTTTATGGAGCACCTGAGATAACCCCCCTTTTTTGTGGGGTTCATGTTGATCAGTCTGTGTTGTGTCTTTCTGTGGTATTATTGTTTGTCTTTTGGTCTTTTTTTTTTTTTTTTGCCATGGCGTTGTAAGTTTATTTTCGACTTATAAGTTTGAATGTTCATTTTCGTGTAAAGTAAACAAAAGTAGTTTAACGATATTCAAATCTCGTAAATAGATTAGAAAGGGACAAATTAAGGTATTAAAAAGGGACTGAGGGAATCGAAGGAACTAAAAATTGTTCAAAAACGGCTGTGTTGACAGGGTGAGCATCTCCTGCTATGCATACATAATCCGCCATGCGTATTCACATTCAGTGATATTGTCAGAATCGGGAATAGGACAAAACAGGTGTAATAACAGATCAGACCCCCTTTCTGATATCCAAATATCTAATTCCACGAAAATATGTTGCTAGTGACACCGACACAACTTATCGGTCGTTCAGGTCGTGATGGTGACCGTAAAACGTATGAAGTGTAAGGTTTTCATAGATTTTAGTTTGTAGTCTATCTTTGTTATTATCGAGAAAATGATCAAGATATGAAGCAGACTTTGTAATACCGATAGTAAAGAAATAAGGAGACGTGGTATAATTGCCAGTGAGACAACTATCCACCAAAGTTCAAATGAAGTGGATATAAGCAATTGTAGGCAACCGTACGGCCTTCAACAATGAGAAAAATCCATACTATATGGTCGGCTATAAGAAGCCCCGACATGAAAAATATGTATTTATTTCAAATTTGGATAAAAACACAAATACTTTGTATTGATATATTTTTACATAAGAAACACAGAGTAAATTAGGTCCGTATACTATGAACATTCAAGCGTATCGTATCAATTGTCAACTTAATATTGCATTTGCCATCTAAACATGGCAAGAGTTATTCGACAAGTAGGATTTGTAAAGGAAATATTTAATTCGCAACACTACAATATATCAACCGACAAAATCTAAAACGATGTGTTTTCGCGATGAGATGATTTTGTGACGAATGTCTAGATAAAAAATAGACTTGGTTCTTTAAAGTAGGACGGACTTGTAAATATATAAATGTGCATATGACGTCAAATGGGGTTTTAACTTATCAAAAATTCTATTGAACGTGTAAAAGAGGGACGAAAGATACCAGAGGGACAGTCAAACTTATAGATTGAAAATAAACTGACAACGCCATGGCTTAAAATAAAAAGACAAACAGACAAATAATAGTACAGAAGACACAACATAGAAAACTAAAGACTAAGCAACACGAACCCAATGAATGTTCATAGTTTTAGAACTTATAAGATGAAGTTTTCCTGTTTGAATTCCTTCTTCCGCCTCTCCATGTTTAGCAGAGATCAGATGAAAGACGGAATGAGTATTTTCCCTAATACTAGCAATAAATTCTTTATAATACTACAATATATGTGCCTCATGACTAATGGTTACCGGTAAACTGGCGCAATTGTAAAATAAAAATGGCGCAAATGAAACTTTGTTAGCGCACATGAAGTTGGCGCAAAGGCAAAACGTCGGGTAAAATATTTGTTGGTGTTTTACCGAAGTTCTTGTCGATTTACCCCCATGTTACAAAAAACAGCCATATTTTATCAAACATGCAAATTATTAAGTGATAATAATGTGATAATCGTAGATGACATTTGACTGACGGAGTAAATTATGAATATAATTACGTATGATCTTCCAGTGTTTTCGATTGGGTTCGTGTTGCTCATTTTTCAGCTTTCTAAATAGAGTTTTTTATAGCTTGCTGTTCGGTGTGAGCCAAGGCTCCGTGTTGAAGGCCGTACTTTGAACTATAATTGTTAACTTTTTATACATTGTGACTTGGATGGAGAGTTGTTACATTGGCAATCATGCCACATCTTCTTATTTATATTTTGTCGTTTGTCTTTTCGTCGTTTTTTAATTTTGCCAAGATGTTGTCGTTTTCTCCTCTACATATGAATTAATAATCTTATTGAAAAATGAAACATATTTGCAGTCATCTAAGTAAATGATTAAATGTGAATCGGTCGCATCCCCGTACGTTTAAATGAACGCCAGACCAGTCATCATACAAAAACCTTTCGAAATTTATTTGGTTTTCCAACTGTTGTGATTTAAGAGGAGAAGCGAAAAATACCAAAGGGATACTAAAATTCATCACTTGAAAACAAATTGACAATGCCATGGCAAAAAACGATAACGACATAAAGACAAACAACAGTACATATTACACAACATAGAAAACTAAAGACTGAGCTTTCTTGTAAGCAGCAACCCTCTATCAAAGAAATCATCATAGGAAATGCAAGCTCTGGAATATCGTATCTACTGGCAGATATATACTATATAAGCAGAGCTGTTGCAATGTTGCTACATAGAAATGAAAAGTTCACAATTGAGTCGCTGAAATCATCTCTTTTATCGATAAGTTTTGTTCTCAACCGATCATAATTGTCAATTTCTAGATGTAAGTTAAGATATGAAGCAGACTTAACTGTATCAGATGTAGCCTTTAGTTCAAGTTCAATGGAATAGATGGGTTCAACATAGTCAGCAAACTTTGAATTATTTAGTGAGATGAAATAATCTCTATAGCGGAACTTCAATTTAAAGGACAATGTTAGCTTTGTTTTCATTCTTCCTGAGAAGCTCCTGGATAAAACAACAAGTCGCCAAGAAGAGGAGCACAGTTGGTTCCCACAAAATTTTCGATTGGTTGTTGAAAATAACGGTCTACAAACGTCTCGCATGACTCTTATGTAAAGAAAACTCGCGTTTGACATACTAGTATAAAATGTAAGCGTAGTTTCTGTGATAAGTTTGTACAAGTGCTAAGTGATGTGACATCTGGTCAACATTTTGTCCCAAGGATATCACTATCCTAGAAGTCAGTCCTCTTTGAATAAAATATAAAGGAACCGGTAATTTTTCATCAATTTACTGTTGATAAAATGTAAAAATATTCAATACGCTTGTGTGTCTTTTACTATTAGGCATATATGGCCTAACATTTGTAAACTGTTGGTTTTAAGATTCGAACACCACTGAGTAATCTTATATAAACGTTACTTGTGTTTAGCTTTCTACTTTTTTAAAGCATTGTAACATAAGAATTGCATGCTTATTGTTATTTCACTGATGTAAATAAATCAATCAAAGCAAATTTTTGTATGAAGTACGGAACAGTGTGTGCAATATCAACCCCTTTAATTGGTGATTTTATAAAAAAAAAAAAAAAAAAAAAATCTGATTATTACACTTTCATTGCATTTTGCCTCTACTTCTTAAACGTTGATAGAGAGGCGAAAGAGACACAAGTAAAAAAAAAACTGACAACGCCAGAGCAAAAAATGAAAAATAAATAAATAAATAAATAACAGTACACGAACACAACATGGAAAACTAAAAACTGAGCAAGACAAACCCCATCAAAAACCAGGGTGTTCTCATGTGCTCCGGAAGGATAAGAAGAACCTGCGCAACATTTGACACTCGTTGTATGGCTCATGTAAGTACAAACCTGGTGATAAACCTAATTCGGCAGGTCACAATCGGGGAAAAAAAACGGGATTTTGGTTACGACAATTGGAACATATTAGTCGTCATATTATATTGATAGGGAAATATGTATCATCTAGGAGATATGCAATATCTGTTTATGACAGAAACGCAAACACATTTTGCTTTACCAAAATTTATTTTCTGGTATCTATTCTTCTCAACCCTGGAAATAAAATAGATCTAAATGTAACAAATGATCAAATTAGAAATGTCAAGCATGATGTAAAAAGTTGTTCATTAATGTTATTCACATGTCACGTTTTTACCCAGCATTGCTATTTTTTAAATGATGCATATCACGGCATTGTATTTATATTTATCTAGAAAAAAAAATAGCAGAATTGTTACTCTTAGCAGTCGAAATGATTAATGTCGATTACATTGTAATATGGTTCATCTCAAAATATTTTACTAAAATTTCATGAATTGTAGTATATAAAAATGCATCATTGTAAAGTGTTTTGAAAGTATAGGCTCTTTAATAAATTTGTTTTGATATGATGGAAAGTATTTATTGTTTATAAAACGGATAATACTACGTTTATGTACTGTCCATTTGCATTGAAGTACCCACGACAAAAGCAACCGACTGTCTGATTATTTCATTATACAAGTATTCGTATTAAAATGTATCTTGTTAAATTGCTCACATAAATAATTCTCTGGATAAGTTGTAGATACTTAATAGTAGGAGTTGACAAACCATGATGAATGCCTAGTCCTGAAAGCAGAATCAATGGATACAGGTCTTACTGATCACAGGGTGATAAAATTGAAAACTGTTGAATCAAAATGACTGTTATATGACAATCTATGACAAAAACTTGATGAATCAAAGTTTCCAATTCTCAGCATCCCATTTCTCAGCAGTAAAATACCCTCTGCTGTATCGTATGGCGTTTAAAATATTGCAGTTTACGTTATCAAATTTTTTTGCTTCAGAGTATGTTGAAACAATAAGTTTAACTATCACAATACCAATTGGTTGACCGATTAAGATGTGTTAGTGTCGGTGTTTAACCCACAATTTTCTGTGAAAAACGCCTGTTCCAAGTCAGGAATATCACAGTTTTTTTTCCGTTCGTTCCGTTGGTTGATAAAGTTTAACGTTTGAATTTGTCAGTTGTGATGGACTTCACCCTTTTCAATTATCCTTGGAATTCGGTATTTTTGTTAATACCTTTTTTCTAACTCACTGGCGATATGTTTTGCGGTTTTCGATCTTCAGATATCAGTATAGTCGTTTGATCAGTAATTCTACCGATTGTGCGATTATGCATTTTTGTGTGTTAGCGCATGGCCTGTGATAAGTCAGTAGGAATCATGACTTGTCGATGCACCGGTCTCGCTCTTTTTGTAGTTCATGAGTTTACCTCAGCTTTTGTTTGTTACCTTGATTTGTCTATTTCCTAATCGACTTACCAAATTTGACCATCAATAGACAGTGCGCTTTATTTCTTACTGTTCAGTGTGAGCCTATTATACGACTAAGAAAGGAATATGGTATATATATTAATTAATTTTAATTTTCACTTTAATTTTCTGTCTGATACCGTTGATTTTTATGCTTAATAATACAGCATGCTTTTCATGTAACAGTTGATATATAACTGGTTAAAACCTTGATGAAATAACAATTATTTTCATTTAAGAAAAAGTTTCTGTTAACAGTTTCAATTAATCAATTCTAAATGGAAAACAACGGTCATATTCCTGACTTGGTACAGGCATTTCCTTATGTAGAAAATGGTGGATTAAACTTGGTTTTATTTGATACATTCCCTGTCAAATTAAAACACCAATTTCTGTCATTCTGATTGACCAAGATATTCTAAGCGTCGACAAGGCGGCTTTGTACATTTCAACATGCTAGTGAAAGATGTTTTTAATCTAGCATTACCTCCATATTGTGAAAAGATGTGCTGTTTCCTCAGATATCCAAAACAGCTACTTCTACTATGAAATCGTTGATAACAATCAATCCACATACTGTAGAACCGACGTGCACTACATGTAAGTTGATATGCTGAGGTAAAATAGAAATGAAATCAAACAACAAAGAAAGCAATTTATATCATTAAAAGCATGGACGCGTTTAGACATGTCTTTTGAGGAACATAAACAAATAATTAATTCTAATACAAACAAAGCAAAACAATTTTACAAATTATGACACCATGGAAAAATTCTGATCTGTTCAATTTGAATATCAAACTCCATAAAATCTAATCTACCTATGATTTTTTCTTTTAATTTATTTTATTTCAAAATTTATGTCGAAAGAATCATTTTTACATTCTTTTCGTTGACATCCTACCACAAAAATATGTTCGTCAAAATTCATGATTTTAAGCAAAAACTTAGTTTTTACTTCAAATTTTTCTATTTGAACCAAATTTGGGATATCATGTTGGACCTTTTGCCTAATGTTGTTGCATCTAGTCAAACATATAATTCTCAGAATTAGGGATTTTGCCACAAATTATCATGTTTACATCAAATCTGACACCGGGAAGCAATTTTGAAAAGCATATTATACATGTTATACCTATTCATCAATTTTCATTGTAATCGACAATTCTCAAAATTGGTGGTTATTGAACACTAGAATCTATCATGTTTAACATGCAAATCTGTCATCAATGAAGCAATTTTGAAAAGTGGCTTAAAATGCCATTTAAATGTTCTTTGTATCTGTCATATTTTCTTCAAAAGCAAAAAAAAAAAAATGCATTTTACCCTATGTTCCATTATAGCCATAGTGGCTATGTTTCTTGACGTGCAAGGAAATAAAATACACAATTTATACAAGATACTCTGAAACTCATTCAGCCCTAGTTTGGCTCAAAAAAATTCAGCAGTTTCAAAGCAGATTTTTTTTAAAGTAAAGCAAGCAAACTAGATAACAAAGTGTGAAAAATTGTCTTTAAAGGGCAATAACTCCTTAAAAGGTCAATTGACAATTTTGGTCATATAAAAACTTTTTTGTAGATCTTACATCGCTGAACATTTTTGCTGTCAACAGTTTATCTTTATCTTCAATAATATTCAAGATAATCACCAAAAACTGCAAAATTTCCTTAAAATTACCATTTTAGTGGTTGCAACCTAACAATGGGTTGTTCAGTTCGGCTGAAAATTTCAGGGCTGATAGATCTTGACCTATTGAACATCCCCCTCCCCCTTTGTCAGATTTGCTCTAAATGCTTTAGTTTTTGAAATATCAGCAAAAAACTACATTTGACCCCTATGTTCTATTTTAGCCATAGTATCCATGTTTGTTGATGGATCAGAAATTCGGATACAATTTATTAACTAGATACATGAAGGAACATTCAGTTAAAGTTTAGAAGTATTAGGCCAAAGAGTTTCAGAGGAGAAGAGTTTTTAATGTAAGCAAACATGATGAACAAATTGTGTAAAGTTGTCTTTAAAGGGCAATAACTCATTAAGAGGTCAATTGACAATTTTGGTCATTTAAATTTTTTGTAGATCTGACTTTGTTGAACATTATTGCTGTCTACAGTTTATCTCTATCTTTAATAATATTCAAGATAATAACCAAAAACTGCAAAATTTCCTTAAAATTACCAACTTAGTAGTTTCAGAGGAGAAGATTTTTGAAATAGTTTACGACGACAGACGACGACGACGACGACGACGACGACGACGACGACTACGGACGACGTATGACAACGGACGCCAAGTGATGGCATAACCTCACATGGGACCCTTCGGGCCCGGTGAGCTAAAAAGAGTGGTTTTTGGTGAAATCTAGTTTTTAATACAATTTGTTCATCCATTATTTCACAAATTTGGGCTAAATTTTATACCAACGAATCAGTTTTCAAAATTCTGGCATGAAAAGATGTTTCTAAAAATTGGTAATTTTGTAACAAACATCTTAGTTTTTCCAAATCAATGGGCCTATTTGAGCTAAAAAAATAATATGCACACCTACATTTTATTCACAACATCTGTCCAAATAATCATTGGCCTCCTACCCTTACTTTTTATTTAGCTTTTTTCTAACACGAATTAATTTTCAATATCTTTAATTTCTATATATATACTGAATTGTTTCCAAAATCAATGTGTAAATCTTCATAAAAAATATTATGCACATCTTTATATGATACACATCACTGCGTTATATTTCATTCGCCGCCTTCTTAATGCTTTTGGAGTTTTTAAATGTTGGTTCAAAGCTGCACATCAAACTATAGTTCTTAGTGATATCGTGGTAGCCGCATATGAAAGTTTATTTAGCATCAAACTCAAATATATATTGGATTGAAATATTGGCTGCAGATGCCACGATGAAATAAAAATAATGATAACCCTGAAATGGGAAAAGGGTGAGTGACATATTTGTTATTATACTTTGGCTCTAAAGTTAAATGTTCCAAGATTTTAACTTATAACACGATCTCTATTATAGAAAAACTGGAATTATCATCTCATTTGTAAAATGATAACTTATTGTTTCGTTTGTCCTCCCCTAGAACACCGTTAGAGCAGTTCATTTTTATGTCCCTGTCAAATGAAGTGGATAGCGTTTGACGTTGCAAAAATAAAATATGATTACAAAAAACTATTACGACTAAGATTGAATAACAAGCTATTAAACGGCACTTACAGAATTTTACTGGATTAAAATGTTTGTGCCCAACAATCCCCCTAACCTGGGATAGTGTTGTAAATGGCTCAACTCATCAAATCGAGACAATGTAAAGATTTATATGACTAGAATAAAGTATTTAAAACACTCCTTAAAGTATTACCGTTTGATTCATTCGATAATTATAATACCTTCGTTGGACATAATCTACCTCAGTTCAAATACTCATAACAATCGTAAAAAAATGCAATTAAAGGATAACTACCGTTTTGCAAACAATATTAATTTCGAATAAAACTTACTTATTGGGACTCTGGGAAAATTTAATTGTAAATGTAGAGCTCTCATTATTTCTATAATAAAACTTTTACGTTCTTTGTTTTATGGCTGTGTCCTCGACAAGAACACGAATTTCATTAAACTTATAAACAAATAGTTAACCTACCTCGACCGTTGTAATTGAATCTACTATCAATGATTTTAAACCCATGGTATCTGTTGTAGTAATCGTTGTAACTTATATGACGTCCACTGATAAATCTAGATTGGTACCCGTTCATTCCAATGATGTGTCCTTTACAAATTAATGAAATATTTCATCACAAAAAAAAAAAAAAAAAAAGAAGAAAACAACACGTTATAAATTTCATCCGTCCGGAGCGCTTTTTGGATTTACCTTCATAAAAGTCGAATATTTGATAACTAAGAATGTATAATAACCTAAACAATTGAAGAACTATATGACCAAAACAGACCTAAAAAGACAATTTATTTACATCAACTTTGCCTGAGGGAGTTGAAACCTTAGTTTCTTTTAATTTCAAAATTTATAAACGGACAATATTAAAAAGGTTTGGAAAACATTTTCATTTCTGGATAATATTCTAAGCATAAAATATGAATGAACTAATATCAAGACTTAAATTTATTTTCTGAGATAGAGATACTAAAAAGTCAGAAAAACAATTCAAAATAAATTATGAGGTAAACATCTACGAAAACAAAGTATACGATGCTGTAAAATTGGCCTTTTAAAATGTATCAACAAAATCAACTACGCATCTCAATTCATTCGTAAACATATTGTCTTATTTCCTTTCATAGAACTGTTTTATTAAGATTATATATATCTATTACTAAAGAATGACACCAGCTTTCAATAACGTAGTATTACATTTGTATTAGCTACACAGTGTGCTAGTGACCATATACGATACATACCAAATCGGGCGAGAACGAGCGAAGCTCCAGCCCCTTATGAAACTATGTTATTAGAACACTGTGTAACGAATTTATCTTTCCGACTATCTTTATGTGGGCAATTAAGACGTAGTTGTTAACTTTGGTAACACAATTTCAAAACTATACTAAACAGAACCTTAACTTTTGCATAGTGAGAAAGTCAGCGTCTCTACGACATGTTTTTGTTCAAAAGCATACAGTGTAAACAAATTAAAATTATGTATGTTAACAATGTATGTAAATTTGAGAATAACACTATTTTTTAATGGAACGTAATTCTACTTATAACTGTGTTTTCAAAATAAATAACGCCCAATGACTTTATATAAAATATACACGGTTCTTACTTGTTCGTTTTTACCAATGATATTCCTAGAAATGTATAGGTCATAAGATAAAAGACAGTATTACCTACAAACGGTGCAAATAGCCCTTGTGTTCTCAGATATCCTAAACATCTACTTCTACTATGGTATCTAGTATAACAATTACCCCCAAAGACTGTAAAACCGACTAATACTACATGTAAGTCGATACGCTGGGATAAAAGTAAATGTGATACATCAGTAATGCATCTTAATGTCTTTATTTTCATTGTTTGATAGATTTAGTGATTAATTGGTCCTTATCGCAACTTTCACCACTATTGTATTATTTTTGGGCGGTCAGATTTAATTTGTGAAGAAGGGTAAGTCCCTGACAGAATTATCAACCTTCGGTAGGAAAACTGATAATCTTGGTCAATTAAGATTTGAGTTGAACGCACCTGATACATGCCGGATTCGAACTCACAACCTCAATGTTGACAGGCTAGTGTTACATTAGTTCGACTTCTTAGACCACTCGGCCACCGAGGCCCTTTTCATTGTTGGATGCTGGACGATTATTCGTAAGCTTTTTAAACAAGCATTACATTAGCTTTGCTCCTATTTGCATTTCTAATTTACATTAAATGCAGATATCTTGTTTTCGTTGGATGCAACACAATGAGGAGTTAACGTCAATGCAACAGCGACCCAAACACACATAAGCAGTAAAATGATCTATCATATTCTATCTTATCTAAAAATACGAAGGTGGGGTCACTCTCCATCGAAGAAAAAAAGATGTACGCTGTGATAAAGTTAATAGTAAAACATTAATTATTACCTACATGCCACACATTCAATCATTGGACGGTACACTGCGATTCATAATCACGAACTAATTTGGTCTTGTTCTTATAAAAAAAAATATCGAGTATAATTATTTAGATACATTAGGTGTACGAAAAAGTGCGTTTGACGTAATTGGTCCACTTTTAAATGTTTATTAAGTTTAGTTTAACAGAACTGGCATTTCAAAGCTTAATTTTGCGTTTTTGGCAGCATGATGCTTTTCCAATAAAACAGTCTTATTGAGACTCTCAGAAGATTCGTACAGTCAATGTCGAGCTCTCATGTCTATCATATAGCTTCTAACTATAATTGTTTCTTGGCTGATTCTCGAGTTTTTGTCTTTAATTCAATTAAACTAATAAACAAATAGTTAACTTACCTAAACCATTATACTGAAATCTACTACCAACAATTTTAAATCCATGGTATCTGTTATAGTAATCGTTGTAACTTAAATGATGTCCACCGATAAATCTAGTATCGTACCCGTTATCTCCTATGCCATCTCCTTTAAAAAATCATAAAATATTTCATCACAACAACATTTTCATATCTAGCTAATATTCTAAGCATAAAATATGAAGGGAATACTATCGATTTGAAAATTTATTTTCTGAAATATGAATATTAGAATTGAGAAAAGCAACCTAAATACGATATCAAGCAGAGGTCTATGGAACAAATTATATGATACTGTATCATTGGCACTTAAAATGCATCAACAAAACAACCTAGAATCTCAGTGCCGCATGAAACTATTTATGCTTTAGATACCATCTTGTTATTTCTATAATTTGTTTCACACGTACCAAAATCAAAATACATTCACATTATCCCCCACATGCGCACACATATCTATAAAGGTAATGTATATGTTCCTGTGTAGAATTTTAAAACGTAAAATCTATGGCCTTATTTCCTTCGATCGAATTTGTTTTTAAGATTATATGTATGACTAAGGATTGTCAGAAGCTTTCAATAACTAAGTATAAGACAATATTACCTTCAAACGGTGCAAATAGCCCTTGTGTTTTCAGATATCCAAAACATCTACTTCTACTATGGTATCTTGTATAACAGTTACCCCAAAGACTGTAAAACCGACTGCTACTACATGTCAGTCGATACGCTAGGATAAATGTAAATGTGATACATCAGTAATGCATGTAAATGTCTTTATTTACATTGTATTCTATTTTATCTTAAAATAAGAAGATGGGGTCACTCTCCATCAAAGAAAAAAAAAAATGTACGCTGTGATAAAAGTAAACAGTAAAACATTGATTATTACTTTCATGCAATAAATTCAGTCATTGGACGGTACACTGTAATTCATAATCACGAACTAATTTGGTCTTGTTCTTATAAAAGAAAATCGAGTATAAGTATTTAAATACATTAGGTGTACGAAAATAGTGCGTTTGACACAACCATCCCTCTTTTAAATGTTCATTAAGTTTAGTTTACCAAAACTGGCAGTTTAGAGAATTTTGTGTTTTTGGCAGCATGATGTTTCTCAAATAAAACAGTTTTATTGAGACTCTTAAATGATTTGTACTGTTAATTTGTAGCTCTCATGTGTATCATATAAATTGTAACATTGTTTCTCGACTTTGATTCTCGATTTTTTGTCTTTAATTCAATTAAACTAATAAACAAATAGTTAACTTACCTACACCATTGTACTGAAATCTACTACCAACGATTTTAAATCCATGGTATCTGTTATAGTAATCGTTGTAACTTATATGAGGTCCACTGATAAATCTAGTATCGTATCCGTTAACTCCTATGCCATTTCCTTTACAAAATAATAAAATATTTCATTGCAACAACATTTTCATATATAGCTAATATTCTAAGCATAAAATATGAAAGGATATACTATCGATTTGACAATTTATTTTCTGAAATATGAATATAAGAATTGAGAAAAGCAACCTAAATACGATATCAAGCAGAGGTTTATGGAACAAATTATATGATACTGTATCTTTGGCACATAAAATGCATCAACAAAACAACCAAGGATCTCAGTGCCGTATGAAACTATTTATGCCTTAGATACCATCTTGTTATTTCTATAATTTGTTTCACACGTACCAAAATCCAAATACACTCACATTATCCCCCACATGCACACACATATCTATAAAGGTAATGTATATGTTCCTATGAGAATTTCAAAACGTAAAATGTATTGCCTTATTTCCTTCGATCGAATTTGATTTTAAGATTATATGTATGACTAAGGAATGTCACAAGCTTTCAATAACTAAGTATAAGACAATATTACCTCCAAACGGTGCAAATAGCCCTTGTGTTCTCAGATATCCAAAGCATCTACTTCTACTATGGTATCTAGTATAACAGTTACCCCAAAGACTGTAAAAGCGACTACTACTACATGTCAGTCGATACGCTAGGATAAATGTAAATGTGATACATCAGTAATGCATGTAAATGTCTTTATTTACATTGTATTCTATTTTATCTAAAAATAAGAAGATGGGGTCACTCTCCATCAAAGAACAAAAGATGTACGCTGTGATAAAAGTTAAAAGTAAAACATTGATTATTACCTACATGCAATAAATTCAATCATTGGACGGTACACTGTAATTCATAATCACGAACTAATTTGGTCTTGTTCTTATGAAACAAAATCGAATATAAGTATTTAAATACATTAGGTGTACGAAAATAGTGCGTTTGACACAACCATCCCTCTTTTAAATGTTCATTAAGTTTAGTTTACCAAACCTGGCAGTTTAGAGCTTAATTTTGTGTTTTTTGGCTACATGATGTTTCTCAAATAAAACAGTTTTATTGAGACTCTTAAATGATTTGTACTGTTAATTTGTAGCTCTCATGTGTATCATATAGCTTGTAACATTGTTTCTCGACTTTGATTCTCGAGTTTTTTGTCTTTAATTCAATTAAACTAATAAACAAATAGTTAACTTACCTACACCATTGTACTGAAATCTACTACCAACGATTTTAAATCCATGGTATCTGTTATAGTAATCGTTGTAACTTATATGAGGTCCACTGATAAATCTAGTATCGTATCCGTTAACTCCTATGCCATTTCCTTTACAAAATAATAAAATGTTTCATCACAACAACATTTTCATATATAGCTAATATTCTAAGCATAAAATATGAAAGGATATACTATCGATTTGAAAATTTATTTTCTGAAATATGAATATTAGAATTGAGAAAAGCAACATAAATACGATATCAAGCAGAGGTTTATGGAACAAATTATATGATACTGTATCTTTGGCACTTAAAATGCATCAACAAAACAACCAAGAATCTCAGTACCGTATGAAACTATTTATGCTTTAGATACCATCTTGTTATTTCTATAATTTGTTTCACACGTACCAAAATCCAAATACACTCACATTATCCCCCACATGCACACACATATCTATAAAGGTAATGTATATGTTCCTATGAAGAATTTCAAAACGTAAAATGTATTGCCTTATTTCCTTCGATCGAATTTGATTTTAAGATTATATGTATGACTAAGGAATGTCACAAGCTTTCAATGACTAAGTATAAGACAATATTACCTCCAAACGGTGCAAATAGCCCTTGTGTTCTCAGATATCCAAAGCATCTACTTCTACTATGGTATCTAGTATAACAGTTACCCCAAAGACTGTAAAAGCGACTACTACTACATGTCAGTCGATACGCTAGGATAAATGTAAATGTGATACATCAGTAATGCATGTAAATGTCTTTCTTTACATTGTATTATATTTTATCTAAAAATAAGAAGATGGGGTCACTCTCCATCAAAGAACAAAAGATGTACGCTGTGATAAAAGTTTAAAGTAAAACATTGATTATTACCTACATGCAATAAATTCAATCATTGGACGGTACACTGTAATTCATAATCACGAACTAATTTGGTCTTGTTCTTATAAAACAAAATCGAATATAAGTATTTAAATACATTAGGTGTACGAAAATAGTGCGTTTGACACAACCATCCCTCTTTTAAATGTTCATTAAGTTTAGTTTACCAAAACTGGTAGAATTTTGTGTTTTTGGCAGCATGATGTTTCTCAAATAAAACAGTTTTATTGAGACTCTTAAATGATTTGTACTGTTAATTTGTAGATCTCATGTGTATCATATGGCTTGTAACATTGTTTCTCGACTTTGATTCTCGAGTTTTTGTCTTTAATTCAATTAAACTAATAAACAAATAGTTAACTTACCTACACCATTGTACTGAAATCTACTACCAACGATTTTAAATCCATGGTATCTGTTATAGTAATCGTTGTAACTTATATGAGGTCCACTGATAAATCTAGAATCGTATCCGTTAACTCCTATGCCATTTCCTTTACACAATGATAAAATATTTCATCACAACAACATTTTCATGTCTAGTGAAAATTCTAAGTATAAAATATGAAGGAATATACATGTACTATCAATTTGAAATTTATTTTCTGAAATATGAATATTAGAATTGATAAAAGCAACCTTAATACGATATCAAGCAGAGGTATATGGAACAAATTATATGATACTGTATCATTGGCACTTAAAATGCATCAACAATACACCCAAGGATCTCAGTGCCGCATGAAACTCTTTATGCTTTAGATACCATCTTGTTATTTCTATGATTTCTTTTACACATACTAAAATTCAAATACATTCACATTATCCCCCACACATATCTATAAAGGTAATGTATATGTTCCTGTGTAGAATTTTAAAACGTAAAGTCTATTGCCTTATTTCCTTCAATCGAATTTGTTTTAAGATTATATGTAGGACTAAGGATTGTCACAAGCTTTCAATAACTAAGTATAAGACAATATTACCTCCAAACGGTAGAAATAAAAACATTACAGATAATGACGCAAATAGTTGAAATTCATTTATGAACTATCTAGAAACAAGCATGGGAAACTTGTAAAATTGTATGAAATCCATAAAATTCGAGTTTTTATTATTATGTATATAACAAGGTATAACTGGAATGTCACTAAAATATTGCATCAATAACACATCTCGTGTGAAGTATTTCTTTTTTATGTTGTTTTGTGTACTGTTGTTTGTCTGTTTGTCTGTTTCTTTTTTTAGCCATGGCGTTGTCAGTTTATTTTCGACTTATGAGTTTGAATGTCCCTTTGGTATCCTTCGCCTTTCTTTTATCCTAATGGAAATATCCAACTTTTATTTGCAAGTATAAAAATGTCCCTTTTTTAAAACAATTTCGATTAAGAATTTTTTGTTTACAAAGACGGATATTCATTAGTAGAATTTTCATTTTTGGGTTTGCTTTCACGAACTTTTACAAAGTATGCTTTCTTTAAATATTTGCAGAAGAGCAGCAAATTTCAGCCCCTTAGTCGACCCTTATTTATGTGTTTATTATTTTGTTTTACGTGAAGTTCATGTGGATTATGTTTAACATGATTCTCCTTCGATGAATCATAATTTCAACAAGAAAAAAACGTAAAATGCCTTACAAATGCAATTCACATCGAAATACACAGTATATTTATTGAACCATCCTATAAAATGTTGTTGGTTGAAAAACTGAGAGAGGAACAAACAACTCCCGAGGCATATGGAAGTCGATATACGATGTTCACTGATTTTGAAGTTAACATACGATCTTTAAGGAAGTATAAGTATTATATATCAAGCGTACCGTCGTGTCTTGACAAGATGAAAATAAATCATAAAGCAAATATCGACATTTTGCTGTCAATACCTGCTATATTTAATACAAAAAACAGGAATTATTATCCTAGCTGAAGAAGTATACAACCTTTCATCGGTCAATGATTTTTTGAAGAGGAATAGAAAAATGCCTGTACCAAGTAAGAAATATGGCAGTTGTTTTTACTTGTTCCGTTGATTGTATCGTTTCATTTTGGCAGTTTTTATAGACTTCCCCTTTTTGAATCTGCCTTGGAGTTCAGTATTTTTGTTATACTGTTTTGCTAATGACAAAAGTTTTAAAATGCGATATTTTCGACACCCTAAGGTGGTTTTATTCGATTTTTGGTGCGATTTTATTTTATTTTTGAAGTATTTTTGTTTAATTTTCTTTGTCCGCTGTTGTTTATTTTTTGTCTATCCCTTTTTGTGATAATAAATTTAGTCTTAAGAATAAAAATATATATAAAAAAATATTTAAAGCATTGCTGAAAGTACGATGTTTATTCAAAATAACCTCAGCAAAACTTTTCATATTCATTCACAAAGACAAAAACAAAAACAAACCAACACAATGGAAACTGTAGGTAGTCCTTGCATACGACAAAATCATCGCGGTCCCTATTTTTCAAAAGCAATCCAAAACATTGAGAAGACAGTGCGAGCAAACAAAACACTCTTGTGTATCATCATTATTATGTAAAAATTATATTTGAAATTTAAAACAAGTTTGCACAGTTAATTGATATTTCTTCGTACTCGAACGAAAGAATTGGATGCAGAGAAATACAAAAATGGATTAACTGTTTAATTTGTTCAGACAATTTAAATTATATTCTCAAATGCATCGACTTTTTTACTTTCTAATTTGTGGGTTTCTAGTGTATCTGATAAATATTAAAAAAAAAACACACCTGTCGTGATTGTATTGTACCTTTATTGACAACAAGTTCAAATAAATTGAACTTTCATACTTATTTTAATCAGCTGTTCAAGTTACTCTAAGAAATGATCACAGAGCAATATCATAAAATGTAAGCTACAAATGCAAACATTAAATATAGGTTCTTGATTAAAGAGCGTCGATACATTAAAATAATTCCCGTAACAAAACATTCAAATTTATCTGCACATATCAAAACGCATTGTTAAAAAATGACGATGCACTTAAATAAAACTACCTTGCAAAGCTACTATTATGACAATAACTATCTTTATACACACAAAAAAAAAAAAACAAAACAAAAAACAAAAAAAAAAAAAACAATACGAGCTCCTAGTTTAATGTGCGTAGGCTTTACTGGCATGTCTATCGTCCCATCACACCAAGAACCCTTTATGATACTTGTACTTACTATAACTGGAAACCTCACAGATCGTAACTAAAGATGAAAAAATTGTTAAAATTAAAAACATTATAGGAATATCATCATACTTAACTTATCTTAACATTTTATAATAAAACTTTAAATGTTAAATACGGATTTGCAACTCACTAGCGACATGTTTTGCGGTATAGATCTTTAGATAAAATAATGGTTGTCTGATCTGTAAATTTACTCAGTGCATCCTATTCCCGATTATGACATTTTAATGGATGATGGAATCGGATGGCGAGTGAATCAGGTGAAGCAGAAGACGCTTACCAAACTGAAGTACCTGGTCTCGCTCCTTTTTAAGTTCATGAGATTGCCTCAAGTTTTTGTTTATTTCCTTTGATTTGGTTTTCTGTTAATGGTTTAATGACATTTCAACATAGATCAATTACTGTTGTCTCTAATTGAAATAACACACAACATTTTATGAATTATACTTTTATATACAATACATAGTGGTGAATTAGGATGACCATTTTGCCATTGGAACAGATCTCAACGAAAGATAATCATGTTATTAATTTCTAAGCTAGAAAATAAATGGGCCTTCATTACAGCAAAACAGTTCCTTTCACATTTATGGTCCATAACCTTCAAGTTAGTCAATGAATAGCACTTTCTAGTACCAAAACTTACGGAATATTTATATTTTGATACACTACTCGTTATAGTTAAGGCAAACGCGTATCGGGGTAAAAGTGTTTAAATTCTACTAATTGCATAGAACCCTTAATAACCACTTCCTTTTTAATGACCATTTCTGAATGCGTAGTGATTCCCTATATAAAAGTGATGACATATGGTATGATTGCTAATGAGACAACTATCCTCTAGACATAAAATTAAGTGATAGTAAGCAATAATAGGCTATCCTACAGCCTTCAACAATCGGAAAACCAATACCGTATAGTCTGCTTTAAAAGACCCGACATGAAAAATGTGAACAAATTTAAACGAGAAAACTAACGGCCTAATTTATAACAAAACAATTTATATAAAAAAAAGTATATGACAGACATGAACCAACGACAACTGATCAAATTAGAGACAACAATAGTTTATCGATGTTTAATGTAAGAATCTCGTAAAACCCGTCAGAACATAGAAATCAAATTAGAATACAACACCGCACGGAATCACATGAACAGGAGCTAGACCCGGTACGTCGACAGGTGAAGTGTCTCCTGGTTTGTATGCATTCCCTGCCATGCATATCAACAATCAGTCAATACTCCACATTATAGGGAATAGGATACAAATCGTTTCAGAGGTAAGGCCTATTTTCTCTGTATTTCTTTTTTACATGGTCAAAATCTTAAAGTTGTCAAATTCTACTAAAAGTTTTATATCATCGAGTTTATATCATATAATTATAATATCTGTTTACAGTTTTATATATATCTATAAATAAAAATTATATTCAGTGCTATATGTTGCTGATAAATGCAATTTGATACAAAATTGCAAATCTGACATTTTATTAAATTTTGCATCGAAGGACATCGCTTACCAAAAGAATTACTTTGTTTCCGAAAAAAAACAATACATATATTATATCTCCCAATTGATACGATATTCCCGAATTTGTATTTCCTATCATGATTTCCTTGATAGAGGATTGCTGCTAACAAGGGAGCTATTAAACCAAGAGTTCCAAATGGTAAAGTTGAAATCATCCCTTCGTAAATTTTCGGACGCCATCATGAGTTGGTTGACCGTTATGGAATAACCGTTTCACAGATGATATCGGATATGTTCCTTATGTCGTAACTACAATACCCTTCCCTTTTCACGAATGTGACCTACCGAATTAGACTATTTACCGGATTTGTAATAACATAAGCAACACGACGGGTGCCACATATGGAGTAGGATCTGCTTACCCTTCCGGAGCACCTGAGATCACCCCCAGTTTTTGGTGGGGTTCGTGTTGCTTAGTCTTTAGTTTTCTATGTTGTGTTATCTGTACTATTATTTGTCTATTTGTCTTTTTATTTTCGGCCATGGCGTTGTCAGTTTGTTTTCGATCTATGAAATTGGCTGCCCCTCTGGTATCTTTCGTCCATCTTTTTTAACTTCAAAATTTTGGTTTTGGTTATGATATTCCTCTCTTATACATATTTTAAATATGGACTAAAAATTTGCCCAAATTTCTTTTATTTGCAATTTGGGGCTACCTTCAGGCGTTTTTAATTTCAAATTGGTCAACCCAATCTATTGTTAGAACCTTAAAATATACACATTTTGCTGTAATTCTATGCATTTAAGTAAAGATTGATGACTTTTTAAAATTGATCCTAGGGTAAAATACATTGAGGAGAAGTTTGCTGTACCTTAAAGTTACCGATCAGACAACTATTCTGGTTACTTAATATCACATCGCCAGTAATATTTTGCGATCAGTTTAAACGGTCGAAACTACTATCAATAGAACCATATTTAATTAATTAATATTATTTGTTTTAATAGATTCATAACTAGCTACTACAAGTTAAACTTATTCAATGCAAAGTTGTAGAAATTTCAAAGAAATGAAAAAAATCTTTAAAGTATCGAATGTTTTGTTTGACATTCGAAACATTTCTGATTACATATGGAAAGCGGTTAGCCATTGCTGTTCCCTATATATTAATACATTTATAAATATTTAAGCATCTTAACTTAAAGAAAGACCAAATTTTCGTCTTATTATTCCATTCATAGGATTTTGCCGTTATCATAGCTATTTAAAAAATATAATCAACTACCTGCGATCGCGATAGCCAGCAGAAGACGTATCCGTGAGCCATGTTGGTGAATGCAATTATTAGTAGGAGTTTAGTTAATTTATACCGTGTTTACTCTGCCATGTGTTACAATGCACTATTTGCACTAGGTGTTTTGTTTTTGTGTTCATTTCTACTTATTGTGTAATAACATATGCAATTCAAAGAGTAAACTTCCGTTTTCTGTAAATTCAACATGAAAATCAAATCAGATGAAAAAGTAACATTTTCTTTTCTGCGTCAAATGTCGATTTAACACTGACAGGTAATTGTATTGGTAAACACAACCTAAAGCTTGTTTGCCTTTTTCTTTTCTTCATTTTGCTGACTGTATAAAAATAAGGAGATGTAATATGATTACGTAAGGTTATTATAATTATACTAAATTAACAATGAGGGTCGGTTGAAAATAAAACTTTACTACATAAGAGATGATTCCAACTTCCCAATTGTGAACTATTCATTTCTATGAAGTAACATTCCAGCAGTGCCTGTATATGGAGTACATATCTTCAAGTTGATACAATATTCCAGGGCTTATATTTCCTATCATGATTTCCTTGATTGAGGGTTGCTGCTCACAAGGAAGCTATTAAACCAAGAGTTGTAAGTGTTAAAGTTGAAATCATCCCTTCGTAAAATTTACGAACATCATCACGAGTTGTTTGACCGTTATGGAATATCTGTTTCACAGATGACGACGGATATGTTCCATTTGTTGTTCCCGGAATCATATTCTTTTTTCCCCGAATGTGATCTACGGAATAAGACTGGGTTTGTACTTACATGAGCAACATGAGGGGTACCACATGTGGAGCAGGATATTCTTACCCTTCAAGAGCACCTGAGATAACCCCCGGTTTTTTGTAAGTTTTTTTTTTTGCTCAGTCTTTAGGTTTCTATGCTGTGTCTTGTGTACTGTTGCTTGTCTTTTAGTCTTCAGTTTTGCCATGGCGTTGTCAGTTTTGTTTCGCCTCTCTTTTACAAGCTCCTGACTTTGGACAGGCACAAACAGAATGTGGAAAGGTAAAAATGATTGTAAGTGCCTAAATCTTCCCCTAATCTTGAAAAGTTGTGTAGAACAGCACAACATTAGTTTAATCCACCATTGTCTACATAAGGAAATGCCTGTACCAAATCAGGAATATGACAGTTGTTTTCCATTCGTTTGATGTGTTTGATCTTTTGATTTGCCATTTAAATTTTCCTTTAAGTTCGGTATTTTTTTCTTTTATTTTTAGAACAAACTTTAAAAAACATTTGGAAATGGGTTGCCTCATGAGATTGACAGGAATCACAAAAACAACTAACATCAGGTTAAAGAAGCATGGTTTCGTTCAAAGATTGCCCGTGTCATGGATGGATACCCATACCTTTTCTTTTCTATCGTAGTTACTTAAAGGTATTTCAAAACCAAATACAACTACTAAATGAATCCCGAGACTAAACTATCACAAAGCAATAGACATATAAGCATCTTTTGGACTTCTCCCATCTCAGTAATAAAACCCTTGCAAAATTGGGGTCCCGTTTTAGCTCGCGGGATGTATACGCAGACGCATCCGGCCAAAATGGACACTTTTAATCCGATGTCTCGTGCGGATAGAGTACCACGCTCTCTACACGTTCATAAAACATTGCAACAACTCTCTGAGCGATCTCTAGGTGGTCCGTTGCAAGGAAAACTTACTGTACCAGTGCAGCATATCCATATTTTACAGTGGCAGTTTAAATTGTTCACCCTCCATCCCGGTTGACCCGTGACCCTGCAGATCCTACCTATTCCATTCTTTGTAAATCTGTTCTCGTCCTGAACCTGCATGACATATTTGCCAATGAACGATAGGCAATTAACAATCAATCAATTTATTGGCAGGATGTGAGGTTATTTGTTTTCATAACTGTATATCAATATATATTAAGAAAATTAAAATAATTTTAGAATAATCTCATCATTGATACTGGGATTGAAATTTTGTACGCCTGACACGTGATTCGTCTACAAAAGACTCATCAGTGACGCTCGAACCGATGATATTTTTCAAAGATTTGAATACGGTGTATTTTGTTAGCATTTTAAAACAAATTTATGTAAATGATCAATGGGTTTACATGGCTCGTATCTACATTAACGGACTCTATAAACATCACCGTACAATTCAGAATGTGATATCAACTTTGTAATAAGAATTCTATAGGTTAGACAAAACTTCCAAACATAATCAATGTATCTAACAAAGATTTAGTAAAGTTGTAATTTACTTGTGAAAAGAAAATTCCTGACTTAATAATTTACCCGTTATACATAGATTGCGATCATTGAAATCTAAAACGTCATTACAGACGCGGGCATAACGAGCGACTTTTGTTGTGTGCAAAGGACAGTGTTACTCAATGTGAATATAGAAATAAAGAAGAAGAAGTAATAATTTTATTCTTAAAAAGTGTTAGTGGCTCTATGTTATCAAAATAGGGAGACTTTAAGTTTTGAGCGGTACAGTTATGAAGTCTGAAAATAAAAAACGAATGCCCTTTTCATCAAACTTTCATAGTACTACAAACAACTGATGAGTAAATTGTCTTCATGTGTAAAGTACTTTTATGAATGAAAAAAAATATCATGAAACGATTTCATAGGATCTGGTATTTTACAAACAAGGTTCATTTACGCAGGATTACACGCACGACAACCTCAAAATAATTTAAAAAAATAAAAAAACCAACAATACTGTTTAACAGTATGTTAAAGCATATTCCTTATTTAACGAACCTTAAAGAACTACATAGGTCATTGCATATCTATGAGGAAAATGCTGACTGTTGACTGAATTGTATTGCTTTAAATCATTTATATATTGAAAAAATGACTAAGGACAATGACGAACTAGAAACAGTTTAACACAACAACGAATGTATGTCACATACCAGGTAGCTCGTCATTGATTATAATTGTTTATATTTAAGAAGTTTTCCTTTATTGGATTCCAGAATTTAGGTTGCTCTTTTGTGTACCCTACTTAAGTCAATGTATCTGAACAGTGTGATTGGACAAAAATATACAGTATCAACTAAACATACTTTCCCAAACTGAGGGATGAATCGGGTGTAGAAAAATATGAAATAATTTTACATACAGATGAAAATGAATTTTGAGATTTTTTCAAAATTTTGTGTTCACTGCACGATAAAAGACCTAAAAGCAAAAGTGGCCTTAGGTTTTTAAAGATAGCAAAAAAAGTAAACGGTCATGATACATATTCAAATTCATTTCTGAATAGTAAAATGAAAGTACTTCAGTTAACTGTGAATGTAGAATTTTAGTATCCCTTATGGGCCAGGAAATACTACCGTGCCACCTTAAGGGGATATACATGTTTACACTAGATCAATAAAGGAATTTTTTTAACTGTGCAATTTGTAAGTTTATCCATAAAAAGTTGATTAAGGGCAACTATAATAAAAACAGCCCTTAAATTCCACCCCTGGGAGTGAAAATTGCTGATTCAGCAAATTTTGCCTGATCTGTGGGTAATAATGTAAAAATTTACCTAGAAAGTAGAACTTCATTATTTTTATGTAACTTGCAATACATTTTTAATTATAAATGCTCGCTTTTACTTTTCGCAGTGTCTGACACAAGTGCAACCACTGGAATTTGAGACGCGACATATTTTATTTGCCTGTACATCCTATTATTTTCACCGAAATAAATAAATTGCATAATTTCTTATTTTTTTCCACACAAGTACAGCTATACTAGTTTTCTTCAGGTTGAATTTGTAGTTCTGTGTTAACATGACACCAGTATGAGCTTTCTTGGAACCAGTAAGTGGTTAAGGGGTCCTTACTTATTCATTTAGCCCTCATATTTGGCTGAAACAGAGATAGCAATAGGGGTTTCTTTACATTGACAATACATTTTTTTTGACAAAGAATGTAATTATGATTGTATATCAGCAAGATTAAATAGTTTATTCATTTTCCATGCAAATGTCGTTAATTGTTTTGATTTTCTGACAATGAAAAGCACAATAAAGTTAAACTGATTATGTAAGGGTCATAATTTAACTTAATGCATACATGAGAAATAGACAAACAGTCAACTTAGAGATATATTCTAGTACATGTATTGTCAAAAAGATTTTAGAATAATAGTTAACTGCCATCTAAAGAATCTTGTTGTGTTGCCTTCATAATCTGGAAATGCTTAAGGTAATGTAAGGCATGCTGTAAAATGTGGAATGGACTTTAATATCATTTTTCATGATTTGGTGCTTAAACTGTTTCTTTCAGTCAGATTAACTATAAATAGAGTTGGCAATCCACTAATTCTATGTTTGACATCTGTGTTGATTTGAAACATCTTATATTTGGGTTTTGTTCACTCCTTAAGTAAAAATGGTAAGATGAAAAAAAGTAAAAATCTGCCAGCTGGGGTAGGGGTGTAATCTTTCATTTTTTTTTTTTTTTTTGGTAAGAAATAAGTGCAGACTAGTATTCTTTATTGTAATATGTTTCATAGTAAGAAGTCTATGCATCATAGGTGTCATGACCGATTTCAAGTTTGTAATGTCTTGGTTAAGGTAGCACGGTAGTATTTGGATTCCAGAATTTAGGTTGCTCTTTTGTGTACCCTACTTAAGTCAATGTATCTGAACAGTGTAATTGGACAAAAAAAATACAGTATCAATTGAACATACTTTCCCAACCTGAGGGATGAATCGGGTGTGGAAAAATATGAAATACTTTTACATACAGATGAAAATGAATTTTTGAGAATTTTTTTAAATTTTGTATCTGAACAGTGTGATTGGACAAAAAAGTACAGTATCAATTGAACATACTTTCCCAAACTGAGGAATGAATCGGGTGTAGAAAAATATGAAATAATTTTACATAAAGATGAAAATGAATTTTTGAGAATTTTTTTAAATTTTGTATTCACTGCACGATAAAAGACCTAAAAGCACTAGTGGCCTTAGGTCTTTAAAGATAGCAAAAAAAGTAAACGGTCATGATACATATTCAAATTCATTTCTGAATAGTAAAATGAAAGTACTTCAGTTAACTGTGAATGTAGAATTTTTGGCAGTGTTAGAAAGTGGTGAAAAGTCTAAAAAGGCTATCATTATTCCTTATGGGCCAGGAAATACTACCGTGCCACCTATAAGAAGTTTTGTAGTCTCTGTTTAAGTTGTTAACAATTCATCACATTTCGGGAATGTTAGATAGATATAAGAAGATGTGGTATGAGTGCCAATGAGACAACTCTCCATCCAAGTCAAAATTTATAAAAGTAAACCATTATAGGTCAAAGTACGGTCTTCAAGAGCCTGCTAATGATATAGACTCTTCGCCAATGTTGACATCTTTTATTTCTCATCTAATTGTGTAGTTGATTGCTTTTTTATCCAAGTTTATCCATGTGTCCTTTCATTGTATTCTCTGGAAAATGAGGCGAATTTTTCTTACCCCATTCTTTTTAATTAGTGGTTATCTGACGACTGTATGTTTTTTATTTTTTAAATTTGTTCTCGAACTTTTACAATGAAGTGTATCTTTTATCATATTGTGTTCGATCAAACATTAAAATTTTAAAGTATTCTTCACGCTTCATGTTTTGGTAAAATGTAACCAATAAGAGAAATGATATTAACCCTACGATCATAAAATCGAAACTGAGAGGAAAATTTGTTAACAAACAAATCTGAAGAAACAAGGCAGTTAAATGAATCAACAAGGTAGAATATAAATGCATATAAACAGCAAATACCAAAAAAAAAAAAACTATGGTTGATTACACAAACACTCATTGAAACAAGAACAAGCTCAATAATATTAATAAAATTGGGAATGGAAACGGAGAATGTGTCAAAGAGACAACAACCCGACCAAGGAGCAGAAAACAGCCCAAGGCCAACAATGGGTCTTCAATACAGCGAGAAAATCCTGCACCCGAAGGCGGGCTTCAGCTGTCTACTAAACAATAATGTATACTAGTTCAGCTAATGGACGTCACACTAAACTCCGAAACATAAATGAACCAAAATTTAAAAAAAACATACAAGACTAACAAAGGCTAGAGGTTCTTGACTTGGAACAGGCGCACAAATGCGGCGGGGTTAAACATTATTTGTGAGATCTCAACCCTCCCCCTATACCTCTAGCCAATGTGGAATAAATAAACACACAGCAATATGCACAGTAAAATTCAGTTCAAAAGAAGTCCGAATCTGATGTTAGAATAGGTAATAGAAAAAACTAAGCAAAATGACAATAATCAACATGAATTAACAAAGGATTAAGCATACAAGATTCGAATCTGCTATAAATTTTAACACTCTCAACTGATAATAATTCATAAATCAGGATTATTAAATTACCAAACAGTGGTGGGTGGGGAAAATAATTTTGTGATTCAAAAACATTTTTAAACATTGTTTTTTTTTTAATTACTGTTAAACAAGGTAGAACTTTTGTGTTGATCATGTCCTGCTGATGTTTTTTCTGTTTACATATTTTTTTATTTATTTCAGTTTTACGTACAATATGCCAAAAAATGGGTAAAAATCATCATTAAACGCTAAGAAGTCAACTGACAATTTATGTTTGCAGATCTTGTATTGCTGTTAAATTTTGTTGGTAACAGTTTTTCTTAATCTACTATAGTTTTGGTAACAAAACTACAAAACGATGGTACAATTCGTCTTTTAGAGGCAATTACCCCTACAGAGAGTCAATCGACAATATAAGAGTATGGAAACACATTTAGATCTTATCCAGCTGATTTTTTTTTAATTTCCTTATACAGTTTTAAAGGTAAAAACGCAAATATGACAAAATAGAGGGGGAAGATTCCAAGAGTATGGAAACACATTTAGATCTTATCCAGCTGATTTTTTAATTTCCTTATACAGTTTTAAAGCTAAAAACGCAAATATGACAAAATAGAGATGGAAGATTCCAATGGATAATCAAACATAAAAGTAAGAGTAAATAAAAAACTGACAACGCCATGACAAAAAACGAAATAATAAGTTATAATCGACATTTGGCGGCAATTACTCGTATAAGATGTTGACCAATGCTTTTGGTAATTTAACTTATTTCTTGACCTTGCCTTGCTGATCACATTTTGCAGTCAAAACTTTCTATATATCTATAATGGTTTTCTGGAAAAAGACAAAAACGCAAACAAATGGAAAAATTGCATCTAAGAGCAATAACTGCTATTAGAAGCCAAACTTCGATTTCGGACATGTTGACTAATTTGTAGATCTCGTCGTCTTTTTGTTATTTAAATGCCGTCTATTTTTTATAGTTTACAAGATTACAGGTAAAAATGGAAACAATCGATACACATCCTCATTTTAGGGAAATTACTTACATAAGAGGTCGTCTGGCAGTTTATACCATTTCACTTATTTGTAGATCATGTCTTGGTAGGGTGTGCCATTTTTGCCTAAAAAATGAACTCATTTTTATATATCATTCACTAACATTTGGTATCTATATTTATATATAAATATATACAAAGAATTACCTTTTCTTATATACAATATTTTAAGTTTAAAATGCATAGATTCCGGGACTTTATTGTAAATATAAAGTCAATGATTGATTCAAATTCCACAATTGGCCATTAATATAAGATTTCCAATAACATATTAATATAAGATATGTAGAACATACCCCAAATCAATATAAAGTTATGAACGAACAATGCATATCATTATAGAATGTCATTAAAAGTAGTGACATATATATAAATTCTCGTAAAATTATGACCCATATTTTTGGAAAATCCACGTATTCCTATTAATACAAAGTTACATCCCCTTTCATGGATATTAGGTTACGTGAAGCTATACAAGACTTCAGATACACGTCTATTTTTCTTTAACTTTTTACAAAAAATTCAGCCGCGAAAATAATTATTAGTAGATTAAGTATACGGAGAAACACAATAAACTATGGGCTAGAAGTAAAATATCAGCCATTCCTAAGATTAAAGTTGAAATTTCCAATTTTAATGTTGATAATTCCAAGATTTAAGTTGATAATTTCAAGATTAAAGTTGGAAATTACAAGATAAAAGTTGGTAATTTTATGATTAAAGTTGATTATTCCAAGATTAAAGTTGGTTATTCCAAGATTAATGTTGATAGTTCCAAGATTAAAGTTGGATATTCCAAGATTAGAGTTGGAAATTCCAAGATTAAAGTTGATAATTCCAAGATAAAAGTCAACAATTTGAAAAAAAAAAAAATAAAATAAAAAAGGATGGCTCTAATACGCTTCCGTAAAAAGTTAAATCTTGTAAAATAGAAAAGAATTGCCGTTGCTATGGGCAAAAATTTGTTGCTAGTAAGAAATTACAATGATTTTTCCAGGAAATGTGCATTAGATTGTGTTACATTTGAACAGCGTATAAATGTATAACTCACTGCGTTCCCTTTTCCCGAATGTGACCTACCGAATTAGACTATTTACCGGGTTTCTACTAACATGAACAACACGACGGGTGCCACATGTACAGCAGGATCTGTTTACCCTTCCGGAGCACCTGAGATCACCTCCAGTTTTTGTTGCGGTTCGTGTTGCTTAGTCTTTAGTTTTCTATGTTGTGTTTTGTGTTCTATTGTTTGTCTGGTTGTCTTTTTCTTTTTCAGCCATGGCGCTGTCAGTTTATTTTCGATTTATGAGTTTGATTGTCCCTCTGGTATCTTTTGCCCCTCTTTTAAACATTTTTGATTTAAAATATAAATAGATTTAAGCTGTATATTTAGCATATTTAATGAGTTTATCTCCACCATTATACTGGTTGTTCGGCAACATAATATACGAGATAGACCCAAAATGCCACCATTTTCAGAAGGTCTGTGGTATAGAGTTACAACATGAACGAAATTTGGGGGTGGGGCCAAAAATTGTCCTTATCGCTCCTTGTCCTTTACAAAGCTACAGAATTTAATTATTCGAAACATTTTGATTTTTCATCCCTATGCATTGATTGCCTCAACCGTATTAAGAACACAGTTTCCGAATTTTCTGTGTTAATGCTTTTCAGTTTTGTACTCGATTTGGCCTGCAAACTATTTTGATTACGGCGTACAGAACTATTTTCTTAGTACCTTTGATAAGTTTGTTTCTCTACGATAATTCTCACAATTTTTGCAGTCTAGATCTCCATTGTAGAATTATATTTATTTCTTAATGAGTCAACTTGATAAAGACTACTAGATTTTGATATTACCTTCCCACTTTTATTTTCCTTGTTTGGGCTGTTGTTGTTCTTTTGACCCCTTCTGAAGTTGTGTATAATTCTCATCTCGTTTCCAAAGCCCGTGGCTGTAGTGGAGATTTACGTTATCTATTTATAACTGGTAAATATTCAAGTCAGAGATTCCTTAACAACAAACTACTTAAAACTTTTTATTAAATCTTTCATAGATACAAATATTTGGTTTTGGACGTTTGGCTGTAGATATAAAAATCAAGTAACAAAGGGAATATGACATCCGAATTCACACGGTGACCGATGTTGTTTCTTGATTTAAATCCGTAGTTTACGTAAGATCCATGTTAGTTTATGGATCTTTTGAATAAACCTATTCTTTAATGTTATCAATTTAACACTGCTTTAAGATCTTTGAACATTGTCTTTATCAAACATAAGCTAAAAGGTAAAACAACAAAAATGCCGAATTTCAAGGAAAATTCTAAACGGAAAGTTCCTTAACAAATGGCAAAATCAAAAACTCAAACACACCAAACGAATAGAAAACAACTGTCATAATCTTGACTTGGTACAGGCATTTCCTGATGTAGAAAATGGTGGATTAAACCTAAAAGAAGGAATTTCTTTTTGTCCCGGCTGATAAGACTGCCAATAATATCATTATTGTTTGAGGTATATTTTATATTGAGGTTCTGCAAAAGGAAATCACCAATTCATCAATATTCCAACTGACTCAATTTTCGGAAAATGACATCCTTAACAAACATAACCTTTAGCTTACTCTTTACAAACACAACATAATAACATGAATGTTCCAACTGTGTACTGGTTTCCGAAGCTGCATTGCGCTTGATTTTCATATGAGGAGACATAATCTTTCGATCAGTTTAACTGAGTTTTAGAACTGGCATGTTAGTAGAAGTCCTTTGTTAATTCATGTTGATCATTGTCATTTTGCTATGTTTCTTCTGTTACGTATTCTTACATCGGACACGGACTTCTTTTAAACTGAGTTTTACTGTGCGTATTGGTTTGTGTTTGTTAATTCCAAATTGGATAGAGGTATATAGGGAGGGTTGAGGTCTTACAAAACATGTTAAGCCCCGATGCATTTTTGCGCCTGTCCCAAGTCATGAACCTCTAGCCTTTATTAGTCTTGTGTGTTTTTTTAATTTTGGTTTATTTATATGTTTCGGAGTTAAGTGTGGCGTCCATTTCACTGAACTAGTAAATATTTTGATTTAGGGGACAGCTGAAGCCCGCCTCCGGTTGCGGGATTTTCTCGCTGCGATGAATACCCATTGGTAGCCTTGGAATGTTTTCTGCTCTTGGGTCGGGTTGTTGTCTTTTTGACACATTCCCTGTTTTCATTCTCTATTATATCTAAAATCGTTAAGTTGTAATTGACTAGCTTTCAGTTACTGTGAGTACTGTAAAAAATGAAAACAACACGTTATAACTTTAATGCGTCCGAAGCGCTTTTCTGGATTTACCTTCATCAGGAATGCTCAAAGCCGAATATTTGAATGCCAAGGATGTATAAATCCGAAACAGTTGAAGAGCTATATAATCAAAAATGACATTAAATAATAGCCAAATCCTTCTAAGACCAATTTTGCCTGAGGGAGTTAAAACCTTAGTTTCTTTATAATTTCAAAATTTATAAACAAGCAAATTTAGAAAGGTTTGTTATTAATCATGTCAATACCGAAGTACTGACTACTGAGCTGATGATACCCTCGGGGACTGATAGTCTACCAGGAGAGGTATCGACCCAGTGCTGTAAAGAATGAAAACAACACGTTATAAATTTAATGCGTCCGAAGCGCTTTTCTGTTAGAAATGAATGTTTTCATTTCATTCGTTGTTTTTTAAACATTGCGTCGATATTTGGAATCATTCCCGTTCTAACTGAATTTTACATTAAATTCTTATGTTGTGCATTTATGCCAATGTCCGTGGTAAGGAGACGGATGAGCGCTCACAAACATTTTTAAGCCCGTCACATTTTGTATTTGCCCGTTCTTAGTCGGGAGCCTGTAATTTAGTTGCTGTCGTTGGTTGATTTCAGAAATCTTTGTTCTTCGGTTATTGTTTAGCATAAGTCAGGCCGTTGGTTTGTTTGTTTGATTTTTTTCACCTTTTATTGCTGGCTATACGGTATGGGTTTGCTCATTTTGAAGGTCATACGAAGACTTATACTTGTTTACCACTAAATCCTCTGGTTTCATTTAGGTATTCCATCTTATCTGCTTATCAGACTCATTAGGGACAGTTAAATAAAATCGGTTATTAGGCGAAACCAATAAGGAATTAAAATATTAGCCTCGTGACTTTTTGTGTATAAGGTTTTAACTTCAAAGCATAGAAAAAGTTACACTTTAATTACTATTGAACAAATTTAAAGTCAGTTTCAAGCTTTGTCAAATTTTTCTTAATTGTGGATTGTGTAATGTCAGGAATATGATTGTCATTTTTCAGTTGTTCGATTACGTCTTCAAGTTTTTGTCAGTGATTAATGACTTCCAGTTTTAAATGTTATAGGTATTGAGTTTATTGCATAGTCTTAAATTACATAAAAAGAACCAAACTTAATAGTAAAATGTTTTTATTTTATTTCATAAGTCCATATACAGTATAGAGGTATTCCTACAATGGAAAAAAAAAAGAATATCAATCAAAGAAACATTCCGAAAATAATATTCTGTACATACATAATAAAAACATTGCAAAGAAAACAGTTAATATTTTACTTCTAAAGCGAATACAACTTCTAACATGTTACTAATAATAGAGACATTTCATACGTACACTCTGTACAGTTCTGTCCCTTTACTTGTGTATGATGGCGTTGGGTGTTATCTTATATTATTTTCTTCATCTTGTACCACGTTTGCGGAACAAATACTTCATTATTCATGCATATTACCCAATTATATATTTATCTCTAATATAAATATATACTTTTTCTATAGTCTTTTAAGATATAAAATAAAGATATAATATTGATTGACACAAATCTTCTCTGATATACCTTTTCTTGATTAGCAGTATTTACATTTTTGATCTATAATTCCAAAATATTTGTTCTTGTAGTATAGTCTGAATCATACAGAAAAGTGGGAAACTTAGAAATTGATTTTGCATTTTTCCGCTGCTAGCAAATTTTGACCGCATTTTTAAAATTAATTTTCTTGGTGTAATCCTGATGGAAGCTGCGCTGTGTAGTTTATTTTTCTTGTATTGTTTAATGCCAAATATAGTCAAGACAGACAAAAAAAAGTTGGAAGGTCACATGATAAGATAAAGAATGGAAATGGGGAATGTTTCAAAGAGACAACAACTAGACCAAAGAGTAAACAAAACAGCCGAAGGCCACCAATGGGTCTTCAACAGAGCGAGAAAATCCCGCACCCGAAGGCGCACTTCAGCTGGCCCTTAACAAAAATGTGTACTAGTTCCGTGAAAATGCATGGACGTCATACTAAACTCCTAAACAAATAAATGAACTAAAATTAAAAAAACATACAAAATGAAGACTAACAAAGGCCAGAGGCTCCTGACTTGGGACAGGAGCAAAAAATGCGGCGGGCTAAATATGTTTAGTAAGATCTCAAACCTCCCCTATACCTCTAGCCAATGTAAATTAAACAAACACACAGCAATACACCGATACATATTGTGCCAAAGTCGGACTGGGGAGGGTGCATGTTATACTGATTTAACACACTAGATTTTGTGCCTGCACCAAGTCTGGCCACCGAGGGATTGCATGTTAAACTGGATTAGCCCCACTAAATTTTGAGCCAAACGTCCGGCTATCCGGGTTTTGTGTTGTTCATTGTTGATTAAACGTCTGTTTTTACTATTTATGGACAGGACTCGATGGTCTTTGTTGTTGCGGTCTCTTTTAATTTTCCTACCTTTTATCTTTTTATGTATTATTGTCGTATAACAGATCTAAAGCCGTTTAATTACGAAACTATCTGCAATATATTTAATAATCCTAATCATGCATGACAAATTTGACACAAGACGTTACGCAAACAAAAATCACTACACTAATGTATCTAAAGTCACAATTGATACAACTTTATATAAAAATAAAGAGATGTGGTATGATTGCTAGTAAGACAACTATATACCAAAGTTCAAATGAAGTGAATGTTAGCAATTATAGGCAACCGTACGACCTTCAACAATGAGAAAAACCCATACAGTATAGTCGGCTACAACAGTCCCCGACATGAAAAACATGAAACAATTCAATTGAAAAAACCAACGGCCTAATCTACAACAAAAATTAACGAAAAACAAATGTTCTGCTCTTTGGTCGGGTTGTTGTCTCTTTGACACATTCCCCGTTTCAATTCTCAATTTTATTAAAGATATAACTGCATACAAAAATAAGAATATGTGGTGTGATAAACAATCAGACAAATCCCTTCCAGTGACCAACAGACGTTAGCAATATAGGTCCCCATTCGACCTTCAACAATAAGCAAAACACACACTGTATAGCATGAAAGCTTCAAATGGCCTTGTCATGACAAACACGAAAGATGAGTGGATGCAGAACAGAGCGAGAGAAAAAATACAGGGATACCGCATGGAAACTGGCAAATGGTCCGCAATATTACTTTGGTCAACTCACTTACTTGAAATTAAAGACCTGGCGAATTTAAGTCCTTATCTATGGCTGAGATGTATGTTTAAAAAAAAAAGGAAAATCAAGGTTTCTTTGGACATTTTTATAATGCAAGTCTTGGTTTTAAATTATTTGCGAGTAAGCTTAAGGAGTCAATAACAAATAATCACTCCCAGAAAGACGGGCAAATCCATTAACAAAAGAAAAAATGAATATACGAACTACAGTGCACAGTATATTATATACATATTTTATTTGCGATCATAAAATGTACGAAGTCGTCCATTACTATGTAAATTGGGTAGATTTAAAAAATGCTGAATACGTTTCTGTTGCCAAGGGTTTTTCACAAGTATAGTAGTTAGCAGAAAAGTTCACCAAACTATACATTTTACCTATTCAAAAACGTAAATGCAAATTTCACAAGGCTTGATCCAAATAGCTCTTTTACTGTCTAATAACTTGCAAGTACGGAAAAAACAGGACAGAAGTATATTTTATCTGCATGTTTTGTATTTGCACACTTTTTAAAGTTGACCATGCATTCGTTCTTAAATAAAATTCTGACCAGATAAAAGTTAAAAGATGACATAATTGGACAACCGCTATTGTTCAATCGCTTTGACGTCCGAAAAAGGGTAATAATCAACACATGCATTGTAACTTTTAAAGCCTGTTAAATCCTTTTTTTTTTTTTTTTTTGCTGAAAGAAACAATCAATTATCAAAACATAACAAAAACACAAGTAAAGAACGTTTAAGTATTCAATATAAATCAAAAGGTTAATCCTGATTTGTTTTTCGAATTATTTTATTTAGGCGTTGAGACCCTTTGGTGACCCCACAGTTAAATATCTATAATAAGTACGTCGTGCAGAAGAACGTTCACCTAATCTTACCCAGTCAATTGGATATTTAAGCGCGCCAATCAATGGTCTCATCTACACTGTTATGCACATGATTCTATAAGATTATAGAGGGTTTCGTCCCTTTTGAGTTTTAAAACTAAAGCATAGAACGGCTTAAAAAGACATATTCTGTATATCATCTGTTTAAAATTTCGTTCAGATTGACGAAAAGAAAAAGATATTCCTTATGTCATTTCTGCCATGTTGGGTGCATATAAGTCGGTGATTTTAAAGGACATTTTTGTTCTAATTATCTATAATACCTTAGGGAAGTGTGTTTTATATTATTATTAAAGAATACAAAAGGACACTGATTTGTATAAATATGTATTACTTATATTTGGCACTGTATGTAATATATTATTGAATATATTAATGTCTTACGTTAGTACACTTTTTCTTTGACTGCTGCTACGTAACCATCCTCTCCATCATATCCTTATTGTAAAAACAAAATAATTGCCATAATGATAACAAATTATGTACACTTATAATCTGAACATTTCAGTTTTTGGGAAAGCAATATAAAAATAAGATGTGGTATGATTGCCAATGAGACAACTATCCACCAAAGTTCAAATGAAGTGGATGTAAGTAATTATAGGCAACAGTGCGATCTTCAATAATGAGAAAAACCCATACCGTATAGTCGGCTATAAAAGGCCCCGACATAAAAAATATGAAACCATTCTAATGAGAAAGCCAATGGACTAATTTATAACAAAACAATTTACAAAATACAAATATGACAGATACTTACCAACAACAACCACTGAACTACAGGCTTCTGACTTCGGACAGGCGCAAACACAAAGTGGCAAGAACATTTTTTTTTCAGAAAATACTAAATTTGTGTTTCAAGATCTAGCAATGTTTGTGTAAAAAGATTCAAAATGTGGATTTGATAAGAAATCAGTTCAATTCCCAAAAACTTACATATAATCAAAGAACGTCAATACACAATTTGTAACAAAAATTCAGAGAAAGGATTTACATTCACCTGAACTTTTTATTTTTTATATTTAATAAAATGAACCCAACGTCTTGTCTTTATAATGTCATAATTTTGAAGCATACTGCAAGCACGGTTCTGTATAATGTCCTGCAATTTTTTTTTTTTTTTTTTTCATTTCCGGAACATTATGCAACACGTGGAGGAGAATGACTTAACAGCCAGCTGTTAATTTGATACTACAATGATTTTTTCAGGTTTAGTTATTGGCAACGGCGGGTATATTTAGCGAGGTACCGCAACACCTATTAAGTTTTATAGTCGATACGACGAGGTAGGTAAATGTCAAAAATATTCAAACAGAATTATACATGAAATCAGAGTTTTCAAAATAAAAGTTTAGACTACATGTTAGCGAATATTTAATCAACTCTTAATATGAAAATAAGAAAATATGGAATAATTGCCAATGAGACAACTCTCCACCAGAGACCAAATGACATAGAAGGTTACAATACACCATTAGATTTTATGGGCGCAGCCATTTTATGAGCATAACATGGTATTCAGAATTAAGAGTATAGCTAATCTTGATTGGTTGATATGTGCGCCCGTTATTTTTTGTTATTAGAGACCTCGTGCATTCTGCATTATACCAAAGGCCAAATAAATTATTTTCCTTAGCCCTAACGGAACTGAGATGTCTTTTAAACGCTAGGATGAGACACGTATTTTTAAGTGCAAAATTGATAGGCATGGGAGATAAGTACAAATCACGCAAAGAAAAGCAACGCGAAACTTTATTTTTTGGACCAAAAAATACTGTCCTAATAACTTTTCTTTAATTATAGCAAGGTTTCGTTTAAAAAATCAATTTTCTTAAGTCTGTATCTCGAAAAAGGCTATCATTGTCGCCTATGGGGAAATTAATTGTTTATTTCAATCAGAAGTAAACAGCTATAGATCACCGTACGGTCTTCAACAATGAGCAAAACCCATACCACATAGTCAGCTACAAAAGGCACCGAAATGACAAGTCTGATTCTGTGAATGTCATATGTATTAAATATAATATTTTTATGATATGCTAATATAATGAATTTTACCGTCGGAGTATACATCAAATAGGTGCCTTTTCCTTAGTTCATATTCATATTGTAGCTTAAAAAGTATATTTATCATCGTTTTTGCCTGTATAAGAATGGTTTGTGATCGAAATCTAAATACGAATACATACTTTGTCAATACATTAAATTCTCAAGAAATAACTGACATTTTACATGATAGAAATACATTTTTCATTTTTAGACAATCACGGCTTTTATATTCAGTTGTAAGCAACCACTAACCAATCAATCGTTTTCCATGAATTTTGAAAAATAATAACTATATAATAAAAAATATATAAACAATCACTATTAGAAGGCCAATGATGTATAAATAATTTGGGAACTTTATGAGCTAACGATATCTCAGAAGAATAGCCAAGTTCACCTAAGGGCAACATTGAAAAACGTAAAAAGTTTATTTAGTTTTAACACAATTTAAATTTGAATGTGGTACATGTATACATAATTACCATTATAATATGAAAACAGATGTTTCCTTCTTAGGTATCCAAAGCATCTACCAACACTATGGTATCGACCATAACATCTGTTCCAATAACTGTAGAAACGTTTCTTACTGCAGCTCAGTTTGTAATCTATTTCAAATAAAAACATAAACCATAAGAAGATACCAAGAGGGCAAAAAAAAAATAATAATAATTAGCAGAAAAAATTACACCTGGCAATAAAAGACAAAATAACAAACAAACAAAACAGAACATAACAGAACTGCACACTAGAAAGAAAGTAAAATTAAAACAACATAAAAGGCACGGGAGGGTTTCTGTGTCAATCAACTAAACTTCTTAGCTAGAGGTTATGAAAGGGTTTTAAGGGCATGTTCTTTATGATGAGTTCTAGTCTAAAATTGGTTAGAGAATAGACAAATAGTCAATCAATTTTACAAAGACGCGAAAATATCTTTTTAAATTAAGGCAACAGTTCCTATGGATAAAAATTATGAAGATACCAAAATCAATATTTGTATAAATGAGGCACAGGCACATTAATACATGGTTGACCATTGATCTTGTACTCAACTTTTCACCCATTAATATTTTTTGTCGAAAAGACATAAGATACAGTAAAATATTCAAGTACTTTTCTTTTGAATAATTGAAAAAAAGTGCATTTTATTTTCTTTTCATATAGATAAAATACAAAAACCCCATTTAAGAATACATGTGATATAAACAGTAAATATATAATGCAACATTCTTATGTGTACACCACATTTTTTTTTTAAATGGTAAAGTAAGTGTTTATAACTAATCATCGAAAGCAATTCCTTATATGACATTTATTTTGTTTGTTGTTTTGTGTATGATGAATTGTAAATTCTTGTTTGGTTTTAATTTATATATACATTACATACATCTTCCTCCGTATCTGAATCTCCCACCGTGAATCGTAAATCTGCGGAAACGTGTGTACCCGGCAAGATGCATGTGACCATGATATGAATGAGGTGTTGCAATTAGATGTCGTTTTCTCAACACTGACACACAAGTGCTTGCATGATGGAACTTATTGTAACAGGAAGTCATATAACGAATGAACTTTGATCGACGGCACCCATATTTGTAAACTGAAAAAAGATAGTTAATATAAAAATAATGAGATGTGGAATGATGATTGCCAATGAAACAATTATCCATCAGAGCCCTAATGAAGAGGCTGTTAGCTATATGTTACCGTACGACATTCAACAATTATCAAAACGTACACTGTTTGGTTATCATAAATAGAGATACAGCAATTTGTTAATGCTTGAAACTATCATTATAAGAGTTATATATAAAGGCTACTAACGAGCAAAAAAATAAATTTAACATATTACAGTGTATAAAACTTACAATTCAGAGAGTATCCAGTCCAACTGACCTGGGACAATTCAAAACGTTTTATTACATTCTGCATGATTTGCATTTAATATAAAGTATTGTCATCTTTATATTGCTGCAGACAGTTACTCTGTAGGCAATGAACGCTTTTAAACGTTGAAACCGATGTTATGTAATATGAATGGATGATTTGCTTTTCTCTCGTCTAACGATACTTTGTGCATGGTTTAAGTTTCATTTCGTGTCAAATCTCTTATACATTGTGGTTACAATTATTTTCAATTGAAATGAATGTATTTAAATGTTGAACTTTAGTAAACTCCTAACATATATGTACAAGATCGAGACATGTAAAGTGATAAAGCATTATCAGATTTCGTTTCCTGTTTTGCTCATTCGATAAACATAATTCAATTTAAAAATTTGTGCTTACATGATCTTCCATAAACAATGCCTCTTTTGACAAAGGTGACACCTAAGCCAAATCCATGGCCATATTTATGGTAAATATGGCGTCTACCAATCAATCCTTGTTTAATCAGACCAGGGAAACAATTGCTTATATCACCATAATCTTTATAACAGGAATTTAGTGCACTGTACAGTTGTGTCGCACTGCAAAGACGTCCATAGTCTGCAATAAAAAACATATAATTATAAATGAATGCATGTAAACATTCAAGACAGCTAAGACTTTTCTAGATTTAAAACAACACACAAGAAAAACAGATAATACTTTGCAATTATACAATGAAAATAACTAATACTTTACATAATACTTTTTTATTTGTTCATTATTTTCATTTTTCATTCAATATTTTACACTAAAACATATTTGTTCTTTGGTAATTTCAGCACAATTTAAAATAAAATATGTAAATTGCATTTGAAATTACTTATTTTTATTAACACTGCCTGTGGACTTTGGTAGCTTTATTTCAATAACTAAAAATGTTCATACAAGTTTTTCATATTCAATCAAATAGAAATAATGTCATCTTCCCGGAAAAGTAAAGTATTTTAGGTTGCACTTTGTAAATACAGCTGGTTCACAAACATAATATTCATAGATATTTTGTTTTGTTTACGTACTGGTTCCCAGATATGATCTCTATGTTTTATCTCACAGAGACAGACCTTGGGAATGTTACCAGTATAAATGCACATAGATAGCGGCCAAATTGAATTTTGAGGAAGTCATAAAGTGAAAGGAGGGTAGTACAGAATTTTTAATAAGTTTAAACTCGAAGACCTTCGGGGCATATAAATGGTGAAAATATGCCGCACAACCCTATGTTTTGACCTTTGTAAAAATAGTACTATATATGAACTTTCCATTCTAGGATATATTTTTTACGAAACTTCATAGTACAAGTTGCACAGTTTTAGCCTAAAAGGAGTTCCTATGGGAAATAACAGTCTATATTTACAGAAGTGCAACCTTTAACAAGAGTCTAACGTTGTGTAAAGTATTACTCACAGAATCCATTATATTTGATTCCGCGTCCGATAAGTTCAACACCAAGTCTGTGGAAACGATTGAATATGCGTCCTACTTTAAATGTGTAGGCATGTCCTAGAAGTACAAGACAATAGAGAAATGTAGTAAGATCTATGTTCAAAACAGGAAAATATGATATTTATTCGGACTAGCTGCCAAAACAGGGAAAAAATGGTAAGCTTTGTTATTCGCCTTTGTAGCTAACACAACTAAAATAAATATTAACATTGCTTGGACTCGAACTGCAAAGGACGAAATCAAAGTGAACTGTGACGTAAATAACTGTATGGACAATACATTAGAGATTCCAATACAGACAATACAGTATGCTCAAAATAAAATCAGTTTACAAAGAGGCGATATTTGTTTAGGTCACTATACGCATTAGTTTATGTATGCATCTTTATTTAACAGAACAGCAATACAAAAATGCATGTTTGTGCAAGAATTTTTACATAAGATATAGTTAAGTGCTGTAATCAATTTGGTAAAGTGAATGATTAATTCTTTATGACTTATTCATATTCGTTAAAAACCATTAAAACGTAAAGTAAAATTAGCTATATTTATGAATTCTAGCAATGCTATAAAACGGGAAAATATGTTGAAATCTGATATTGTTACTTTTGATAAAATGATTTTGAAATAAAAGGAGTTACGAACGGCAATGAGACAGACACTATTCGAAATAAATAAACAAAAGACATTTACCAATTTCTTATACGTATTAGTTGTTTTACTTTCAGCTCTTGCCAACTGAATTAGAATTTGCCTTTTATAAATATCTGTTTTTAAATGGTGTAAGTGCTTTGTTTCTTGTATCAAACTTAAAAAGACAAAACTTAAGATTTCAAGATAAATTTCATTAATAAAATGACTGTCATTGATACAAAAAAAGTTTTGAATTTTTTTCAATTTGTAATGTAACATATTACCGACCTGAGAGAGGATATATAAAAGTAAAATACTATAGTTAAAGCAGCAGTTCTTACATACCATTAAACTGAAAAAAATTATGGGTATCGCTTAACACATGTTCATCGCCTGGTTATTGGACTTTTTCAGATATGTATTGATTATCAAACAAGCAACTGAATTGGTAATACAGTTGTCAATCTTTACAAAAGTTTATTATCAGAAGCTTAAATAACAAGAGTATACATGATTTATACCACAACTTCGGAAAATGTCGAATTTCCTCGGAAAACTTGGTAAAACACATACAATAGGTGCAACACCACTAATTCGGACCCGGCCAGACAGCACATACCAGAAAGTAGTACATATTTAACACAAAATAGTTCCTACGCATGAGTGTAACTTTCAAAATATGTAGAATATTTAGGTATTTTTGGTATCAAATGAAAACTGAATGACGGGTGATCATTGTAGAACACTCTTTGACTATAATTTTGAATATTAAAAAAACTGCACCAAATTTTAAAAAGAGGGTACATTTTGCCTGTTTGTCAGATCTGAAGTACCTGTTTTGGTACATCCGAAGTTCCGGGAACCAGTTCTTTTTTATATGCCATTAAAGGTATGTTGATTTTTTTCAGTACAAGACACCACAGTGTTGCTTTGACATGCAATGATTATCACTTTATTTGAACTTAAAACAAAAGAGCTGTGCCTGCTTGAAATTGAGGAATTTAACATAGAAAGCAATGGGGCCATGAATTAGTGGTGTACTTCCAATAAGTAATTTGTATAGAATGTGTATATACCACACATCTGCCGAGATCATACATTTTAAATATTCTCTAACTTAATATAAAAATAAGGAAATGTGGTATGATTGACAATGAGACAATTATGCAACCGACTTCACATGATGTCGATGTAACCACACAACTCAATATAAGACAGACATTTTAAAAATATGCATAAGAGAGGCGAAAGATACCATTAGTACATTCAAACTCATAAGTCGAAAATAACCTGAAAATGCCATGGCAGAAAACAAAAGACCAAAAGACAAACAACATTATGCAAAACACAACATAAAAACCTAAAGACTGAGCAACACAAACCCCACCAAAAACAGAGGGTGTTCTCAGGTGTCCCAGAAGGGTAAGGAGATCCTGCTCCACATGTGACACCCTTCGTGTTGCTCATGTAAGAATAAATCCGATGATAAGTCTAATTCACTAGGTTACATTCGGGAAAAAGGAGGACGGGATTGTGGTTTCGACGATTGTAACATATTCGTCGTCATCTGTGAAACAGATATTCTATCACGATTAACAAACTCGTGATGGCGTCCGTAAAATTTTCAAAGGGATGATTTCAACTTCACCATTCAGTACTCTTGGTTTAATAACTTTCTTGTGAGCAGTAACCCTCTATCAAGAAAATCATGATAAGAAAAACAAGCCCTGGAATTTTTGTTTCAACTGGGAGGTATATAATCCATACGCAGGCGCTGCTGGAATGTTACTATATAGAAATGGAAAGTTCACAATTGTAAAGCTGAAATCATCTCTTTTGTCGTAACGTTTTGTTATCAGTCGACCCTCACTATCCATTTCTAGATGTAAATCCAGATAATTACCTCTATTAGTCATACCAGTTATCAGTTTGTGCCCAGCATAACCCGCTTGATGGCCATGACCGTGAGAAACATAGAAGCTTGACCTTGAATATGCATCTAATTTAATTAATTTAGGTTTGTAGTTGTAGGTGTCTTTGTCCACCTCTTATGTAAGTAATAACTGATGTTGGCTTTAATAGTTTGGGGCCAAATAATTTATTTTGGTATATTTTATTTTACCTTTGCCACCATTTGAAAAACCATAAGCATAACCATGTTTCTTGAGATTATATTCATGTTTCTTATGGAGACGTCTCACGTTTAACTCATGCTTGTTGTTCTGATACTGGCGTTCATTCAAATGCTTCTTATGTTGATGTTCAGCAGCTGACAAATGATATTTTGTGTGTTTGTGGAGTCGTCTAAGATGGTAATCTACGAGTTGTTTAAATCTATTCATGTGACTTCTAGCCTCGTTTGCAATTCTGCTTACGTGTTTGTTAGCCTGGTATTGAATGTTTCGAACATGTTTGTTTGATACGTGTGATATTCTCGCGACATGACTCTTGGCTACATTATGAACTCTTCTTACATGGTTATCAGCAATTTTCTTGTGCAGATACAGGTGCTTGTTCAAAATAGCCTGATGGTCTGTAAAATGATAAAAAAAATACTTCTATTTATTTATGGCATATTGAACTCGTTTGACGTGTTATGGTATATAAAAGTGAAAACAATTTTTCTTTTGATGCAAAAATATCAATTAAAAAAAAAACGAATAAAAATAACCCGTTTAATAGTTGATTTTAAAATTATATAATCTTTTATATCAAATACAGAAATTGCTGGTGATAACAGTTTGGGCAATCTATAATATTCTATAAAATCGATAGCAACAATGGTCTAGTCGTAACTTTTTCTATTATAAAGTACATTTTAAAAATGAAAAAAAATAAATAAGAAAAAGTGCAAAATGATTAAAAAAAAGAAAATATAATGTGTATTTGATAAGTTCATAAGCAACACAAAATATATATATATAATGTCATATAACATGATATACAGTTTGTTAAATATACCTCCAAGGTATCTATAGAAGAGATGATGACTTCTTAGTCGTCCAAAGCAGGTCCCCACACTATGATAACGATGATAGCATTGACCCCATAGTCTATAGAACCTACGTCTACTACATTTCAGTTTGTATGCTGCAATTGAAATTTATCTTTTTTTCTAGGGTGTTGAATTCTTAAAATGTATTAACAAGCCTTAAAATTAACTAGAAATACTGCATGAGAATAATCTCTGGTTAATAGCCATGAAATAAATGCTGCAAAATATGAAATCAGACATTCATAAAGAGTTGTACTAAATAAATGGACTGACAAGTATCTTGTATGATGCAATACATGAATTATAAGAATTTTTACTTTATAGTTGTTTCAATATTTTAGCGACTGTCTTTATTTTCTTTGTTTGTAAATAAACATATATTCTTAATGGGAAGCAGTTCAGTGCTATAACTTTATACGATCAGTATGGGAACTATGTTTATCTTCCCACGATTGTTTTTTTCTTTCATTTAAAAATGATTATGTATTTCTAGATTCGCTCACCAATTCCGTTATATGAAAATCTATGATGTCTTATTCTGAATCCATGATGGCTACTGTAGTAACTATGGTCAAATACAGGCCCAGAACTGTAACCAGGTCCGTACGCATCAACGCCAACATGAGAATAATCTTCTAGATAATGATAAACATAAAAAATTAAACTTAACGATGAAAAGTTTTATACCTTTTAACATTGCTTATATGTATACAACAACAAATAAATAAGAACCTTAAAGCTGCCTTTAACTTTAAATCATTATCAATTTCAAATCAAAATATCTTTGAGAACAATTCAAATTACATTTTACAACGGACAAACTGTTTTTTTTTTTTTTCATTTATTCATTCCTGGTTTTTAAAACTTCAACTTCACTCGTGACGAGGAAATGTAGTGTATAACCTTTATGCAAGAAAGGAAACTTTTGTTTTTTTGAAACCTTACTTTTTAAATATTATAGGACGTATAACTCCAGGGAATAGAATAACAAAAAAATATATATATATATATTTGTTTTAACATGTCATTTGATAGTATACCTCCACCGTATCTATAGAATAGATGTTGTCGTCTCAGTCGTCCAAAGCAGCTTCCTACACTGTGATATCGGTTATAGCATTGGCCCCATAGTCTGTAAAATCGGCTTCTTGCGCACATCAGTTTATATCCTGTGGTTCAAAGTCATTTTTATTTCATGATGCTTATAACAAAATGCTACTGAATTTCTCAAACGAGACTTAATGATATAATCAACAGCATGTTATGTTGTTCGTACATACAGGCATGAACATTACCAATTATTGACTATTTTTCCATCAAAGCATTCAAATTGAAATTGTATAGGAATGTAGAATTTTTAGTGTCAGCTGTTCATTGTTATGCATTTATTCATTAAACCATCAGTATGTTTACTATTTTTATCTTCCTGTATTTTACTTTATTCAAATATAAATATATTAGTATTGACATATTTCCTTACCAATTCCGCCATATGTAAATCTATTATTTCTTATACTAAATCCATGATGACTTCTGTAATAGCCATAGTCAAATGTAATTCCGCTGCTGTAATCAGGTCCGTATGCATTGTGAGCCACACTTGAGTAACCTGCTAATTATATGTAAACAGAAATTTTCAAAATAGATAGTCAAATGGATTGTAAAAGATATCATTCAACATTTCACTACTCTTTTATTAAGTAAACTAATTTAAACTGTCGCATACAATATTCGAAATAACCACACGAATAAATACTTTGTCAATGCATAGAAGTTTTGAAAAACCCGTTATTTACCTTGATAAAAATATATAATGATTTGGCAATCACGGCTTGAAAAAGCGTACTTTCTACGAATTTAAAAAAAATATGCTATTTTTATTAAAACAGATATGATAAAAATCACTATTGGAAAGCCAATGATGTATAAATAATTGGGGAGCTAAATATTTTAAAGATATCGCGAGATAACAGCCATGGTCAAATAAGGACAACTTGAAAAACATTAAAAGTTTACTTAGACTTAAAATTCTAAATTTTTATGTAAACAAAGTTTACAAAAGGAAAATTGTTTCTTTTTAATCCTAACCCAATAAATATTACAGGACGTACAACTCCAATGACTAGAATCACCAAAAATGTATATATGTTTGCTTTAAAATGTCATTTGATAGTATACCTCCATCGTATCTATAAAATAGATGTTGTCGTCTCAGTCTTCCAAAGCAGTTTCCTACACTGTGGTATCGGTTATAGCATTCACCCCATAGTCTGTAAAATCTGCTTCTTGCGCACATCAGTTTATATCCTTAATAGAAAGTCATTTTCATTTCATTATGCTTATGATAAAATGCTACTGAATTTCTCAAACGAGTACTAATGATATAATCAACAGTATGTTATTTTGTTCGTTCATAAAGGCATGAACATTACCAATTTTTGACTATTTTTCCATCAAAGCTTTCAAAATGAAATTGTAAAGGAATGTAATAATCTTTCAATCAGTTTAATTGAGGTCTGGAGCTGGCATGTCAGTTAACTGCTAGTAGTCTGTTGTTATTTATGTATTATTGTCATTTTGTTTTTGAAGAATGGTGACGGGTTGTTGTCTCTTTGAATTAGACTATTTAATGTGACTTTGAATTAGACTATTTACCGGATTTGTAATAACATAAGCAACACGACGGGTGCCACATGTGGAGCAGGATCTGCTTACCCTTCCGGAGTACCTGAATTCACCCCCAGTTTTTGGTGGGGTTCGTGTTGCTTAGTCTTTAGTTTTCTATGTTGTGTCATCTGTACTATTATTTGTCTGTTTGTCTTTTTATTTTTGGCCATGCCGTTGTCAGTTTGTTTTCGATCTATGAGTTTGACTGTCCCTCTGGTATATTTCGTCCCTCTTTTAAGTGTCAGCTGTACATTGTTATGCATATATTCATTAAACCACCAGTGTGTTTACTATATTTATCTTCCTGTATTTTACTTTAATCAAATATAAATCTATTAGTATTTCAAGCTTTCCTTACCAATTCCGCCATATGTAAATCTGTTATTTCTTATACTAAATCCATGATGACTTTTGTAATAGCCATAGTCAAACGTAATTCCACTGCTGTAACCAGGTCCGTATGCATTGGTAGCAACACTTGAGTAACCTGCTAATTACATGTAAACAAAAATTTAAAAATAGATATTTAAATGGATTAAAAAAGATATCTTTCAACATATCCCTACTCTCTTGTTTAGTAAACTAATTTGAATTATCGCATACAATATTCGAAGTAATTATACGAATAAATACTTTGCCAATGCATTAAATTCTTAAAAAGCTGTCTTTTTCCCTGATAAAAATATATTATTCTTTGGCAATCACGGCTTGATAATGTGTACTTTTGAGGAATTTAAAAAAAAAAAAAAAAAAAAACAATTATCAATCTTATTTAAACAGATATTATAAAAATCACTATTAGAAAGTCAATGATGTATAAATAATTGGGGAACTAAATGTTCTAAAGATACATCAAGAGAATAGCCATGTTCCCATAAGGACAACTTGAAAAACATAAAAAGTTTACTTCGACTTAAAATTCTAAATTTTTATGTAAACAAAGTTTACTAAGGGAAATTTAGTTTTTTTGAAACCTAACCTTTAAAAATTATAGGACGTACAACACCAGGGACTAGAATCGCAAAAAATGTATATATGTTTGCTTTGAAATGTCATTTGACAGTATACCTCCACCGTATCTATAGAAAAGATGTTGTCGTCTCAGTCTTCCAAAGCAACTTCCTACACTGTGGTATCGGTTATAGCATTCACCCCATAGTCTGTAAAATCGGCTTCTTGCGCACATCAGTTTATATCCTTAATATAAAGTCATTATCATTTCATGATGCTTATAACAAAATGCTACTGAATTTCTGGAACGAGTTCTAATGATATAATCAACAGCATGTTATTTTGTTCGTACATATAGGTATGTATTATTAGTCAGTATAGTCTAGTTACTCGTGGTTCGTCTACAGTGTTTTTTGTTTCATGTTGTTTGTTTTCAAGTGTGTTTACTGTTTGTTCTTACATTATCTTGTCTTATATTACAGTTATTTTATTTTTATTTTCTATATGTATGTAAAAGATAAGATAATAAATCAGCTATTTCATTTATATGATTTTAAATTTAAAGCTACTATATGCACAGAATTGTTTTGTTTATACACAGTTTTGTTTGATACGAAACCCGACATGGTTAGGAAATACAAATACAAACACCATAACAAACACAATTCCATTTTAACATTCTTGTCATGGTTAGAAAATACATAAATAAAACCATTACAAACTCATTCCAAATTTTATATTCTTACACGTGTCTACAATAAAACAAATCTATTCTATTTTTAGAAATTTACCGGTAATAATACAAACATCACAAAAATACGTCACTTTTTGTGGCGTTGATACATTCGTGTGACGCGCAGTTTATACTTCGTTTGTGGTGTACTGGTGTACTGCCGTAAATTCATGGCAGGTGTCCGTTGATATTCTGTGGTTTACATCTTGGAATGTACTATTACATTATTTATTTATGTATTTTTCTGTTCTGGGTGCTCTTGCATTTTTGTACTGTATTCCTGTCACGTAATGTTGTCAGATTAGCGGTATTTTTAACATTGCCATATAAGCGGGATGTTTGGCTAGCCATAAAACAAGGTTCGTCCCACCATTTTTTCTAGAAATGTCCTGTACCATGTCAGGAATATGGCGTTTGTTATCAAATAGTCCGTTTCTATGTATGTTGGCGTTTGTTTATGTTGCAGTTCAGTGTTTCTGTTGTTTCGTTGTTTTCCTCTTAAAGTTGATGTGTTTCCTTTAGTGTTAGTTTGTAGCTCAGATTTGTTTTCGCTTAATCGATTATGACTATTGAACAGCGGTATACTACTGTTGCCTTTATTTGACCATTTTTCCATCGAAGCATTCAAATTGAAATGGTATAGAAATGTAAAAATTGTAACTGTCAGCTGTTCATTGATGTGCATTTATTCGTTAAACCACCAGTGTGTTTACTATTTTGATCTTCCTGTATTTTACTTTACTCAAACATACATCTATTAGTATTTTAAGGTTTCCTTACCAATTCCGCCATATGTAAATCTGTTATTTCTTATACTAAATCCATGATGACTTTTGTAATAGCCATAGTCAAATGTTATTCCACTGCTGTAACCAGGTCCGTATGCATTGGTAGCAACACTTGAGTAACCTGCTTATTATATGTAAACAGACATTTCAAAATAGATAATTAAATGGATTGAAAAAGATATCATTCAACATTTCACTACTCTCTTGTTAAGTAAACTAATTTAAACTGTCGCATGCAAAATTCGAAGTAATTATACGAATAAATACTTAATCCCGCTGCAAATGTTTGCACCTGTCCTACGTCAGGAATCTGATGTACAGTAGTTGTCGTTTGTTTATGTAATTTATACGTGTTTCTCGTTTCTCGTTTTTTATATAGACTAGACCGTTGGTTTTCCCGTTTGAATGGTTTTACACTAGTAATTTCCGTGTTGAAGGCCGTACATTGACATATAATGGTTTACTTTTATAAATTGTTATTTGGATGGAGAGTTGTCTCATTGGCACTCACACCACATCTTCCTATATCTATTAGCCAATGCATTAGATTCTTAAAAAGCTGTGTTTTACCCTGATAAAAATTATTTATTTTTTGACAATCACTGCTAAACAATACGTACTTTCTACAAATTTAATAAAAATACTATTTTTATTAGAACAGATATAATAAAAACCACTATCTGAAAGCCAATGATGTATAAATAATTGGGGAGCTAAATGTTCTAAATATATCGCGAGAGAATAGCCATGATCAAATAAGGACAACTTGAAAAACATTAAAAGTTTACTTAGACTTAAAATTCTAAATTTTTATGTAAACAAAGTTTACAAAAGGAAAATTGTTTCTTTTTAATCCAAACTTATAAATATTATAGGATGTACTACTCCAGGGACTAAATTTACAAAAATGTATATATGTTTGCTTTAAAATGTCATTTGACAGTATACCTCCACCGTATCTATAGAATAGATGTTGTCGTCTCAGTCGTCCAAAGCAGCTTCCTACACTGTGGTATCGGTTATAGCATTCACCCCATAGTCTGTAAAATCTGCTTCTTGCGCACATCAGTTTATATCCTTAATATAAAGTCATTATCATTTCATGATGCTTATAACAAAATGCTACTGAATTTCTCGAACGAGTTCTAATGATATAATCAACAGCATGTTATTTTGTTCGTACATATAGGTATGAACATTATTGATTTTTGGAAATTTCACATATGAATTATTAGTCAGTATAGTCTAGTTACTCGTGGTTCGTCTACAGTGTTTTTTGTTTCATGTTGTTTGTTTTCAAATGTGTTTACTGTTTGTTCTTACATCATCTTGTCTTATATTACAGTTATTTTATTTTTATTTTCTATATGTATGTAAAAGATAAGATAATAAATCAGCTATTTCATTTATATGATTTTAAGTTTAAAGCTACTATATGCACAGGATTGTTTTGTTTATACACAGTTTTGATTGATACGAAACCCGACATGGTTAGTTAATACAAATACAAACACAATAACAAACACAATTCCATTTTAACATTCTTGTCATGGTTAGAAAATACATAAATAAAACCATTACAAACTCATTCCCAATTTTATATTCTTGCACGTGTCTACAATAAAACAAATCTATTCTATTTTTAGAAATTTACCGGTAATAATACAAACATCACAAACATACGTCACTTTTTGTGGCGTTGATACATTCGTGTGACGCGCAGTTTATACTTCGTTTGTGGTGTACTGTTGTACTGCCGTAAATTCATGGCAGGTGTCCGTTGATATTCTGTGGTTTACATCTTGGAATGTACTATTACATTATTTATTTATGTATTTTTCTGTTCTGGGTGTTCTTGCATTTTTGTATTGTATTCCTGTCACGTAATGTTGTCATATTAGCGGTATTTTTAACATTGCCATATAAGCGGGATGTTTGGCTAGCCATAAAACCAGGTTCGTCCCACCATTTTTTTCTAGAAATGTCCTGTACCATGTCAGGAATATGGCGTTTGTTATCAAATAGTCCGTTTCTATGTATGTTGTTGTTTGTTTATGTTGCAGTTCAGTGTTTCTGTTGTTCCGTTGTTTTCCTCTTTAAGTTGATGTGTTTCCTTTAGTGTTAGTTTGTAGCTCGGATTTGTTTTCGCTTAATCGATTATGACTATTGAACAGCGGTATACTACTGTTGCCTTTATTTGACCATTTTTCCATCGAAGCATTCAAATTGAAATGGTATAGAAATGTAAAAATTGTAACTGTCAGCTGTTCATTGATATGCATTTATTCGTTAAACCACCAGTGTGTTTACTATTTTGATCTTCCTGTATTTTACTTTACTCAAACATACATCTATTAGTATTTTAAGGTTTCCTTACCAATTCCGCCATATGTAAATCTGTTATTTCTTATACTAAATCCATGATGACTTTTGTAATAGCCATAGTCAAATGTTATTCCACTGCTGTAATCAGGTCCGTATGCATTTGTAGCAACACTTGAGTAACCTGCTTATTATATGTAAACAGACATTTCAAAATAGATAATTAAATGGATTGAAAAGATATCATTCAACATTTCACTACTCTCTTGTTAAGTAAACTAATTTAAACTGTCGCATGCAACATTCGAAGTAATTATACGAATAAATACTTTGCCAATGCATTAGATTCTTAAAAAGCTGTGTTTTACCCTGATAAAAATTATTTATTTTTTGACAATCACTGCTAAACAATACGTACTTTCTACAAATTAAATAAAAATACTATTTTTATTAAAACAGATATAATAAAAATCACTATTGGAAAGCCAATGATGTATAAATAATTGGGGAGCTAAATGTTCTAAAGATATCGCGAGAGAATAGCCATGATCAAATAAGGACAACTTGAAAAACATTAAAAGTTTACTTAGACTTAAAATTCTAAATTTTTATGAAAACAAAGTTTACAAAAGGAAAATTGTTTCTTTTTAATCCTAACCTACTAAATATTATAGGACGTACTACTCCAGGGACTAAATTTACCAAAAATGTATATATGTTTGCTTTAAAATGTCATTTGATAGTATACCTCCATCGTATCTATAGAAAAGATGTTGTCGTCTCAGTCGTCCAAAGCAGCTTCCTACACTGTGGTATCGGTTATAGCATTCACCCCATAGTCTGTAAAATCTGCTTCTTGCGCACATCAGTTTATATCCTTAATATAAAGTCATTTTCATTTCATTATGCTTGTAATAAAATGCTACTGAATTTCTCAAACGAGTACTAATGATATATTCAACAGTATGTTATTTTGTTCGTTCATATAGGCATGAACATTATCAATTTTTGACTATTTTTTCCATCAAAGCTTTCAAAATGAAATTGTAAAGAAATGTAAAGATTTAAGTGTCAGCTGTACATTGTTATGCATATATTCATTTAACCACCAGTGTGTTTACTATTTTCATCTTCCTGTATTTTACTTTAATCAAATATAAATCTATTAGTATTTCAAGCTTTCCTTACCAATTCCGCCATATGTAAACCTGTTATTTCTTATACTAAATCCATGATGACTTTTGTAATAGCCATAGTCAAATGTAATTGCACTGCTGTAACCAGGTCCGTATGCATTGGTAGCAACACTTGAGTAACCTGCTAATTACATATAAACAAAAATTTAAAAATAGATATTTAAATGGATTGAAAAAGATATCTTTCAACATTTCCCTACTCTCTTGTTCAGTAAACTAATTTGAATTCTCGCATACAATATTCGAAGCAATTATACGAATAAATACTCTGCCAATGCATTAAATTCTTAAAAAGCTGTCTTTTTCCCTGATTAAAATATATTATTTTTTGGCAATCACGGCTTGACCATGTGTTTTACGAATTTAAAAAAAAAAAAAAAAAAAAAAAAATTATTTTTATTTATTCAGATATAATAAAAATCTCTATTAGAAAGCCATGATGTATAAATAATCCGGGAACTAAATGTTCTAAAGATACATCAAGAGAATAGCCAGGTTCCCATAAGGACAACTTGAAAAACATAAAAGGTTTACTTAGACTTAAAACTGTATTTGTATGTAAACAAAGTTTACTAAAGGAAATTTGGTTTTTTTGAAACCTAACCTTTTAAAAATCATAGGACGTACAACGCCAGGGACTAGAATCGCAAAATATGTATATGTGTTTGTTTTAAAAAATGTCATTTGACAGTATACCTCCACCGTATCTATAGAATAGATGTTGCCGTTTCAGTCGTCCAAAGCAACTTCCTACACTGTGGTATCGGTTATAGCATTGACCCCATAGTCTGTAAAATCGGCTTCTTGCGCACATCAGTTTATATCCTGTAATTCAAATTCATTTTCATTTCATGATGCTTATAACAAAATGCTACTGAATATCTCAAACGAGTCTTAATGATATAACCAACGGCATGTTATGTTCGTACATATAGGCATGGACATTACCAATTTTTCACTATTTTTCCATCAAAGCATTCAAAATGAAATTGTATAGAAATGTAAACAATTTAGTGTCAGCTGCTCATTAATAATGTTATGCATATATTCATTAAACCATCAGTCTGTTTAATATTCTTATCTTCCTGTATTTTACTTTACTCAAATATGTTATAGATAAAGCATATTTTAAGGTGTTTCTTGTCGTATAACACACCGAAGGGTGGGAAGATTGATCAAATGAAAGACCGACCGGAATTAGGTCTTTCTTTGGGCAATCCTGACACCACGAGGCGTGTTATACAACAAGAAACACCTTAAATAAAGGCAACAGTAGTATACCGCTATTCGAAATTCATAAATCGATTGAGAAAAAAAACATTCCGGGTTACAAACTAAAACTGAGGGAGACACACCAAATATAAGAGGAGAACAACGACACAACAGAAACACAACACTAAAATGCAACACACACAGAAACGAACTATAATATAACAATGGCCATTTTCCTTGGTACAGGACATTTTAAGAAAAAATGGTAGGTTGAACTTGGTTTTGTGGCTAGCCAAACCTCCCGCTTTTATGGCAATGTTAAATATAAAAATATACTTGATCTGACTTATATACTGTCAAAAAATATTATTTTCTGCAACGATTTTCAGAAGTTTCATCCTATTTTACCGATCACATTGAAGTGGGATATTCTTTTCTTAAACGTTAAGGTATAACAACGCCGTTCCGGCTCATTTTTAATGTAAAATACAACTCAATAATTAATCTAGATACATGTATAAACATCACTGTCCAGTTAAATATAAATGATATAGTAATTGCATGAAGCTAGAAGCAACTGAGTTGTTAAGATGTACAAAAATGCAAGTCACTTTGTAAGTAATTATCATATAATCTTTATAAAAGGGGTGCTGTGTTATTTCTCTTGTTTCATGACAATTTAATCACGGAAAGGCAGATTATTTTTTCAACAAGTTTTAACGAACTTTTCAGAAAAATAGTTTTCTCCCTTTTTGTCTGGTAATACATTTTTTCTTCAAAAATTGAGAAACAGGATGAAATATTATAGCCCCCCCTTTTTTTAAAAAACGTGGCTGTTCCCCTGTAAAAAATAGGAATATTTTGTCATTTAATAGAGTAAAGGATGTTTGTTCCAGCCTTATACACGGATTAATGAATTGTTACTGTCTAAATGTTATTAAAAGTGTTAAAAATAAAAAATTGTACAATAAAACCAATTTGGCAACAACACGGATTAAATGTTTTAGTAATCTGTAGTTTGCATTTTAATCAGGGAAAATAATTACCTGACGCAGGTCATTATGTTATGCCTTAAGGTACATATCATTGAAACTTGGTATCGTCCAGGTTGTTTCTTCAAAAGAATGACCTGTCGTTTTGAAAGGAAATAACTCCATATCGGTATATAAAAATGTATTAGTATTTTAAGATTTCCTTACCAATTCCGCCATAGGTAAATCTATTATTTCTTATACTAAATCCATGATGACTTCTGTAATAGCCATAGTCAAATTTAATTCTACTGCTGTAACCAGGTCCGTATGCATTGGTAACAACACTTGAGTAACCTGCTATTTATATGTAAACAGAAATTTCAAAAAAATTAGTTACTGTGGATTCATTATTTTTCGCTGGATACCAATTTTCGTGGGTTTCGTGGGTACAGTTTAACCACGAATTTAAATGTTCAACGAATTGTAAATTTTCTATAGGCTTTCTATGCAGAGATTGACAACACCACGAAATCAAATAGCCACGAAAATGCAAGTTTTCCTCAATCAACGAAAATTGATACCCAATAAAATTAATGAATCCACAGACAACATGGTAAATGGATTGTAAAAAATATCATTCAACATTTCTCTACTCTCTTATTAAGTAAGCTAATCTAAACTGTCGCATAAAATATTGGAAATAGCTATACGAATTAAAAGTTTGCCAATGCATCAATTTTTTTTAAAATCTGTCTTTTATCCTGATAAAACTATATATGTTTTTGGCAATCACGGCTTGACAATGTGCACTTTCTACGAATTAAAAAAAAACCATTTATTTTTTTTTATAACAGATATAATTAAATTACTAATGGAAAGCCAATGATGTATAAATAATTGGGGAACTAGATGTTCTAAAGATACCTCAAGAGAATAGCCATGTTCACTTAAGGACAACTTGAAAAACATAAAAAGTTTGCTTAGACTTAAAACTTTAAATTTGTATGTCGTTCATGTGAACATAATTACCATTATAATATGAAAACAGATGTTTTCTTCTTAGGTATCCAAAGCATCTACCAACACTATGGTATCTGCCATAACATCTGTTCCAATAACTATAGAAACGTCTGCTACTGCAGCTCAGTTTGTAATCTATTTCAAATAAAGACACAAGAGTAAGAAGATACTAAGATGGCAACAAAAATGATTAGCAGAACAAAAACAAATGACAAAAAAAGACAAAATAACAGACAAACAGCGCAGAAGACTAAAAAGATAAGAAGAATTTTGAACAATATAAACACCAACAAAATCAAAGTAAAATTAAGGCCAAGGGGTAGGGTAATCTGCCTCAATCTGCCAACCATTTTAGCTAGAGGTAATGAGAGTGTTTTGAAAGCCTGACGGTCACCGACCCCTTATGATGAGTTCTAGCTTCATATTACTTAAAGATTAGACAAATAATCCACCAATTTTACAAAGGTGCCAAGAAATCTTTTAAGAGTGATACAAAGTTTACCATGGACGAAAATACGAAGACACAATATTCAGTATCTGTATAAATGAGGCATTGATATTACTTTATATCAAGGTTGAACATCTATTCAGTACTCAACTTTTCACCCATTTATTTTATTTTATTTATTTATTTTTTTTTTTTTTGGCGTAAAGTAAAAGTTTTAAAAAAATAATTCAGACACCTTTCTTTTGAAAAATTAAAAAAATACACTTTGCTTCTTTTCATACATAAAGAATACATACATAAACAATCAATGTGTTATAAACAGTACATAAATATACAACATTCGCATGTGTTCATTATATTGTTTTGAAATTGTTGAGCAAATATCTATAACTAATCGTCAACATCAATTTCGAATATAACAGTATATTTTTACACCGTTGTGGTGTTTTAATAAGTTTATTTGTTTGTTGTTTTGTGTGAGATAAATTGTTAATTTTCGTTTGTTTTCTATTAAATAAAGATTACTTACATCTCCCTCCGTATCTGAATCTCCCATGACGAATCTTAAATCTGCGAAAACGTGTGTATCCGGCAAGATGTATGTGACCATGATATGCATGAGGTGTTCTTATAAGATGTCGTTTTCTCAACACTGACACACAAGTGCTTGCATGATGGAACTTATTGTAGCAGGAAGTCATATAACGGATGAACTTTGGTCGACGGCACCCAAATTTGTAAACTGAAAAAGATAGCTAATATAAAAATAAAGAAATGTGGCATGAATGCCATTGGAACAACTATCCACCAGAACCCAAAGGACGAGGCTGATAACAACTCTATGTTACCGTACGACCTTCAACAATTATCAAAACGCATACCGTTTGATAAGCCAAAATAGAGATACAGCAATGTGTTAATGCTTGAAACTTCCACCATTAGCAATACTGTGGATTCATTATTATTCGTTGGATACCAATTTTCGTGGATTTCGTGGATACCCGGGAACCATGAATTTCAATGTCCAACGAATTACAAATTTTCAATAGGAATTTATGCAGACTTTGGCAAAAACCACGAAATCAAATATCCACGAAAATGCAAGTTTTCCTCAATCCACGAAAATTGGTACCCACGAAAACAAATGAATCCAAAGTAGTTTATTAAATGCTAAACAATAATTTCAACCTATAACAGTGTATAAAAGTTACCTAGAGATTACCTAGTCCAACTGACTCGAGGACAAATGCAAAAAGTATTAAGAAAACCAGCATAGTTTGCATTTAATATATAAAATCTAATCAATTTTATATTGCTGCAGATAGTTACTCTGTAGGCAATGAACGCTTTTAAACATTGAAAACGATGTAATGAAATGTGAATGGATAATTTGCATTTCTCTCGTCTCACGATACTTTGTAAATGGTTTAAGTTTCATTTCGTTTCAAATCTCTCATATAGTGCGGGTACAATTATTTTCAATTGAAATGAATGTATTTAGTTGTTGAACTTTTGTAAACTGCAAAAATATATGTACAAGAACTAGACATATAAAGTGATAAAGCATTATCAGATTTCTTTTTCTGATTTGCTCATTAGATAAACATGATTCAATTTCAAAAAATTAATTTGTACTAACATGATCTTCCATAAACAATGCCTCTCTTTACAAAGGTGACACCTAAGCCAAATCCGTGACCATATTTATGGTAAATATGGCGTCTACCAATCAATCCTTGTTTAATCAGACCAGGGAAACAATCTCTGATATTACCATAAGTTTCATAACAGGAATTCAGTGCACCGTACAGTTTTGTCGCACTGCAAAGACGTCCATAGTCTGCAATAAAAGATATATAATTTTAAATGCATGCATGTAAGCATTCAAGGCAGCTCAGACTTTCCTTAAAATAAAAAACAAAAAAACAAAAAACAAAACAAAAACAAAAACAAAAAAAAAAACACAAGAATAACAAACAAAACTTTGCAATTATACAATGAAAATAACTAATACTTTACAGAACAACTTTTCTTATTTGTTCATTATTTTCAATTTTCATTCAATATTTGACACTAAAATATATCTGTTCTTTAGTAATAGAGCACAATTTAGAATAAAAATGTAACTTGTATTTGAAATTACTTGCTTTTTATTAACACTGCCTGTGGACTTTGGTAGCTTTATTTTAATAACTAGAAAAGTTCATACAAAATTTGTTACATTCAGTTCAATAGAAATAATGCAATCTTCTCGGAAAAGTAAAGTGTTTTAACAAGAGTCTTATGTAGCGTAAGTATTACTCACAGAATCCATTATATTTGATTCCACGTCCGATAAGTTCAACACCTAGTCTGTGGAAACGATTGAATATGCGTCCTACTTTAAATCTGTAGGCATGTCCTAAAAGTACAAGACAATAGCAAAATATAATATCTATGTTCAGTGGAGGAAAAAATGATGTTTATTCGAACTAGATTCCAAAACAGGAAAAACAGGCAAGCTTTGTTATTCTCTATTGTAGCTAACACAACTAAAATAAATGTTAACATTGCTTGAACTCGGACTGCAAAGACGACATCAAAGTGAACTGTCATGTTAATAACTGTATGGACAAAACATTAGAGATTCCAATACAGACAATACAGTTAGCTCAAAGCTCAAAATAAAATCAGTATGCAAAGAGGCGATATTTGTTTTGAACACTATACGCATTGGTTTATGTATACACCTTTATTTTACTGAACAACAATACACAAATGCATATTTGTGTTAATATTTTTACAAAAGATATAGTTAAATGCAGTAATAAATTCGGTAAAGTTGATGAGTATTTCTTTATCACTTATTCATATTCTTTGAAAACCCTAAAACTTAAAGTAGAATAAGCCATATTTATGTTAGCGTTGCTATAAAACTGGAAAATATGTTTAAATCTGATATTGTTACCTTTGATAAAATGAATTTGAAATAAAAGGAGATATGGAGCAAACGGCAATGAGACGGACACCAGTCGACGTATATAAACGAAAGATATTTACCAATGTTATTGAATTCTATATACGTATTAGTTGTTTTACTTTTAGTTTTTTACACATGAATTAGAATTTGCCTTTTATGAATATATGTTTTTAAATGGTTTAAGTGCTTTGTTTCTTGTATTAATCGTAATCGCGGACTCAAATTACTCAACAAAACTCAAAAGACAAATCTTAAGAGTTCAAGATATATTTGATTGATAAAATGACTGTCATTGATAACAAATATGTTTTGTTAGGGGGAGGGTTGGGATCCCGCTAACATGTTTAACCCCGCCACATTATGTATGTATGTGCCTGTCCCAAGTCAGGAGCCTGTAATTCAGTGGTTGTCGTTTGTTTATGTGTTACATATTTGTTTTTCGTTCATTTTTTGTACATAAATAAGGCCGTTAGTTTTCTCGTTTGAATTGTTTTACATTGTCATTTCGGGGCCTTTTATAGCTGACTATGCGGTATGGGCTTTGCTTATTGTTGAAGGCCGTACGGTGACCTTTAGTTGTTTATTTCTGTGTCATTTTGGTCTCTTGTGGACAGTTGTCTCATTGGCAATCATACCACATAAAATTTGATATTTTGCAAACTGTAAATGTAACACATCACCGACCTGAGTGAGGGTATATGAAATTAAAACTTGGTAAAATACATACAAAAATACTTTATATTGAATGTATGTACTAGTATACAATATCATCTGCCGATAAATTTGTTTGATAGTTGTCTCATTGTCAATCATACCACATCTCTTTATTCATTTGTATAATGAGTTAAAGAATATCTAAAACAGAGTTCAAATGACATGGTTGTAACCATACAACTCAATATAAGAAGGACACATTGGGAATTCATATATATATATATATATATATTTAACAGTCATACCAGTAATAAGTTTGTGCCCAGCATAACCCGCATGATAGGAGCTTGAGCTTGAATATGTAGTTGATTTAACTACTTTAGGTGTGTAGCTGTAGGAGTCTTTACCATCAGGATAATAATCATTACTGCTATACCCATTAGTAGCTGAAATTTGATACAAACTATTTATTAACAGAAATAAAAATTTGTAAACGGGACAACTTAAAATCATATCCTCATATTTTTTTTTCGAAAGAATATTTGATTGTGATAAGACAAGAAAATGTGTTAATAGTAAAGATGATAACAGTTCATTCCATGCATGTTAAAATTCTCTAAACCGTCAATTTGATTTTACACTGCAAAAAATACATTATATCAATTTTTCCATCAATTCTGTTTCAAAATTGAACAATGAGCTCTTTAAATGTTTTTATATACCATTTAAGGAAAAATACAAACATTTTATTTGCATGACTCTTAAGTTAATCAAAGCCTAGATGATGCAAATGATTTTTCAGCAAAAATTGTTTTTGACTTTTTATAACTAAAAGGTCTGCTGTTTTTCGAGTTCCACAACGTTTTTTCACACCTACTCTTCTCAACTTTGTTTCTCTTTCTTTTAAGTTTTTTGTTTTATAATAATTTTTGTTACTAGTAACATACACATCAATTGAATCTATTGTTTGAATCTAGTAAAGTTTTGAATTCATGCTCAGCTATTCAGACAAAAACTCTTTCCTAATAAAGTTATCAAAATAAAATTGATGGATACTTACATGCAGCAATCGCTGCAATGAGAAGGACTAGTATCCCACAAGTCATTTTGACGGATGTACTTTCATCAGTCAAAGAACCTTCTTATATACCAATAAGAAGGAACCATATGTTGCATCTTTAATATTTGATTACAATAAACAGATTTGTATTGTTTTCTTGATTTATGTTAACATGTAGTATAAAGTCTGATCCTGTGTTGTTTTTCCTCCTCAGAAACTAAATCAAAGTATGTTTCCAATTCATTAAGACCAATTTTCTGTAATAACCAACCATTTTATATAGGGGGATCGGTGCGCATAGTCAATGATTTTTCGACACTTAACCTTCTCATATAATTAGCGGAAAAAGTCATGAAAATGCCAACAAAAATATTGCTAGGCCACGGTAGCCATGGCAACCAAGTCGACAGGTTTCCCAGTAAAATTTTTGAGATTCAGCACTGAACAATCAACTAATTTGATGATATGTATATACATTTTTAAGAAACATTATGCTTAACAAACAATACAGCAATGCAATATATATAAATTTTTTGCTGAATATGGTCACAACCGAAGGAGCATAGGATATTTCTCATTGTTTTTGTGAAGGCAAATTGTACACATATTGCATGGGTAAGTTATACGTTTTTGCATCCACCTCCTTTCAAATTGATGTTATGAATAGAAAGTATCAATATTTCTTGTCATTTACTTACAATAAAATGTTAGAGATTCAAATTTTTTTATTATTGCTAGGTAAACAAAAATGTGTTATTTTTTCTTTTTCATTAGAAAAATTATGTTATGGAGATAACCCAATAAGTAATATTTATTGAATGACTATGATGTGAAAACTATTTAGCAAAGATGACCTTCAATTTGATTCTACACCAAAGGTCATTGATTTCCTGACCTTTAACCGTTGGTATATTAATTAGAACTTAAAAAAAAAGACAATAGAAAGAAGCATACTATACATGGCAAAACGTTCAGGACAATTATTTTGTTGAAAAGTTAATATTATGGAGTCAAGGTTATGTCAAAAGTGCTTATATGGACTTTTAACAAGACCATACTTTAAAGGTCAGGGATGAATGTCATTACATAAATCCTTAGCAGCGATTCTGTTATGGTGAAAAAGTGCCTTGTACATTTTAACCATTCAATTATATTAAAAAAAGTGCCTACCAAACACGCAGTTTTTCTTTGCATGTGCCGAATTGTTGAACTTCAATGTCACTGACTTCAGTGTACACATATATATTCCAGAATAGTTTATAATGATCAAATTGAATTTCAAGGATGAAAAATATAATCTGAATGTTATTCATAAGACAGGTCCTTTAAATCTACAAGAAGGAAACGAGAAGAAAAAAATGCTAAGAAGACGATCAATTTATTTCTTTTGTTGGGTTAAGCACTAGGTTTTACGTAGATAGAAACATCGTTGTCATCCGTTATAAGTCTAGATTACTTATTTCATTTTGTTTTTCGTCGAAAAAAAAATTTGCATTGTGTACACACATTTTTCCTTTTTCAAATCGTATGTGGCTACTTTGAATCTGAATGTGCCGTAAACTTATTTTCAGCATATCTTGGGCAGTATTATTGATCTTCAGTTCTAGAGACCATCATATATTTATTCCATTGAGCATTCATTATTCCCATCACAAAATATAAAGAGGTCCTTGTCAAGCTAGTAAAACTACTCTGACTATGCTCAATTGCTATGGTTTTAATCTGTAGATAAGTAAAAAAAAATACATTTTGTGTTCTGCAAAATTCACTTTTTTATGTAAATTTTATCTTATAGTTTTAAAGATGTTTACAAATCTCAAAAGTTCCTTTCGTGCTATAACTGCTAAAGATATTTCAGTACTGTTAACCCTTTTGTTAGTGTTTATCTTGTTACTCAATTCAGCTGTTCACTGCTTCTCTTTGCCTATCAAAATTTTCATGAAGGGCAAACAAATTATTTACAATTTAAGTTATATCAACATATTTTAATTCCAATTTCGTTGATCTGTTTTTCAGAAAATGTATCTCTATCTATTTTAGTTCTCAAGATAATAGCCACACCGCAAAAAGAGAGAAAATTATAACTTAAGGACAATAACTGATATAAGGAGTCGATTTCCAATTCATTTCTCTTAGCCTATTTGATGCTTTTATTCTTATTGATATATATGCACCTTAATGAGAATCCTCATTTGCAGATGTGCACTTAAGGGTTTGAATTCCAATATGACCGTCGTTACAATGGAAACGCCAAAAAATGAGAAAAATTGAAGAGAGAGGGACGAAAGATACCAGAGGGACAGTCAAACTCATAAATCGAAAATAAACTGACAACGCCATGGCTAAAAATAAAAAGACAAACAGACAATAAATAGTACAGAGGACACAACATAGAAAACTAAAGACTAAGCAACGAACCCCACCAAAAACTGGGGATGATCTCAGGAAGGGTAAGCAGATCCTGCTCCACATGTGGCACCCGTCGTGTTGCTTATGTTATTACAAACCCGGTAAATAGTCTAATTCGGTAGGTCACATTCGTGAAAAGGGAAGGGTATTGTAGTTACGACATAAAGAGCATATCCGATATCATCTGTGAAACGATAATTCCATAACGGTCAACCAACTCGTGATGGCGTCCGTAAAATTTACGAAGGGATGATTTCAACTTCACCATTTGGAACTCTTGGTTTAATAGCTTCCAAAAATGTTCCAAATTTTATGAAATTTTCAGATAATATAACTCATCATTCAGGGTGTGCCATCCATCTTTAGAACTTTCAAAATGGCCATCGTTGCCATAGAAACAATCCAAATATGAGAAAATGAAAATTAATCCTTCTCATTCATAGTTTATCAACCGTTAGAGATACGACCCCAAAACCTACTTCCTGAATTCAGGGTATAAACTGTAGCATTTTGCCGTTTGGAATTGTCAAGATTGCTGCTGTTACCATGTAGATAAGGCTTAAAATGCAATATTGAACCATATGGAAGAAAACGTTAAAGAAGCAGTTTCTTACAAATTTCAAGATCAAACCCTGTTAAATGTTATTGAAATTTTATCTGTCTTTTTGAAAATGGCTGTCGTTGCCATGGAAACAGCAACGATGGGAAAAACTGAAAATGTATAAAAAGTACATCGTAAATGTGAGTTTTAAGTTCTGTAATTAAGCGTATGTGCATACGATCAAATACAAATCTGTACTGCTAACTAAGAATATCACTACCAAACATTTTAGGGGGAATCAATATACGTTATTTATACACCAGACTGTACTGGTTATCTGAATTTTGGATACACCAAACCAGGTACTTCATATCTAAGAAACAGGCAATATGTGCCCTCAATTTTAGAATTCTTTCATACATTTTTGTATTATTCACAATTATCAGTCAATATGTGATCTACAAGTATCACCAGTACTTCACCGTTCACCTGATACCTTAATAACTAAAATATATTCTATATAATTTTATATTTTCACCTATGCGTAGGTACTGTTTTGTTTTAAATCTGTACTACTTTCCAGTATGTTCTTTTTTTTTTACCAGCCCATTTTGATGGTGTAACAAAGTCTATCCAAATTATTTTGGCAAATAATTCCGCCCAAGCCGGTGCTAGGGGCCGTTTTTAACTTGCAATGAGGTGAGAATTTTTCTGTTCCGTGTTGAAGACCTCAATGGGATATGAGATGAAGAACAGCATTAAAAGCTTTATTCCTTTGCTTTTTGTGTGTTTTTTTGTTGTGCATGTTCCATGGGTGGATACCTCATATTCTTTGTTTTTCTATTAGAAGAAAAAATTCCATTAAACTTGCTTTCGCTCTATACAAAAATCGTGCTTGGAAACGAGAATCGTAACCGATGTACTTTAAAAGAATGAAAACTGAATCGATGAACAATGAATAAACACGTGCGTCCCGCTTGATGTTCTGACCTAAAATGGAAGAAAATAAAAAAGAAAATATTAGTGACATCTCTGCACTTTCTCTTTCAAAAACCTGCTAAAATATACACATTAGCTGAAATTAATCGATTAATGTGTTATTACATTGTACAGGATAAAATACATATGAAATGCATGTATCGTGTGATCCACGATCAACCATCCATTAACTATTAAAGAATAAAATGAACAGTAAGTATGCTACTACGTCAATGTATACACAGGTTGTCTGTTCAAAATTCCCCTCTAAACAAATATTAAAGTGCTTAGTCTACGATAACATATTCGAGCATCACGTGACGCCAAATTCTATCTCGCGCGCACCTCTAATTTTAAATTCAACAGATTTCCCAAACTATATATAGATTTCAAACTTTACGGGATAATTTACATTGTGTTCTACGAGATTAAAATAATAGGGGAGATTCAAAGGCATGAAAGTTCTGGCATATATAGGTGTACCATTTGACTTTGGTATATTCAAAATGATTAATGTTACTGTTGCAATGTCCAGTACGGGGTGAAATTATCCGCTATTGCTTGCAATAGCAATGCTTACATTATTGATAAAAATAAAAAATCGCAAACAACTGTCACTAAAAGCAATCAGTTGAATGATCGAGTGATAGTGGTCATGCTGACATGTCTGTAGATCTTATATAGCTGATTGACTTTGATGTATAAATTTTCTCTCTGTCATTTATAGTTTGTCAACATAACCTTTCATTAATTCGATAAAAAAAGGATAACTGTCGCCTTTTTAGGGCAAAAACACCTACACACAGTTTTTGGCAATGTTGATTAATTTATCTTGTGTGTAATTTTTGCTATAAAAGTATACACCTACTACTAGCTTCATAAAACTAAGATTACTTTCTATCCATTTTTATCTAAGTTAAGACAAACATAAGCAAAACTCAAGGCTCCAAGGATGCTGTATGGCTGACTTTTTTTTTTTTTTTTTTTTTAATTTTGTGCATAAAATTGAAACAGTTAAATTAGAATATTATTTCAAGCAAAAACCCAAAATCAAATCGTATTCAGCAGTGGGCCCAAACAAGTACTAAAAATTTTTCTTCTTAGTTCTGAATTGTTAAAAGTCAGAAATGATGTGTTACAAAACTTTAGATTATATAAGATGTAGATGTCTTGAATAAATCTTATTGTTAGCATAAGTGTTAGTCATTTATTATGCATTTAATGCATTTTTACTTTTTACTGAAGCGATAATCTTGTCCTGCTCTTTCTACTATAGATTCTATTTGACTTTTTTGAAGGTCTCGTCTTGCAGATACTTTTACTACATTTTTTTCTTTATTATAAATTTCGAGATTACAGCCAAATTGCAGAAATTGGTAAAACAGTTTTTTAAGGACAATAATTCCTATAAGGAGTTGTGTGAATTTAAAAAAAAAAACAGTAGCTAGAACTGGACATTCTATTAATATATGCCCCTGAAAATGTGATTCATCGGTATGCAAGGAAGATGACAAAACTTGTGCTTAGCTTGACTACTTAACCATATTTGTCGGCAGGCGGGTTTTTGAACCAATTTTTAAATAGATATCTTAACGATGATAAAGTTTTGTTCCAATTGGTCCAGTAATTTAATAGCACAAAACTTTTTCAAAATACAGACTGCAGCAAGAGATGCAAAAAGCTCAATTTGCACTGCAAGCCAGGTGAGCTAGAAACAGGTAAAAATGTACTTTTTTTCTGAGCAAAATAAAGGGTGCCAGGATCATTCAGAGAACCTGACATCAACCCAGTTTTCTTGGACTAGTTCGTGTTGTTAAATCTTTTCTATTTTGTTTGTAGACTGACGAAATGAGCGTCTGGAAAGGTATATCAAATCATAAGCCAGGTATCTTTGATGAGTTGTTATAATCACTGTGTCGGTGCTAATGTTGGTGAGTGTTTCGTCTCCGAGTGTATCACCAGCTCAGTAGTAAATCGTTTTGTGTAAGACATGAAAAATGTTTGATGTGTTCATTTTTTGTAAATCTTCACAGCTATGGAATAAATTATTCGAAACACTAAGGTTTTCAATCTCTATGCATTGATTGCCTTAACCGTAAATTGGGCAAATTTTCATCATTTCTGTTTAATTCTTTTCAAGTTTGGGTTTAATTTGGCTTTCAAACTGTTTAGAGCATACGCAATTATTATCTTTGTAACTTTGATAAGGTTTTTGTATCGCCAAAAAAAGTTTGCAGTCTAGATTGCCATTGTAAAATTGTATTTCTTTTTGAATGAGTCAATTAGTTCATGACTACTAGATTTTGATATCATCGCTTCACAAATGTCGTCCTTGTTTGTACTGTTGATATTATTTTGACCCCTTCTGCCGATGTGTATAATTCGCATTTTGTTTGCATAGCCTGTGACTGTAGAAGCGACGATTGTTATCTATTTAGATCTGGTACATGTTTAAGTAAGAGAGTAACCACATTTAATAAATTCTAACATAGAAACAATTATGTCGTTTGAATGTTTGGATGTTTGACTGTAAATGTTAAAATCGTATAACAAACGGAATATCTCATCCGAATTTTTAGAGTGATCGATATTGTTTCTTAAACAAGTATTTAATGTATTGATTGTTGTTGGTTGCTTAACGTCTAGTGGCAAATATTTCATGCATGTTCAGGACAAAGTAGTTGATGTAAGATCCATGTAAACTTACAAATATTTTGAAAAAAACTTATTCTTAAAGGTTACCAAAAAAATATAAAAAAAAAACGAACTCCAAGGCATATTCAAAAGGAGAAGTTTTGTAACTGACAAAATCCAACGTTGTCAACAAACGGAACCAGTGGAAAACAATTGAAATATTCCTGACTTGGTGTATGCATTTTGCATTCAACACTGCTGTAAGATCTTTGAATATTGGCTTTATTGGTACTCACACTCAATAAATCAAAACATAACTAAATGGTATTGCTTTACAGTTATGGACAATTATTGTCCTACACCCTGTCGATACGTATACTTTAGAATTTCACAAAGGCATGCTTTTCTTATTCTGATAATGACGCCTTTACACTAAATATGTTGAATGTGTTTTTGGTTTCGTAAAAAATCATCTAGTTTATTAGTTGTAATTTACTTTAAACAATCTTTCAGTTACGTCGAGTACTGTTAGAAAGGAATATTTTTCTTTTTTTTACGTCTTGTCGATGTGGTGAATCAATCACTTTCTAACTGAGTTTTATAGTTAATTCTGATGTAGGGCAGTTCTGAGCAACATAAAGGGTGCCATCATCATTCAGAGAACCTGACATCAACTCAGGTTCCTGTTGCTCTATCATTTCTATGTTGTTTATAGACTGTTGTTTATCTTTTCGTCATTTTTCGTTCCACGAGGTGAAAGGGACGTGGGTTGAGCGCTCACAAATATGTTTAACCCCGTCATATTCTTCATTTGCCTGTTCCAAATCAGTATCCTGTAATCTAGTGGTTTTCTGAAATATTTGTGTTTCGTTCATTGTTTGAGTATAAATCAGGTCATTGGTTTGATTTCTTTGAACTTTTTATTGCTGGCTTTACGGTATAGGTTTCTTTATTGAAGGTCGTACAATTACTTATAGTTGTTTAAATACAAATCCTCTTGTCTCTGGTAAGTATCCATCTCATAAGACTCAATAGGGACATTAGATTAAAATCAGTTTAAAGACGAAATCAATACGGAATTGAAATAATTAACCTCGTGACTTTTTGTGTTAAATGTCTCAACTTTAAAGCAAAGACAAATTTATACTTTAAATCACTTTTGCACAAGTTGTAAATTACAAGTCAGTTTGAAGCTTTTTCACATCATTTCCTAATTGTTGATTGTCGAAAGTGACGAATGTGATTGTCATTGTTAAATGGTCCATTACGTTTCCCAGTTTATATCAGTGGTTCAGGCTTTTCAGGTTTATATTTTCTAGGTATTGAGTTTATTGCATATTTTCAAGCCCAAAAGCTTAAATTGAATAAAACAAAAACGAAGTTAATCATAAAATGTTTAGTTATTTTATTTCAAAAGTCCATAAACAATATTGAGGTATTCCTACAATAAAAAAAGAATAATATCAATTCAATTATATTGCAAATAAAACAGTTCACATTTTACTTCTAAAGCATATATTAACTTTTAATACCGATAACGATAATAGTCCTAGAGACACACCATTTACACTTTCCAAAATTTTTATTGTGTACGATTTATGATAAGTAATAGAAAAAATTCGCATCAAAACCCCGAAAGAAGAAAATTAGATCAGATGATAATTCTGATAACGTACAAGTAATATAAAAACAATTAGTGTCAGAGAAGGACTCAGGACGCCAAAAAACCTGTTAAGTGCTTTTTAACTTGTGCATGATGGCGTTAGATGTGCTGCTGTGTTATTTTCATCATCTTGTATCACGTTTGCAGAAAAAATACTTCATTATGAAGGCATATTATTCAATCATATGTTTATCTTTAATATACATGTATACCTTTTTTCAAGTTGTTTTAAGATAAATCATAAAAATATCTATGTTATCCATTTAACGTTTGATTGGGACTTGTCTTCCCTGTATACCTTTTCTAATTGATTTATCAGAATATAGAGAGCTTTCTCTTTTGAGTTTTAAAATGATCCAAAAGAAACATAGAATGGCTTAATACGACATATTCCTGTATAGCATTTGTTTACAAAGAAAATCATTTTGATGGAAAGAAATGATATTATATACGTCATTTCTGCCATGTTGGGTGGTTTAAAAGGAAAAAATAAACATTTCAAATTGTTTTAAATTATCTATAATATCAGAGAGTAAAAAACTTTTAAATGTTTTTGTTTTAAATAATCTATAATACCAGAGGGTAGTGCGTTATACCTTTGGTATCAATCGCCTCTCTTCTATAATAATTATAAAATTCGAAAAAAATACTGATTGGTATGCATGTAGATTTCTTGTATTTGGCACTGGGTTTAACATATTATTGAACATAATAAATATCTTACATTAGTATGCTGATTGTTTGACTGCTGGTTCGTAATCGTCCTCTTCATCATATCCTAATTGTAAAAGCAAAATAATTTCAAAAGTGATAACAAATTATGTACAATTATCAACTAAACATAGATATAAAAAGATGTGGTATGAGTGCCAATGAGACAACTCTCCATCCAAGTCAAAATTTATAAAAGTAAACCATTATAGGTCAAAGTACGGTCTTCACCTCTGTTATTGGTAAAGCACGCACTTTTTTCCTTAAATGCGATATTATAATTTGTGTTCCTTTAGTTTTTGTATTGAAAAAATCAGGCAATGTTTGTGTAAAAATTATAAGTTTCAAAACATGGCATTGATAAGAATTGGTTCACACTTCAAAAAAAGCTATATTCATGCACCTGAACTATTTATAATATGATTTGATTAAACCCGCGTCTTGTCTTTAAAAAGAATTACTTTCCAGCATACTGCAAACATTTTTCTATAATTTTTCCTGCTATTTTATTCATTTGGAAAATTAAGGGACGCTGATGCGTACGTTGAGCAGGATAATTTAACAGCCAACGATTAACATGATACTTTTCCCAAAGATGTACAGCAATAAACGACAACCGCTGAATAACAGACTCTTGATTTGGGACAGGCACACACAGAATGTGTTTGGGTTTAACATGTTTGCCGGCGCCAAACCCTCCATCTAACATGGGACAGGGGTGTAACAGCACAACAAAAGACAAAACTATGAAAATCAGTTGAAAAAGGGATTTACTCATCAAATCGATAAAAAGCACTAGTAACACAAAAAACACAAAGTACGGGTCTCAGAGTAATCGCGGTTACTTAAAGATAGTTCGAAGCAAATCACAACTTATGAAAATCCATATCCTAGACTAAAAAGTTTAGGTTTCGGATACAACAGGTATATGTTGGAGGAACATCAGCACTTGACCACTTTTATTTTTTAGTCAATAACACAAGAGAAAAACTGCCCAAAATATTTAAACAAAATCATACATGAAAACAGGTTATTCCCCAAAAAAAATTCAATACACTATATGTGGGCGAATGTTTAATCAACTCTTTCCGTTAATTCTGTGAATGTTATTTGTATAAACTATAATATGTTTATAATATGCTAATATAAAGTATTTTACCGTCTGAGTATACATCAAACAGGTGCCTTTTCCTTAGTTGTCCAAAGCATACGCTTCTACTATGATGACGGGACCAGCAATCACTCCAGTAATTATAGAATCGGCTATCTCCACATGTCAGTTGGTATGCTATAAATAAATTTCATACAAAATATTCTTATAAGTTTGAAAGTATGAAACTGTAAATGATGAGTAAAAGACTTGATACTACTTCGATACATATTCGAATTGTTTTCCTGTTTACTTTGTATAGGGTTCTTCAATTCAATTACTTAGAAATTAAATGCGTTACATATAGTCATACCAAGAATATTACTATATACATATGTCTCTTTTTCATTACAGTATTGCTGTCTTCTATTCTAAACTAAGTGTACATGTGCAGGGCTTTCAATGATGTTTCAGTCAAAATATATGGATATTATGAATATTGAAAAGCATCGTTTGAAAATGTTCATTTGAGATATTGAATAGGTATACAAGTTTGAGGAAAACAAAAGATGTGAATATCATATTTTCTGTACACACGAATAGTTTATGTTTATGATAAATATACATTTTACTATTCACCGTGAATTTTATTTTAACGCAGTTTGTAAACGCACTTTTTCTCCATTTTTTATGTTTCGTATCTAGAGTTATTGGAATTGAACAGTCTGCCCATTCCCTTACAATTCAATTTATAACTTAGATTCACTGATTTTTTAATAAATATGCCATATTAAATGTAATAAGCTACCATTAAGCATTTATCATTTTCTCGATAACATTTCATATTGGAAGTTATCTTACGTAATCCACCAATAGACACCTGATAAACCATTAACCTGTGATGTGAAGAAACTGAATATACTTATATTGAGAATGATATATTGGTATTGTATTTGCGGGCATGTCTAAGTAATCATTTTTGTGGACTTTGCGTTGGGCCAAATAAATTATTTAAGTACATTTGATCTTACCTTTGCCACCATATGAAAATCTGTGATGATCCAGTTTAAATCCATGATATTTTTTGTAGTAATCTAGGTAACTTACAACATGCCCGTGACCATGACCGTGACCGTGACCGTGGCCGTGGCCGTGGCCATGACCATAAGCATAACCATGTTTCTGGAGATAATATTCGTGTTTCTTATGAATATGTCTCACGTTTAACTCATGCTTGTTGTTCTGATGCTGGCGTTCATTCAAATGCTTCTTATGTTGATGTTCAGCAGCTGACAAATGATATTTTGTGTGTTTGTGGAGTCGTTTAAGATGGTAATCTACGAGTTGTTTAAATCTATTCATATGACTTCTAGCCTCGTTTGCAATTCTGCTTACGTGTTTGTTAGCCTGGTATTGAATGTTTTTAACATGTTTGTGTGATACGTGTGATATTCTCGCGACATGACTCTTGGCTACATTATGGATTCTTCTTGTATGGTTATCAGCAATTTTTTTGTGAAGATACAGGTGCTTGTTCAGAATAGCATGATGGTCTGTAAAATGATTAAAAAAACTGTTATACTAGTTATATCTGGCATATTAATTTCATTTGGAGTGTTATGGCTGTATAAATAAACTCATCATAGATACCAGGATTGAAATTTTGTACGCCAGACGGGCGTTTCGTCTACAAAAGACTCATCAGTGACACTCGAATCAAAAAAAGTTCTAAAGGGTAAATAAAGTACGAAGTTGAAGAGCATTGAGGACCTAAAATTCATAAAAAAAAATGTTTTGAAGAAAAAAATAACCCTGTTAAAAGTTGATTTGAAAATTAAGTAATCTTTAATATCAAATACATAAATTGCTTGTGATAACAGTTTAAGCAATCTAAGATATTAGATTATAATCGATAGCAACAATGGTCTAGTCATTACTTTCTTCTTTGAAAAGTACATTTTAAAATGAAAAAAAAAAAACAATAAGAAAAAGTGCACATTAATTAAAAAAAGAGAGTTTAATGTGTATTTGATGAAGTTCATGAGCAACACATAACACAATAAAATTTGAAAGATATACCTCCAATGTATCTATAGAAGAGATGATGACTTCTTAGTCGTCCAAAGCAGGTCCCCACACTATGATAACGATGATAGCATTGACCCCATAGTCTATAGAACCGGCTTCTACTACATTTAAGTTTGTATGCTGCAATTATAATTTATCTTTTGTCTAGTGTGTTAAATTCTTTAAATGCATCAACGAGCATTAGTTAACTAAAATACTACATGAGATTACTCTCCTATTAATATTCATGAAATAAATGCTGAAAAAATAAATGCATTTACAAGTATCTTGTATGAAATGTAATATATGAATTATAAGCAATTTATATCATAATGTTATCCTTACTTAAGAAAATCTTCTTTGTTTACAAATAGACAGACATGCATTCTAGATAGCGGTTGATTGTTTTAACGTTATACAATCAGTGTTTGCTATGTTTATCATCCTGTGATAGACGTTATCCGTTTAAAAAGTTATAAGTATTTCAAGTTCGCTCACCTATTCCGTTATATGAAAATCTATGATGTCTTATTCTGAATCCATGATGGCTACTGTAATAACTATGGTCAAATATAGGTCCAGAACTGTAATCAGGTCCGTATGCATCACCGCCAACATAGGAATAATCTTCTAGATAATAATAAAAATAAAAAAATACAGTCAACGATGAAAAGGTTTTTAATACCTGTTAACAATGCATTGATGTAAATTTTAACAAATGAATTATCTTATAGCTGTTTTTAACTTAAATGATCATCTAGTTCTGATAATAATATCTTCGAGAACAATTTTAATTTCATTTCACCTGGGACAAAATGTGTTTTGGTTTTTTTTTATTCCTAGATAAGTATTATATTTCAACAACACTCGTAACGAGAAAATGTAGTCTATAACCTTTTTACACGGAAGTAAATTTAGTTATTTTCTTTTGAGAACAGATACTTTTAGAGTTCACAATATATCAACAGATCGGGAACTCTTTATTAAAATTGCACCTCATGTTTGATGACGGTAAGTAAGCTGTAGACATGGAAATGATTTTGGCAAAGTGAATTATTAGTTATATCTGATAGGCCTGTTGTACGGATGTATAATAAAATCATAAATAATTGGTTTTTTTCATAAATCAACTATAAATGGAATTGAGGTAAAAATTGAGCACTACTGTTAATTGTTTTGTTTTTAAGCTTATATCAACCAGATTTTAAATGAAAAATAATACAATACCAACTTGATGAGAGTAGAGAACCAGGAATTATCACAACTTCTACAAACGTAAGCACTGTCATGAAATAAGGATAAGAGACTACACTGAAGACGCACCAGATTTTACTATGAATGAAGATGTGAATGGTTCCACCCTACATGGATGTATGTTTGTTTGTTTACGCTTAGACTTTTAATTTTGACTGAAATCTGTTTTGGTGTCATATATTCAAAATGTAATTTTACTCGTTTCATTTGTGTTGTTGTTTTAACAAAATAGATTATTTATAATAAAACAGAAAAAGTGTAGTGCGTTATTAAAGAAAACGTTACGAAAAACATGGAAACCTTACTTTATTAATATTATACGACGATTAATCCAAACGGATTCGTAAAAGGTACTAGAATCACAATTTTTTTTATATGTTTGCTTTAATGTTGATAATGTGAAATTTTATAGTATACCTCCGCCGTATCTATAGAATAGATGTTGTCGTCTCAGTCGTCCAAAGCAGCTTCCTACACTGTGGTATCGGTGATAGCATTGACCCCATAGTCTGTAAAATCGGCTTCTTCCGCACTTCAGTTTATATCCTGTAATTAAAAGTCATTTTTATTTCAATACGATTGAATTTCTCAAACGCGTCTTATTGGTGTAATCAACAGCATATTATTTTTTCGTACATCTATATGAATTTATCTGAAATATACTCATGAGCATTACCAATTTTTGAACATTTTTACAGTAATGCTTTCAAATGGAAATTGTATTGGAAATGTCAAAAACTTTTATACCAGCTGTTCAGTATTATGAATTTAGATGACCAGTGCATTAACTTTTTTTTAATCTTCCAGCCTAATTACCTTTACTTAAATATAAATTTATGAGCATTTCTAGATTCGCTTACCAATTCCGCCATATGAAAATCTATTATTTCTAATTGTAAATCCATGATGGCTTTTGTAATAACCATAGTCATATTTAATTCCACTGCTGTAACCAGGTCCGTATGAGTTATAAGCCACACCACTTGAGTAACCTGCTAATTTTTTGTAAAAAGAAAATTCAAAATAGATAGTTAAACGGATTGAAAGATTGTTAATCCCTGAATCTATGATGAGTTCATTTACTTGATAAACATACTAATCTAAACTTTCACATAAAATATTCGAAATAAATGTAAGAACAAATACTTTGCTAATGCATTAGATTCGTTAAGAATAAAACAAAATGACTTGTACCCTCATAGATATATTTTTTTTTTTCATTTTTAAGCAATGACGGCTTTTATATTCATCATTAAACAACCAACAATAAATCAATTATTTCAAAGGACTTTGGAAAAGGATAACTTTTCTTATTAAAACAGGTATACACAATTACTATTGGAGAGCCAATGATGTATAAGTAACTGGGGAGCTAAATGACCTAAAGATAGCCCAAGAGAATAAACCTAAGGGCAGCATTGATAAACGTAAAAATTAACTTAGGTTTAACACTTTATGTTTGTACATGGTACATGTATACATAATTACCATTATAATATGAAAACAGATGTTTTCTTCTTAGGTATCCAAAGCATCTTCCAACACTGTGGTATCGACCATAACATCTGTTCCAATATTTGTAGAAACGTCTCTTATTGCAACTCAGTTTGTAATCTATATGCAATAAAACACAAAAGGTAAGAAGACACCAAGAGACAAAGACAATCATTAGTAGAAAAAATTGTAAACAACATAAACACCCCTAAAATCAAAGTAAAATGGAGGTGCGGTTGAAGGGTAAGCTTCTACTTCAACCAACCAAACGTCTTAGCTATAGGTAATGAAAGGGTCTTAAGGACCTGGCGATTGCCAGTCCCTTATGATGAGTTCTATAAGAATAAGAAGATGTGATATAATTGACAGTGAGACAACTCTCCACCAGAGACCAAATGAAGTTATCAACTATAGGTCACCGCATGGCCTTCAACAATGAGCAAAACCCGTACCACATAGTCAGCTATAAAAAGTCCCGAAATGACAAATGTAAAACAATTCACACGACAAAACTAAAGGCCTGATTGATGTAAAAAAAAAAACAATGAACGAAATACAAATATGATATACAGCAACAAACGACAACCACCGAATTACAGGCTCCGACTTGGGACAGGAATATACAGAATGTGGTGGGGTCAAACATGTTAGCGGGCGACCAACCCTCCCCCTAACCTGGAACATTCTATCATCTAGCCCTCTAGTCTATTATTGGTTAGAGAATAGACAAATTGTGAATCAATTTTACAAAGGCGCGAAAAAAACTCAAAAAATGACACAAAGTTCCCATAGACAACAATTATCAAGTTACCACAATCAATATTTGTATCACTGACGCATAAGCACATTTATACAAGGCTGAACATTTATTTAGCACTCAACGTTTCACACATTTATATTTTTTGGCGAAAAGCAAAAGATACAGTAAAATATTGATGCACATTTTTTTTGTTGAATTATTGTAGAATTGCATTTTATTTCTTTTCGAATAGATAAAGTACAAAATCACATTTAAAGATAAATGTGTTATAAACTTTATATGTATAATGCAACATTCGTATTCGTTCATTACATTAAATTGAAATTGTTAAGCAAATGTCTATAACTAACTGTCAACATCAATTCAAAATATAACAGTATATTTTCATATGGTTGTAGTGTTTTAACTAGTTTATTTTGTTTAATTATTGTGTTGTGTGTGATATATTGTTAATTCTCGTTTGTTTTTCAATTTATATATACATAACTTACATTTTCCTCTGTATCTGAATCTCCCATGGCGAATCTTAAATCTGCGGAAACGTGTGTACCCAGCAAGATGCATATGACCATGATATGAATGAGGTGTTCTGATTAGATGTCGTTTTCTCAACACTGACACACATGTGCTTGCATGATGGAACTTATTGTAGCAGGAAGTCATATAACGAATGAACTTTGGTCGACGGCACCCAAATTTATAAACTGAATAAAAAAATGTTAATATAAAAAAGGAGATGTGACATGATTGCCAAGTAGACAACTATCAACCAGAGCTCAAAGAACGAGGCTGTTTACAACTATATTTCACCGTACGGCCTTCAGCAATTATCAAAATTTATAACATTTGGTGGGCCAAAAAACAGGTACGGGAATTTGTTAATGCTTGAAACTTCCATCATAAGCAAGAGTTATATGAAAGGCTAGTAAAACAAACCAAACTTAAATTATTACGATGTATAAAACTAACAATTCAGAGATTACCAACTGACTTGAGGACAAGTACAAAAAGTATTTATAAGATCTGCATGATTTGCATTTAATTCAATGTAAAATCTTGTCACTGTTAAATTGCTGTAGACAGTTACCCTGCTGGCAATGAACGCCTTTAAACGTTGAAACCGATGAAATGTTATGTGAATAGACAATTTGCATTTCTCTCGTTTCACGATACTTTGTGCATAGTTTATGTGTTCTTTCGTTTCAAATGTCTCATATAGTATGGGTACAATAAAGCGTTATTAAACTACGTTTTCTGATTTGCTTATTCGGTGAAAATAACTTATTTCTGTTGCAAACAAATGCATTTTTACTTACAAGATCTTCCATAAACTATGCCTCTCTTTACAAAAGTGACACCTAAGCCAAATCCATGGCCGTATTTATGGTAAATGTGGCGTCTACCAATCAACCCTTGTTTAATCAGACCAGGGAAACAATCGCCTATATCACCATAATCTTCATAACAGGAATTCAGTGCACCGTACAGTTTTGTTGCACTGCAAAGACGTCCATAGTCTTCCATGAAAGATAAATAACTTTGAATTAATGCATGTAAATATTGAAAACAACTATAGCCTGTTCTTAATTAAACAAAAAGAAAACAGATAAAACTGTGCAATTATACAATGCCAATAACTATTACTTTACAGAATAGCTTTTCTTATTTGTTCATTATTTGTATTTTTTATTCAATATTTGTCACTAAAGCATAATTTTTCTTCGGTAATTGCAGCAAAATTTAGAATAAAAAAATGCAATTTGCATTTGAAATAACTTGTTTTTATTAGCACTGTCTGTGGGCTTTGGTAGCTTTCTTTCAATAACTAGAAATGTTCATACAAAATTTTTTACATTTAATTCCATAACAAACTCATTTTAACAGAAAAGTAAAGTATTTTAACAATAGTCAAACGAAGTGTATAATATAACTCACAGAATCCATTATATCTGACTCCACGTCCGATCAGTTCAACACCAAGTCTGTGGAAACGTTTGAATATACGTCCTACCTTAAATCTGTAGGCATGTCCTAGAAGTGCAAGAAAAAAGCTAAATATTTTGATTGATTGATTGATTGATTGATTGATTGATTGGTGTTTAACGCCACTCTCAACACTATTGTACTATTTCGTTACGGTCAGTTTTTATTGGTGGAGAAAGCTGGAGTTCCCGGAGAGAACCACCGACCTTCGGTAGGAAAACTGACAATACTAGTCAATTAAGATTGGAGTTGAGTGCACCTGCCTCGTGCGGGATTCGAACTCACAACCTCAGTGTTGACTGGCAAGTGATACAGTAGTTCTACTACATAGACCACTCGGCCACTAGCTTAATATAAGATATACGTTCAGTGCACGAAAATATAATATATATATTCGAACACGCTTTCAAAAACAAGAAAAGCTCAGCTTTTTTAATTCCCTTTCGGCCTTTTAAACTTTTCTGATTCATCACTCGAATGTTCTGTTGAGTCCTTTGTAGACGAAACGCGCGTCTGGCGTTTACAATTATAAGCCTGATGTCTTTGATGAGTTTTAAGCTACCACAACTAAAATAAATATCAACATTGCTTGAACGCAGGCTAGGAAGACAAAACCGAGGCCAACTGTGACATTAACAACAATTTGAAAAATACAGTTTACTCCTAATAGATGTAGTGTCCAAAGAGACGATATGTTTTTGTATGGGTTATTATATGCATTTAGACTGCAAAATAAATTTGATTCATGAAATGACTGTCTTTGATAAAAAAATATGTTTGGAAATTCTGTTAAACTGTAATGTAACACATCAACGACCTGCATATGAAAGTTAAATACGATATTTAAAGCAGCAGTTATTACATACAAATAAACTGAAAATAATAATGAGTAGATAGTGGCTTTTTGACATTATAATTAATTATCAAACAAGCAACTCGATTGGTAATAAAGTTGCCAGCCTGAAAAAATAGCTAGGGACATTTTTTACAGAAGTTTATTACATGAAGCTTGAAGAACAAGAGAGTACATAATTCATAGCATGACTTTGGAATATGTCGAGTTCCCTCGGCAAACTTGATTAAAGACACATAATTGGTATTTTGTAAAGAATGTGTGAATACCAAAAAAATATTTTCTGCCGAGATCATGCATTTTAAATATGCTCTTACTTAATATTAAAATATTGATTTATTGATTGATTAATGTTTAACCCCACTTTCAGCACTGTTGTGCTATTTCGTGGAGGTCAGTTTTTATCGGTGGAGGAAGCTGGAGTGCCCGAATAATACCACTGACCTCCGGAGGAAAAGTGACATTACAAGTCAATTAAGATTGGAGTCGAGCGTACCTGCCACGTGCGGGAATCGAACTCACAACCTCAGTGTTGACAGGTTAGTGATACAGTAGTTCTACTACATAGATCATTCGACCACCGAGGCCCCTCATAAAATGAAAAAGATGTGGTATGATTGACCATGAGACAACTATCGAACAGAGTTCACATGACGTTTATGTAACCATATTAAGAATAATACCAGTAATAAGTTTGTGCCCTGCATAACCCGCATGATGGCCGTGATGGTGAGAAACATAGGAGCTTGAGCTTGAATATGCAGTTGATTTAACTAATTTAGGTTTGTAGCTGTAGGAGTTCACTGCTTTGTAGCTGTAATCGTCTTTACCATCAGGATAATAGTCATTACTGCTATACCCCGTAGTAGCTGAAATTTAATATAAATGTTTTATTAACACAAATGAAAATTTGTAAACGGGACAACTTGAAAGCTTATTGTTTCCCCGATCTTTTAGTTTGAATTACTTATAAGTTGCATGTTATTCAAAAGATAAAACAAAAAATTGTATAAAAAGTGTGCAAGGCCTTCCACGATGGCCTAAAGGTATAAGTAATAGAAAAATTACACTTCAAAACCCTATTATAAAAGGCAGTATAACCTTAGTTAGAACTTAACATAACTAATCTTATAATTTTCAAATGGGATACAGACAAAATACAGGATTTAATTGTTTACCTCGGCGGCTCAAAGTACAGTCCTAATGTCGAGAATGATGCTAATGATTCAATTTGATTGGTGAGTAACGTTCAGTGTGGAATGTCGAATATTACATGCAGGACGAGAATATGTTAATACGTTATGCATATAATCCCTCCTTTTGACTAGAAAGACACCCTGAGTCGCGGTTTTTTAGTGCTAGTTAACAAGAGTAATAAAGTACAGGAAGACATGTTACCCTATTAAGGCATTATTATGACTCGCAGCCAACAAGTGCTCGCTATTACTCATAAATGCCACCTGCCTAGTGGAGGATGCGCAAATTCCAATTTTCGTGTTTTTGGTTTGATCCAGCTAGTTCTGTTAAAATGATTTTTAGATTTGGAAAGATATTCATTTAAATATTAACTTAAGGACCGACAAGGAAAAAAGACAAACATATTATTTGTACGACTCTTAAGTTACTGGAAGACAAGATAGACAAAAAAATTATGGTCAATACATAGCCATAATCTTTAAATGGTTATGTGGAACCCTAAGCTAAACTATAACCGTGATGTAATTGAATACACTTTAAATTTCTTTACAATTCAAACAAGAGACTACTATACTATAAGACTTAGTTCACACCTACGAACAAGAAGGAACTTAAAATATATTTTCAGCACAAATTATTTTCTACATTTAATAACTAGATCGTCTGCTGATTGAGTCCCACAACGTTTTTTTCTCATTTACTCATTACATTTTGCACATTACTTTAGTCTTTTGTTTAAGAATAATTTTCATTCCTTTTTAGTTTTTCGTTTTAGAATAATATTCATCGCTATTTAGCTTTTTGTTTTGGAATAATTTTCGTTACTATTTAGTCTTTTGTTTTATAATAATTTCCAATACTTTTAACATACAAAACAATTAATGATTTCGTTAGAAAGAAATTTAAATTCTAGATTCAATTAGCTCTTCAGAAAAAATCGTAAAATGAAATTAGCAAATTATAAATCCCCGTGAATACTTACATGCAGCAATTGCTGCAATGAGAAGGACTAGTATCCCACAAGCCATTTTCACGGATGAGCTTTCAAAAGTCAAAGTACCTACTTATATATTATTTTTAAAAAAACATATGTTGCATGTTCATTGTTTGAATACAATAAAATTATTTGTATTTTTTTCTTGTTGTATGTTAACATGTCGTATAACGTCTGATCCTGTGTTGCTTTTCCTCCTCAGAAACTATATCAAAGTATGTTTCCAATTCATTAATCTTTACGAAATCAGTCGACAATATTGTCTGATATTTCTTGTTCTTTTATGAATCATATTTTCTGTACATGAAAGGCAGATATTAAACATTCCAATTGTACATGAAAATAAGGAAGATGATGGTTTAATTAACACGTGGATGTAAACATATCATTTAGTTAATATTCAGTACAATTTTTATCGTGCAGCAAAAATAATTTTTGAATATTTTTCTCTCAACCATGGACACTTTCTTTACATTGTAGTAATGTTCAACAATCAAAACGTAATACACAAAAATATAAGAACAGACGAAAAACAAAAAACATAACAAAACAAACAAAAACAAAAAACATATCAAAAAGTAAAATAACAAAAATACCGAACTCCAAGGGAAATTCATAACGAAAGTCCTTTATAAAATGGCAAAATCAAAAGCTCAAACACTCCTAACGAATGGAATACAACTGTCATATTCCTGACCTGGTACAGGCATTTCCTTATGTAGAAAATGGTGGATTAAACTTGATTTTATAGCTTGCTAAACCTCTCGTTTGTATGACAGTCGTATAGAATTCCATTATATTGACAACAATGTGTGAGCAAAACAAACAGACATAATAGGAAAAAACGTCAAAAATTGGGGTACAGCAGTCAACGTTGTGATATAGTCTTAATCACTATAAAAACAAATAACTGTTTCAACAAAGAAACACAAGATGGCATAATAGACAAAGTACATAAGCAAAAATGAAAGACAAGAACTCAAAATTTACAATGGCACAATAACACAATGGCGGGATGTATAAGTACCGATCCACGTCATGAATATATAATCAAATATGGATAAACAGTAAAGGTTGAAAATATACAAGGACAACAACTGGGTAACTTTAACACTTAATTAAGACGACAAACAACATCAGTATCTAGAATCTATACTTCAAGACTATCATGTATTATTTGTTAAGTTGATACGGGATATTTATCAACAAGGTCTTGATATCTTCCAATGAACTGTTTTAGAAACAGGACGAGACGTTCTTTGACATAACCTTGGCTCATCAACTTTCTGCTCAGACAATGGTGACGTTTTAGAAAGTCTGAGTAGCAGCTGCATGCTCTTGAATACCGAATAAGTTGGGAAATGTATATCCAATATGCAGGTGAAGTTGGTAAATTTATAGTTACAAAATTAAAATAGTCTCGCTTGTCATAGATTCTGGTACTGAGATGACCACTTATGTCAAATTCGAGGTATAAGTCTTAAAATGAGGCGGAGGAAGCCGTGTCTATTGTTTCTTTAATTTCTAGTTCTGGAGGCTATATTAATGGAACCCAGTCAGAAAAGTTTGGATTGTTAATGGAAAGAACATCATCAATATATCTGAATGTGAAATTAAATGATCGGGCTTCTTTGATTTCCTTGTTTTTGACAAGTGTCTGAAGGAACTCCGACTCATATGAAAATCAGTCGGCAAGGAGAGGCGCACAGTTCGTTCCCATAGGAATGCCGACAACTTGCTGAAAAAGTCTACCTCCAAATTCAACAAATATGTTGTCAATGAGAAACTCCAGCATACTGATCACTTGTTCCTCTGTGTAGCGTGTTTTACCTTTTTGTTCGCTATTAATAAAATATGCCATATTGTATCCCAAAGCAATAAATTTATAGCAAATGCTGCCATTTTTTTTATATTGAAAACAGTTATCAAAAAAATTTAGGATATAGAAAGATGTGGTATGATTGCTAAGGAGACAACTATCCACCAAAGTTGAAATGAAGTGGATGCAAGCAATTATAGGCAACTTTACGGCCCTCAACTATGAGAGAAACCCATACTGTACAGTCGGCTATAAAAAGCCCTGACATGAAAAATATGAAACAATTAAATTGAGAAATAAACGGCATAATTTATAACAAAACATTTTAAAAAAAAGTATGATATGAACCAACGACAACCACTGACCTACTGACCTCGGGACACACAGACAAAGAATGTGGCGGGGTTAAACATGTTTGTGAGCGCTCACCCCTCCCCTTACCAGGGACAGTGGTGTTACAGCACAACAGAAAAACAAAATATAAGAAGTAGTTGAAAAGGACTTAACTCATCAGATCGATGCAAAGCAGAAAAACATCAAACCAAAAAAACACAGACCGGACGTGGCAGGGTTTTTATACATCCCTTACAACAAAAAAAGACACAAAATACAGATCCGAGAGTATTCGCTTTTACTGACAGCTATAGTTCAAAGTCAATAACAACGTTTACTAATACATAAAGTCATGTTTCTCAGGCTAAAATATCAATCAGTACACATCCAACTTCCGATTGAATTAGTGTAAAGACTATAGTAATAGTCTGAGAAAAACATGATCCTGTGCAAAATATAGGTATTGACAGATTGTTGTAACGTGAAAGTGCATATGTGTATAACGATAATAGTTAGTATGAATGTAGCCTACTTATGACAAAATCAATATAACTTGATTTTTGAACGCAAACTCTTTCATTATTTTTCGGTAGAGATAACACCATATACCAAAATCGTGAGGAGTACGGAAAGGTTCTAACCTTGGTCTAATTCAACCTGGTCCATTAGATATACATATTGGTTTTACTTTCTGAGTCTTTCACTAAACAATGTAATTATTTTCGTCTAAATATCCCAAATGATTCATGACTTCACGAACCATTCAATTTGGATGTTACATTGTTTGGAAACATGAGCCCTTTTCGTTCAAATTAGTTTCTAGGATGGAATGAATTCATATCAGCAGGTTAAGTACTTTGACAATGCTTTCAGTAAACTTGGGCGTTCTTTGATACGGTATGATACTGTAAATAACTATTCTGTGTTGTGCGTTCTATAAGTCCACTGATCCCGATTGAATGTGGCAAGGGGCATAGGCGTTTTGCTAACAAAAACTACTTTAACCCCGCAACATATTCATTGGTCAGTCCCAAGTCAATAACCTCCTCATCAGTAGTTGTCTTTTGTCATGATATATTCTGTTTTTTTTTTTATGGAAATTACGGTATTGATGGCAGATTATTGATTATTTCTGTTAAATTTATTCTTATTACTTAGTAGGCTATGGAAGATCAAGACCTTGACATATTGTATATTTACAAAACTATTGTTGAATATTGTATGGTAACTTCTAGAAGTCGTTTGTTGTTTTGTGTCGTTGGTTTGCTGTGTCACTTACGTATACCCCATATCTCCTTTTATTCGTTGTTAGAATAACGATACCAAATGTCTAATAAACAAATGGAGGCGATTTTGAGTTTTATTGTAGATGACAGTATGTTGACCTCACGATGTATTTTGGTTTTGTTGTGTTGTTATGTTGTTGTCTTATTGTCGTGTACCTGTTAACTCCTTTATTTATATATAAACCATTATGCCTTAATGTCTCAAATTGTTTCCACTGAATGGATTTTTCTGTATCAATAAAAGACACTGACTTACAGATACAAAATGTAAAATTTTAAGGTCAAGTATCAAGTTAACCATGGACTTTGAACTTAAGTGTCAATCAGAACATCTCTGATAACTGCTAAATTTGGTTTTCTCTTTTAACGAATTTAAAAAAAAATGTTCAGCACACGTCAAAACAAAAGTAGAATTTATCTGAGTACATATAACACTTTTTGTTTTATTTGATTAATTTAAAAAAAATTGTATTTATCTTTTTAAAAGGAATTCCCTCCGTAAGAAATGTCAACGAGTTGAATGAGTACTGTATGGTTTTTTTCCTTGTCATCTGCATACATCATGTACATTGAAATCAATATTAAATTTGTTATCGACATAATATAAGCCGATTTAAGGCCTATGTACAAGGTATCAACGATTTAAAGGTATTAACGATTTTTTTAGTGTTCTTCAAAAATAATTCGAAGGAATTTCAGCTTCTTAGGTCAGCATTAAAGATTAACCTTAAGCGTTTACACGGTAAATGTTATTGTAAGTTTTGTGCAAATCTAACAACTTATGAGCATGACCTTGCTCCTTTCATATGTCTTTACAACTTCACGAATTGTTAAAATAATAAAAAAAAGATAAAGGTTATGCAAGATAAATCATCCAAAGCAAATGAAATGTAAACAAAATAAGATAAGTCTTTGATGAGGAAATAAAATTGATAACACAAACATACTACGCATGGAATAACTTCTATGAAACTTTACATGGTATGTGCAAAAGTCAAGATACTTATTATGCAACACATGGTAGTGAATAATACTATATAAAGAAGCTTGATGATGATACAGCAACATAACCATCGACATGACTCGAGGAGTGTTCACTCTTTTACTGGTTGTCTGTGTGGCAGGTAAGTCGATTGACTTACTGTTGGGCATATCCATGTCATAGATTGTACTTAATTTCTCACCTATTTCGAAAAAGCAAGACTAGTGTCTACATTTTTATTTTTACATTTTATTTTCTTATAGTTCTACTTTCCAAAACCCAAGGTTTAACTGCAAAATATTATTGCATATTGTGATGTTTTTCTATGCCTTGAAAACTTTGAATTTCAAAGTTTTTTTCTATTCAGACTGCTGCAAAGAAAGACAACTCTTTAAAAAAAACAAGCAAAGCAAAAGATCTGTTCATTGTTCTGTGTCTAAAGATTTGAGGAGTTTTTTTTGTGTTTATCGGCGATTGAACATAGTCAATAATGATAATGGTACTAAAAATGATAATCTAAGACAAATGTAACTATTATTTTCATCACTTTTTTTGTATGTTTATAAAAGGGGTACACAGAATTCATGCCGAGTGTTTAAATATTTCAGAAATTTTGGGAAAACTGATAGGGTGGATTCGTTTTATTCTACATTTTGATATGACTCACCAGACATATATTCTAAACCATATATCGAGAGAGAAAAAAAACTGCTTGTTTAAGTTTGTTTAATTTTAACCTGACATTAAAGCATCAAATTGTAAATTCTATCAAGATAAATGATGGATGTTGTGCCAAGTCTCGTCGTTTACTATTTTCTGTTTACTAGTGTCTTCATCCTTAAAGTAGATTTGTTTTCATTTTCTCTTTATTTTATGTCTGGATTGGAGTTAACACAGTTGGTCTTTTGTTATAACCGGCCAATTTTGTAAGCTGTAAAGATATGATAACATAAAATTGTCATTTTTCGATATTTCATTACAGCCACTATCACAGAAGGATATGGCTCTTACCGTCATGGGGGCATAATAGGACATACTGGCTTATATAAGACCCATCTTAATAGTTACAAGGATCTGTTAACTGGATATGGCAACGATTACGCTGCAGGTCACATTCAACACTCTGGTGCGTATGTTAATCATATTTTCTTATAAAATGTTGAGGAACTGTGTGATAACTTATCCTTTAATTGTGTATAAAATAATACAGTTATAAACATTTGACCATATCACATAATTTTATTGGATGACAATGCAACCAATAACATATACGTATTAATATATTTAAGGATGTTCGCTCCTCTTGTTTTTGATTTTTTGCTAGATATTCGGAATTCTCTGGTTTTATCCATGTAGTGCCATTAAAAAAATTTGCCCGCTTACCCCTTCTTTTCTTTTCATAATTTTATTACATACAGTTTTAAAAGCCATATTTGAAAATTTTATAAAACCTTGTTATTTTTTTTCATTGTTTTTGAAAGAAAAAATGTGTCGATGTTAAATGTATGAAAAGTCTAGAGAGAATCATTCCCCGCCTAATTTTCAATGCCATGGCTTAAATCTCGAAAACAAGCACACGGACCCTTCATTTTTTTCTGCTTTTTTAGTTCCTTCGTTTATATACTATCAATTTATAACAGTCTTTTAAAAAGCTTGTTATTTTGAAACAGTAGCAATCATCCTTAAGTGAAAACAAATAACATTCATTGAATTCGTAGATATAAAAACACATTCACGCGCAGGTAAAAAACAACTTTTGCACAATTGTTGACAAATATCTATTATTTGATTATTTTCGAATACAAAGGCTGTGATTTTTTGAAAATGTAAAAAAAAAATAAGATCTATGAAATTTTCACCTCTTACTAAAGAGTTTCCTTAAAATAAAATGTATAAACTTGAAGTACGGAGTGCTATATTCTTTTGCCTTTAACAAATTTAAACAACATTAATCAAAACTTGTATATTAGTATGACTATTTCATTCGAGATTCAATGAATATTTTCTTTTAACCTAAGACATTTTTGTCTTTGAGAGACATCTCTATTCAATCTATCGAGATTCATGATAACTATTTTTTTATATTCCTCCAGGACATTTTCATAAAATAGTGGTCGGACGTCTTTATCGGCGCTTCCATCAATTCGGTATTGATCTGATTGGAAACGGCCTCCGCTACAAAAACTACTGTAAGTAAATATATAGTATTTCAATGACGCTACAAGAATAGGAATTCTGGTATCGTCATAATCGTGGGTGCCAGATTTAAAATAAAGATGATTTTGACAATTTATTTTGTAACCGCTGAGATGCAATTTAATGTAAAATTATGCATAGAAAAAATGAAGAATTTTTACTTTTTCAATTTGTCCTTTTTTTAATCATGTTTTGGATAAATTATTATTCAATTTTTATGCTTCTGCATTTTTTATACTTAATGTCGAGCACCTCTGATAAGAAATACATTTATGAAATTAACATATGATGTACCAGATTTAAGATGGTTTTATTTATTTTTCTATCATACACTATGTGATATAGATAAGTAAGCAAAGACTAAATCAAAGCGTCAGAACAGACAAGGAAAACAAAAACAAGACGAGAAAACAAATAAATAAATAAATAGATAAATGTAGACATAGACTATAAGAGACAAGTCTACAAAAGTTAACATTATCTCTACATTTTCACTACAAAATCGATTTATTTAAGCGAAGAAAAAAAATCAGTCATTTAGTTTAATTGATATTTCCACAGATTATGCACGTAAATGTGAACCCCTGAAGTTATACAATGCATTCAGTGCATGTTTTAATGAGTATGGATCGATAGGAGATTGCTTCCCGGGTCTTATAAAGACTGGGCTGATCGGACATCGCCACGCCTTCCAGAAATATGGTCGTAGCTTTGGACTTGGGGTTAAATTTGTGAGGAGAGGAATTATTTATCATGAAACCGGTCAGTAAAGAAAAACATCAGACTTTTTATGACTTTTGTATATGCTTATGGATTTCTTCTCTATCCTGAATTATCATGTAATATGATTTTTAACATTTTGGCTAATCTAATCAACGTTATGAAGTTTTTATATGACAATTTTATGATCAATTTTATCTGTTTACAATACACATGTATGTTCGATAGCATATACGTTATTTTCATTTTAAACATTACTTTGTAATCCGATGGGAAAAAATTTACAGATTTGAAAGTGCATGAATGTGAATTTTACTTTGAATATGTCTTAACATATTTTGAATATTTTTATCCTTGCAATACTTTAAGAAAAAAATGTTTCTAGCATATCTTACAATTCTATATTCTTATCAAGAGCTGTTTTTTTTTAGTTTACCATTACCATGTAAGGTCATTGGAATTTATATGGACAATGACATCTTGTTATAATGCCTTCCATCATGCAAGCATTTGTGTGCCAAAATTACAAAAGCAAGGTTTGATCGGAGCACCCCATCCTTTGACTGGTTATGTTGGAGGAACTACTGGTTACCATGGCTTTAAAATAGTAAATGGTCGTTTCAGCTACCATGGACATGGTAATATTATATAAAGACTCATCGTTCTATAAGATAGATTTTGATTGACGCAATTAGAACAATAGTTATTTCCCCTTTGTCACCATATTAGAAGCCTACATGCTAAGATTCCTTCATTATCAGCCAAATTCGTCTTGTTATACTGACCGCTGGACTTTATAAAAAGTTGTTTTCGGAACCATTTAATTTTTATAGGCCTCAATTAATGCATTTACGATCCAGTAAGGATCTGCAACTCATTAGACTTGTTTATTCTACATGTCTCTATTAAGTTAGTCAAATAAGAAAATCCACCATTTCTCCGCCAAAATGGCGACAAAGGAAACAACTCAAACTCAAATAACGTCAATTCGAAACTTTTATTTACAGGAGTAATACCACCATTGTTTTCCCCGATTAGTCTTTGTTAAATTGGCTTTTACAAAATATTGCGCAGAAGCTATTTGTTTCAAATAAAGAAATTTTAGACATGGGTGAAGTTTTATCCTGTCCGGTGCTACAGTGAACATTTCACATAACATTTCATTGCATATAAGATAATAACCATCACCAGAATAAACAAATCAAATTTTCATCCCTTTTTTTCCTGTTAACCAGCTTTAGTAACCATGTCACCTCAAGTTTCCAAAATATTTTATAGAAACACCAAATAAAAAAAGAATGGTCCTTTGAAACACCCAAGGTATATGTTTATGACTCAGAATTTTTTCTGCAATGAAATACAGGGTTATTTTCCTACAACTGTCAAATTCAAGGGAACATTTTTTTTCCGACCCTTTTTCGTCGAAACCGGATGTGACGTACAATGATTATGCTGTCTTCAGACAAGTCTATCTGAAAATGATAGGCTATTTTGTTGTCACGAAATTTTCTAGGAAACATACAAAGAAGAAAGAAAGAAAAGAATAGATTATACCTCTATTTCTAAGACAAAGATATCAAAAGAGACAAACTATACTCAAAATATCTTCTGTAAAACTATCTGTTATTCATTTGATAACTAATCAATTAAATAGCAAAACTAATATAAGAATATTAAGGAGATGTGGTATGACTGCCCATGATACAACCAACATGATAAAATGTAAAACAGTTCAAACGAGAAAACCAACGGCCTGAGTTATGTACAAAACAATAACCGAAAAACAAATATGTAACACAGCAACAAACGACAACCAATGAATTACAGGCTCCTGACTTAGGACAGGCACATACAGAATATAACGGAGCTACGGTTTTTTTCAAATGCTTACCCTCCCTTAATCGTGAGTAGTACATGGCATAACAGCACAGCACAAGAACAAACTAGTATATTTTTAGTATGCCTATTTTTGTAATTGATTTCAGCGTACAAGTTAAGCTGCAGTAGAACTCATTTTTACAGTGTGTGGAATAAATGTTACACCCAATACCACAGTGTGAGTCGGTGCTTTGGATATCTGCAACAACAACATCTATTTGTGTCATATTCTTCAAGTTCAATAGGTACCGAAGATTTCTTATTTTGAATTTAATTTGATCACGATTTTTTTTCTGTTTGTTGTATTAGTATCACTATTTAGTTCATAAAATTCTACTTTCAAATACGAAATTAGTTTTTATGTCATTACTCACATATTCAAAATTATTGATGTAACGTATCCTGTTGAATAAGATTGGTTATTTTCAAAACAAGAACACTTTTGAAAGAAGCGGACTTTAAAATAATACCATATGCCAAAACTGTTATTCTTATAAACGTCTTTAATCCACTCTATATTGTTAAAATTCAAGACAAAAAGCTGTCTATGAATGACTGGTTGTTCGTGTTTAACGCAACTTTCAGTAAACAGGGCTTTTCTCGTAGTGGCTAGATTTTATTGGTACAGGACGAAGGGGAACCGAAAAACACTATTGACTTTTGGCAGCAAAAATTGTTTTCCTAATCAGTTAAGATTGAAGTTGAGCGTACCTTGCTTCGAGCGGGGTACCAGCTAACAACCTCAGTGCCGACAAGCTAGACTAAGTAATAAATGCACTGCATACGGACTACTTAGACCACTCGGCAACGAGATGGTTATGATTCATACATACTTCAGTTTATGATTTTTAAGAATTCGTTTTGATATTGAAATCTGAATCGTTCTGAATCTCCATTAGTTGTTCATGACTTCTTTTAAATACCATAATTACATTTCTAACTAAAGAAAATAAAATGCACTTGTAACTCTGTCATTTATAATAACAACAAATGAAATTAAACAGCAAAAGCAAATACAAAAAAAATGTTTGGAAAAATTAAGCCAGTTTATTCCGAAGGAGGATATATATATATAAAATTACGTCAAATAATAAAATCTGACATTGAATATAAATGGATTCTAAGATATAACATGATTCATTCATACTCACAAGCGTTCATACCTCAGTCGGTAAAGTTTTTAGACATCGTGTTCATATCTAAATGAACTCAATATGCAAATTAATCAAATCGTGCGATAAAATAACCGATCGTTTTCTTCTTCTAGAGGTTACACATTGTTCTTTTGAATGTTATATGTAGTTAAAAAAAAAAAAATATTTTTTAATTTTTATTTTTTGTTTTTTTTTGGGGAAAACAGTCTTTTGAAAACATTTCGTAATAATTGAGAAAAAACTAGCATATACGCTTTTTGTGTAATTGATATTTGTAAAGAAATACTGAAATTGTAAATTTTTCGTTTTCAAGTAGGCTACCATGGATATGATCAACTTGGATTCAAAATAGTTAATGGAGGCTTCTCATATCACGGAAAAGGTAAAATAGTTAAAAACTCTGGCGAAAAGTGTATCTATTTGCAAAAACATTTTACATTTTATATTTTAAAAGTAAAGATTGTGATTTGGGGATACTTGATGCTTTACGTAATTCCAAAATTTCACAAAAGGAAAATTCGTTTGCATATGATTTCGGATTTAACTTTATTTTTAATAGCTTTTTTGGAATGTGTAAATATAATAACTGGTACTTTTAAAACCCTTCTCTTATAATTCTGTTTAGAATGACATTAATAATTTTAAAAGTTTAATTTACAATATGAAATTGGTACTGTATTGTTGATTGTTATTGTATTGTGTTGTGTTGTATGATAACCCATGTAAATTAAGGATTTTTTTTTATAATTACAATGAATTAACTATCAAATATTAAAATTTCAGCTTACACACTGAAGTGTAGTGAGAGTAGATTTTATAGACTATGGGATGATTGCTACGGACATTACCATAAAGGCAGTGTGTGCTTCGACAGACTCTTTAAACAGGGTCTATTTGGTAAATATGTTTTATCACTTCTATTATGCAGTTATAAAGTACTTGAATTCCTAAGTTCCTATTGATCAGTGAAATTATTCTATCGCATCAATAGTGATTTCAGTCTTTGCCAAAAACATTGCATATGCAAAATGATATCAATAAAGGGACATTAAATGGGGTATACGTCAATGTCAACAGTAACCCAACGGCACAGAAATGTAAAAGTTCAAGCGTATGATCTTCAGTGATAGACAATCAAGCTCTAAATCGCGATATGGAATTTGGGGAACATAATTCAAGAATTCCATTAATGTTAGTACCCAATGGTTAAAGCTACTCCCGGAGATATTTTCAAAAACGGATATTAATGGGGGGAACAGCCATTAACCCACCCGACGCAGGAAAACATGACTACAAAATGTACTTGTAGAAGTGACGACATTTTTTTAGCTTTTTTTTATGTATATACACACATGAAACCATAAGCATTTAAGAATAACACCAGATTAAAGGGATCTTAATTTATGAATCGCCTAAAATATATTTATTATGAATTGTTAAATATGTGGTGATGATTTTTATTTGACAGAATTGCTTTATACAAATTTATCTTTTAAAGGTTATCATAGTGACTATGCGAATGATGACTTTGATTACCTTGGCTATTACAACAGTCATCACGGTTTCCATTTAGTTAATGGAGGATTCACTTACAAGCATGTCGGTAATGTTCTGAAAAAAAATTTAGAATTTGTATACCAATAGTACAATAACTTTAGAATAAAGTGATTTCATGTTTGTAGCGTGTAAATATAATTATAAGAATTGGATGCTCTTTTTGTACATTTTTAGGGTTATAAAAGCGTTGATCGTGCACACAGATTTAGTATAAAATGGTGCTTCGGTCAACTCTTTTACACTCTTATAGAATTACAAAAAAAAAAAGAAATTCAATCCTTAAACACGTATACACAAACGTATTAAGATCACAAATAGAAAAGGTGAAAGGATGGCTAAACAGTTTAAACTATATAAAACTCTAGATCCCCATACAATGGTAAATACAAATGACAAGCTGTTAAATTATGCCTGATGAAGGGATATGACTGTGTGAGTTGTATTAGAATAACACAAACGATACCAATTTTACTGCACAAGATGTGCATTTCGATAATCGATGTCTCTTCTAGAAAGTAGAGCATAAGGATTGATAGTTTAAGATGAGTCCGATCTCGCTCCTTTAGGAATTGATTCAATAAACTCAGTTTGTTTGTTTATTCGATTTGTACTTTTTTAACGGATTTATGCTATTTGAATATCGGCAACGATCTGGGTCCAAAGTGGCCCTAAAATCAAATATATTTCAAACTATCACAGACTCAAATGTTGAATGTATGTTCTTTATTAAAACAATGTCGTTTTTGGTTTAAAATATACGACTTGCATGAGTTAAACCGGCAAAATATGACCGTAAATTCGTTAAACTGTAAAATCATGCAAAATCATGACTACTAAGAAATAATATAGAGCACAACTGTCGCTTTTAAAGATTATTATACATTAAGTGTATTTTTAGCTTATCTTTTCAATTGCAAAATATTTTGGGTGATGCTTATGCTCTACGTTTATTTAATCAAAATGTTCATACAATCAGCCTATCTTTGCAAACATTCTGACAAATATCGCAATAGAACGTCATATTAAAGTCGTGACAATCAAATCTGTCATCAAGGCTAAGCTAACATTAAAAATTTCTAAAAAAAACTTTTCTTCTGAATCTTAAGAAAAATTAGTAGTGAAATCAAGCAAAGTTTTATTTTTGGTGAATTAACACGGCCAAATGAGTCCAAATATACCTTATCCTTTTAACAGTTTTAATGACTTATATGTTATATTTTGCTTCTTACAGCTTACAAATTGAGCTGCAATACAGAACGTTTCTACAGATCATGGCACAATTGCTACGACTCCTACCACAGTGTAGATGTATGTTTTGGACGATTGTACAAAAACCATCTATTTGTGTCCCTAGGTAATTTGGTTTAATATCTGAAATTTCTTTTCAGTTCATTTGTGGAAAACGAACATTTATCTATGCAAAATAAAATGTTTATTTCATTATTGGAACCTTTTAAGATTTTGAAATTGATGCAGAAGCATACTGTTCTGCCTCACAATTTTAAATTTGAAACTTATAAAACAATTGATAAAATAATGTAAGACTTAGAAGCATATTTCTATTTTTCAAATATGTATCTCTTTATTTATAGTTTTTTTTTTTTTTTAGATAAAAGAAAACCATTGTTTATGATTTAGTTAAAATTTAAATTCGTATTTGTATGAAATGTAAAAAGATTTGCAAATATAGTTCATTATCTTTTTAAAACCATGGAGATACGTACCCTGTACACAATAATTACCACGGATACAAATATAGTTCATTATCTTTTTAAGACCATGGAGATACGTACCCTGTACACACTAATTACCACGGATACAAATATAGTTCATTATCTTTTTAAGACCATGGAGATACGTACCCTGTACACACTAATTACCACGGATACAAATATAGTTCATTATCTTTTTAAGACCATGGAGATACGTACCCTGCACACACTAATTACCACGGATAAAAATATAGTTCATTATCTTTTTAAGACCATGGAGATACGTACCCTGCACACACTAATTACCACGGATACAAATATAGTTCATTATCTTTTTAAGACCATGGAGATACGTACCCTGTACACACTAATTACCACGGATACAAATATAGTTCATTATCTTTTTAAGACCATGGAGATACGTACCCTGTACACACTAATTACCACGGATACAAATATAGTTCATTATCTTTTAAGACCTTGGAGATACGTACCCTGTACACACTAATTACCACGGATACAAATATAGTTCATTATCTTTTTAAGACCATGGAGATACGTACCCTGTACACACTAATTACCACGGATACAAATATAGTTCATTATCTTTTTAAGACCTTGGAGATACGTACCCTGCACACACTAATTACCACGGATACAAATATAGTTCATTATCTTTTTAAGACCATGGAGATACGTACCCTGTACACACTAATTACCACGGATACAAATATAGTTCATTATCTTTTTAAGACCATGGAGATACGTACCCTGCACACACTAATTACCACGGATACAAATATCTTGGATTCAAGTTAAATCATAGAAGATTTAGCTATCATGGAAAAGGTAAAAATTATAAAACTATTTCCCAACATTTATTTGCATTTTTATTTTAATTATGTGTACCAATAATAGGAAATGCTTTTACTTGTTCCTCTGCTGCATAAATATTGAAAGAACTAGTTATTTTACGGTAAATGTTAAATTTGTACAAAGTTTTTTCATATCGAATTGAATAACTGATCTTTCAGTCTACAGCAGAAAGGTGTAGATGTAACTTGTGAAATGGATATTCAAAATGACATCTTTCTTATTCAGCCTACAGACTGAAATGTAGTACCAGGCGTTTTTATAAACTATGGGACGACTGCTACTTCCACTACCACAGCAGAAATTTGTGCTTCAACAAAATCTATAAACAACACTTCTTTGGTAAATACATATCTGTCCAATAACACATTTTATTCTATTGAAATATTTAAAAAAAAAAAAAAAATCAAAGAAAGAACACTTATTCCATGGTTAAACCAGACTTTACATCGTTATTCTTGTTGGCTATTTATTTTGAATTATTCTGTCAGCCAAAATGATCATACTAGTTTGAAAATATAAAATGCAGATTTTTAGACGATTTTTGTTTTCATTATCTTAATGAATCCTTGTGATATCATTTGAAGGATATATTATAAAACAATGTATGCATTCATTTTAAAATATATTTTCTTTCAAAATACTTTAAAGACTACTACCATGATACGTCTTCCATTGTTCACGGGGGTGATTACATTGACGACTTTGGATACTATAAGGCTCATCATGGATTCAATATTGTTAACGGAGGATTCTCCTACAACGGAGCAGGCGAGTTTCTTTGTTATATCAGGTTTTACTTCTTTACCAAATCACAGATTCTTTATTAATTGGGATATAAAGCTTTATTGTTGTATACAAAATATATCTTAGTATCATGTAAAGTCATACAAGAAAACCTAATATACCTTTGATAATCATTTTTTTTTTCATAGACAAACTTAGTTTTTTTTTAGTTTTTTTTTTCTATGTTTGATTTAATAGTATTCCATTAGTACCTTGCTTGATATGTAAGTTCATTTACTTTGTGATTATTACATTTAATCAAATGCCGTCTTTTACAAATTTTCAGCTTACAAGCTCAGTTGTAGCAGAACACGTTTTTACAGAGCTTGGAGATCTTGTTACGGCACTTATCATAGTGTAGATGTATGTTACGGGCGATTGTTGAACGACCATCTTTTTGTGGCCCTAGGTAATTTATGATGATGGTTTTAACTGTAGAAAATCTTTATTTTTGCAAGTGTTATTTGATCGGATTTCATTTTACAATATCTTACATAAAAGTATGTATACAGACGTATGATGTGTTTTATTTCTATCTTTCAAGATGGTGGCCATGGATACCATTCTAATTATCATGGATACAAGTTCCTTGGATTCAAGATACGTCACAGAAGATTTTCATATCTTGGGAAAGGTAAATTAAGTGTGGTTTCAAAACAACAATGTCAAGTAATTTTGTTTTGTAATTAAGTAAATATCTTTTCTCTGAATTACTTTTAGCATAAATCAGAATTCCTATTTTTAAGTCTCCCAAACAAAGTTTGGGAAGACTTCTTCTTCTTCTTCTTCTTCTTCCGCCGAACTTGTCCGCACCCGTTCTCCAAAACCACTGGTCAGATTAACTTAGATTTTCACAATATGTTAGACTAACATGTCTAGTGGTGCAATCAGGGTTTTGTTTGTGCAATGGGGTTTATAAAGGGGTACTTTGAGGGGCATAAAGGAAGGAGGGGTTTACTATAGAAATCCTATGGGATTTTATTTTTTTTTAATTTTTAAATGATTATAACAGTTAGTGATAGACACAATCTTTATAATTGAAAATGTTCTAAATGATAAAGTACATTAAATGAAATAAAAGCTTAGCCCCCAGGGGTTACCCCCACCCCCTTTCATTAGAGAAAGTTTTAATATCTTGGAAGTGGTCAAGATCCCCACCCCTAAAACATATATATTTTGGTTTGTCATGATAAAGCACATCAAATGAAATACAGGGTTAGTCCTCAGGGGTCATCCCACCCCTGCCATTTGAGAAAGTTCTAATATCTCGTAAGTGGTCAAGATCCAAACCCCAAAACCATATATAATCTGGTTTGTCAAGTCGAGATGATTTGAATGATAAACAGGGTTAGTTCCCAGGGGTCGTCCCGACCCCCTGCCATTTGAGAAAGTTCTAATATCTTGTAAGTGGTCAAGATCCCCACCCCTAAACTATATATATGCTGGTTTGTCATGCCAAGATGATTTAAATGATAAACATGGTAAGACATAAGGGGTCATCCCCCACCCCAGTCATTTAAATATGTTCAAATATCTTGTTAATGGTCGAGATCCCCACTCCTAAACCATATATATTCCTGTTTGTCATGTCATGAAGATTTGAATGATAAACAGGGTTAGTCCCCAGGGGTCGTCCCGACCCCCTGCCTTTTTAAAAAGTTTTAATATCTTTTAAGTGGTCAGGATCCCTACCCCTAAACCATATATATGCTGGTTTGTCATGCCAAGATGATTTAAATGATAAACATGGTAAGACCTAAGGGGTCATCCCCACCCCCAGTCATTTAAATATGTTCAAATATCTTGTTAATGGTCGAGATCCCCACCCCTAAACCATATATATTCCTGTTTTTCATGTTCCAAAGATTTGAATAATATATAGGGTCAGTCCCGAGGGGTTCTCCAAACCCCAAATGTTCTAATATCTTGTAAATGGTCGAGATCCCCACCACTAAACCATATATATTCCTGATAGTCATGTCACCAAGATTTGAATGATATGTAGGGTCAGTCCCAGGGTCACCCCCACCCAAATGTTCTAATATCTTGTAAATGGTTGAGATCCCACCCCTAAACCATATATATTCCTGTTCATCATTTCACATAGATTTGAATGACATGCAGGGTCAGTCCTTAGGCGTCACTAATGCATATCACTTTACTGGACCAAACCAATTTGTACTGGACTTTGCCCAATGTCAGGCGACCATAGGAATGACGATTATGGGAGCTTCGTTTGGGAGACTTCGTAATAGCATCCTGTTACAATAATTTCTTGTTATTATATGCAAATGTATATACAAAAGTTCTTTCACATTTACCTGAATGTAATTGTAAACGACTACGCAAATGAATTAAGATTAACATTTAAAAACCTGAAGATATGTTCAAATGCGAGTGTTTATTCTATAGATCAAATGACAAAAATAACTGGGTGAAAAATATCCCCAAGTTTGAAAAATAAGCATTGACTAAATGCTTGCTTATGTACGAATCTTTCAACTTTCAGCTTACAGATTAAAATGTGGTAGAAGGCGTTTTTATAGACTATGGGACGATTGCTACAACACTTACCACAGCAGAAGTGTGTGTTTTGACAATCTCTTCAAACAACACATCTTCGGTAATGTATTCATATATTTAGACATTACATTCAATTTAAAAGAAATAACACAGTACATGATATTTTAATATGATTAGTGATGTTAAAATTAAGACGAGTGATCTTGTGGATAAATAAATTAAGCACATCGTGCCTTACCATGTCTTTTTTATTATTTTGGATCATAGTGTGAAGTTATTGTATTAAGAAGATAATAAATGTTTTAACTGTAAACAAAATATGCTATAGCAAGTCATATTTCATCATCGTAAGTGCTTTAAAATTTTGAGAAATAAAACGTTCTTTTCTGTTCCTCTTCTTTTTTTTCCGGTACTAATTATTTTCTTTAAAAAAAGTCCTACATTAAGTATGTACATAGAAGTATTAAATGTTTTTATATTGATCTTTTACAATGAAGGCTATGGACACCGTTCTCATTATCATGGATACAAATACCTCGGATTTAAGATACGTCACAGAAGATTTTCATATCTTGGGAAAGGTAAATTAAGTATGGTTTCAAAGTGGCAGTGTCACATTTCGTTCTTATTATTCAATCAGGTTTTTTTTTTCTTTTCTATTTTTTTTAAATAAACATTTCAGCGGTAATGATTTTACTGCACTAGATGTGCATTTCGACAATAAATATATTTTCAGTAAGGCTCGATGACATTTTTTAAATCCGAACTGAATACAATCTTTGAGAGCTACTAACTCCAAAAAGGAGCAAAACAAAAACCGAACCTGGACAAGGAATAAGAGATATGCATGGGGGACATAAATTTCTTAATTACAACTAATTTACAAAATAAGAATTCAAAGTTTTGGAAATTTAACTGTATATGCGAGTATAAATTTGACTAAATATTGATTTGTAATTTGATGTATCTTTTAATAGCAAGGCAAATGAATTTGAATTTACATTTGAAAACTTCATTTTATTCTCAATAGGTTCATCTGTGAGTGTTTATTCTAAAATTCAAACGACAAAATAATATGTTGACAATTTTCTTTACTTTGAAACACATACCTTGCCAATGAATTGATTAATGTTGGGTTCTGTGAACTTTTCAGCTTACAGATTAAAATGTAATAGAAGACGCTTTTATAGAGTATGGGACAATTGCTACAACCATTACCACGACAGAAGTGTGTGCTTTGACAAACTCTTCAAACGACACATCTTTGGTAACATGTTTATTTATCTAGATATTACAATTAATTTATAACAATCATCTTATTACATGTTATTTGAATATGATTTAAGATGTTACATTTCAGATGAGGTATCATATGGATAAAGAAGTTTATCATATCGAATCTGACCATGTTTTTTCATGATTAAATTGTTTATGAACATACTCGCAACATTCAAAATCTACAGTGTCAAAACTATGTCTAGTAATTACGTAATAAGATTTTATGTAAATGGATAAAAAGAATGTGTTTAAATTTTGTTTAAATTCACTCATACTTTTCATGTGTAATACATGTTGAATTTAAGATTACTATGGTGATTACGGTCATGCTCACATTGGTGCTAGTTACCATGGAGACTATGGATATTATAAAGCACACCATGGATTTAGTATTGTTGGTGGAAACTTCCTCTATAAAGGAGCAGGTAATATTCTTTCTACAAGGTATTTAAAAATCTTTCTGTCAATGAGTAGGTATTCCAATGATGAACGGTGTTGTTAGATGTTACGATATTTTAAAGCATTCCATGGTTGTGTATTGCAAGAAAGGATAAGTTAAAAATGCTGTAACCTAAACATCTGCATTTTTTAAAATTTTAACTGTAAACCAAAAACAAACGCCAAAAAATATGGACGACATCAAGAGAATTTTTACTTTTCAAAGTTTTTAACCGTATGTACATGTATTATACAATTATAGATTTTGTATGAGATTAAATCGACCTAACTGACATAAAAATATATCAACTTAAGGTAATGTCCGATGTCTATATATGTCTGTTCGTCGGTATAACCTTAAATTGACCTCTTCTTCATATGTAAACTTTAATTGTTATATTATTAATCGACATCGAAGCAAAACAATAAATTCAAGGATGACAGCATCACACTTATGCCACAACCAGCTAGTATAACTAAAACTATAATTTGTGCTTGTTTTAGTTCGACTGCATTTCTTATCACCAAGAATAATAAGAGGAAATTTCAACAAGAACTAACAAAGAATTCTCGATCATTTTATTTTTACCAGGTTTCAAACTGAGTTGCAGCAAAGCCCGCTTTTATAAAGCATGGAATTATTGTTACCGCTCGTACCATAATGTTGATCAATGTTTTGGGAGACTTTACAATCAACATCTTTTTATAAAGTCAGGTAGTATAAAAATATTTTTGTAAATATTTATTTACTTTTTTTTTAAATAGTACACTTTTAACATGTAATCTGCAGTAGTATTTTAGCAGAAATTGTTATTTTTATATTTTATTTTCATTGATTTTCGGCTTGTTTGTCTATAAATATATCGTCGGGCTTGTTTTCTGTAATTGGCTATTCCAGGAGTTAATAAAATGATTTACGTTTGGTTAATATGGGTTTCGACAATAAATATATTTTCAGTAAGGCTCGAGACATTTTTTAAAATCCGAACTGAATACAATCTTTGAGAGCTACTAATTCCAAAAGGAGCAAAACAAAACCGAACCTGGACAAGGAATAAGAGATATGCATGGGGACATACATTTCTTAATTACAACTAATTTACAAAATAAGAATTCAAAGTTTTGGAAATTTAACTGTATATGCGAGTATAAATTTGACTAAATATTGATTTGTAATTTGATGTATCTTTTAATAGCAAGGAAAATGAATTTGAATTTACATTTGAAAACTTCATTTTATTCTCAATAGGTTCATCTGTGAGTGTTTATTCTAAAATTCAAACGACAAAATAATATGTTGACAATTTTCTTTACTTTGAAACACATACCTTGCCAATGAATTGATTCATGTTGGGTTCTGTGAACTTTTCAGCTTACAGATTAAAATGTAATAGAAGACGCTTTTATAGAGTATGGGACAATTGCTACAACCATTACCACGACAGAAGTGTGTGCTTTGACAAACTCTTCAAACGACACATCTTTGGTAACATGTTTATTTATTTAGATATTACAATTAATTTATAACAATCATCTTATTACATGTTATTTGAATACGATTTAAGATGTTACATTTCAGATGAGGTATCATATGGATAAAGAAGTTTATCATATCGAATCTGACCATGTTTTTCATGATTAAATTGTTCATGAACATACTTGCAACATTCAAAATCTACAGTGTCAAAACTATGTCTAGTAACTACGTAATAAGATTTTATGTAAATGGATAAAAGAATGTGTTTAAATTTTGTTTAAATTCAATCATACTTTTATGTGTAATACATGTTGAATTTAAGATTACTATGGTGATTACGGTCATGCTCACATTGGTGCTAGTTACCATGGAGACTATGGATATTATAAAGCACACCATGGATTTAGTATTGTTGGTGGAAACTTCCTTTATAAAGGAGCAGGTAATATTCTTTCTACAAGGTATTTAAAATCTTTCTGTCAGTGAGTAGGTATTCCAATGATGAACGGTGTTGTTAGATGTTACGATATTTTAAAGCATTCCATGGTTGTGTATTGCAAGAAAGGTTAAGTTAAAATGCTATAACCTAAACATCTGCATTTTTAAAATTTTAACTGTAAACCAAAACAAACGCCAAAAATATAGACGACATCAAGAGAATTTCTACTTTTCAAAGTTTTTAACCGTATGTACATGTATTATACAAATATAGATTTTGTTTGAGATTAAATCGACCTAACTGACATAAAAATATATCAACTTAAGGTAATGTCCGATGTCTGTTCGTCGGTTTAACCTTAAATTGACCTCGTCTTCATATGTAAACTTTAATTGTTATATCATTAATCGACATCGAAGCAAAACAATAAATTCAAGGATGACAGCATCACGCTTATGCCACAACCAGCTAGTATAACTAAAACTATAATTTGTGCTTGTTTTAGTTTGACTGCATTCTTATCACCAAGAATAATAAGAGGAAATTTCAACATGAACTAACAAAGAATTCTCGATCATTTTATTTTTACCAGGTTTCAAACTGAGTTGCAGCAAAGCCCGCTTTTATAAAGCATGGAATTATTGTTACCGCTCGTACCATAATGTTGATCAATGTTTTGGGAGACTTTACAATCAACATCTTTTATAAAGTCAGGTAGTATAAAAATATTTTGTAAATATTTATTTACTTCTTTTTTAAATAGTACCTTTTAACATGTAATCTGCAGTAGTATTTTAGCAGAAATTGTTATTTTTATATTTTATTTTCATTAATTTTCGGCTTGTTTGTCTATAAATATATCGTCGGGCTTGTTTTCTGTAATTGGCTATTCCAGGAGTTAATAAAATGATTTACGTTTGGTTAATATGGGTTCCTAGTATAATTTCGTTCCAGGTCAAAGGCTAACTTATTAAACTTTTCCTGGTAACAAAAGCCATTGGACATTAAATAATAAATAAAGAACAGCCCCTCCTACCCCACCCCACCACCACCACCACCACAACCTCCCGATAAAAACGAAACAAAAATAAAAGAAACAAGAAACAATCAAACATATCTTAAGGTGTTGCAACCTAGTTTAAGCACAATAACAAATCTATGGAACTAATATATCTCAAATAGTTATTAATTCTATTTATCAATTTCAACTGACAATTCCGTTTATATTCCCACGAATTGATAACCTTAGTCTCAGATATGTTATTGAATCTCTTTCTATACTATAAATGCTTGATCAGATTTAGAAACATGCGCCTGCAACGTATTCCCTTATTTTAGCTGCTTAATTTGCATTATATTTATTATTTAAAGGCCCAGATTACGATTATAGTTATCTGAAAAAGAATCTATACCTTCATCAAAAGATTGCAGCTCACCATGTGCAAAGGATCCATAATGTCGCCAATTCTCACGTTGGAAGGATAAACCTTGTAGCCAAGACCCATGCCAGACATATACACGACGTAGCCAACAAACATGTTAACAGACTATCATCTGAGGCCAATAGTCATATTAAAAGGTTCTTAAAAATTGCAAATAACCATCTGTACCGTCTACAAAAACATTCTAAATCACATCTAGAATCTCTAGAAGAACAGCACAAGCGTCACCTAATGGAACGTGAACACCAACACAAAACCCATGTGATTAATAAAGAAATAATAAATACTAAACATGAACACGCAATCAACGCTGCCCATCACTATGCCTATGCAAAGGGAGGTGTGTATGCACCCGCCGGAACGGTGATAAAGACAGTCAGCCATGGTTCTTACGGATATTACAAATAGAAAGGAACGAGTAAGTGTACTATATGATTTTAATATTTATCTAAGTTAAAGGTAACGGTAGTTTGCCGATGTCCAAATCTCATGAATTCATAAGGAATTCATTAATTATGGCAAATGAAAAAATATTAAACAATATGCTGTAACATTTATATAACATCTTTTTTAGATGAGAACTTGTGCTGACCTATAGTTGTTAATGGGTGTGTCATTTGGTCGCTTGTGTAAAGTTGTCTCATTAGCAATCATACCACATCTTCTTATTTATTTATTTTTTTCATTTGGAATATAAAAAGTAAAGTTGCTTTGTTGTTGACTCTATATATTGATCAAATGTCAATATTGCTGTTTTATTTAATGTAGTTAAGATCTTATGGAGTATTTTATTTTACTTTAAAGCCAAAATTTTTCCTTTATAAGAACCTATTGATTCCTTTATTTTCGTGGGGTCAATTTTCGTGGATGGAGGAAAAAAATGTCGTGGATACGTTGGTACGTGGCTTTACAAAAGTCTTCAAACAAGCCTATTTGTAATTTGTGATTCGTTGGACACTTGAAATTTAGGTTTACATTTACCAATTAAATCTTGGAAACTATGTGCCCGTATTATAGTGAATCCTCAGAGGTCGTTTCTTGTAAAGTGTTTACCTGACGATGAATGGTTGACGAGGTTACTTACTAGAAATTAAAACAACTTCAATCAAATTCTATTTAATGTTGAGGTCTATTACAGATGTTTACTCTAATTAAATCTTTTATCGTTATGTAAATGAAATTTACTCTTTAACATTTTAAGAGATAAATCTTTTAAATAAACATTTTTGTAGGCCTTTACTATGTTATAGTGTATAATTCAAATATGAAAACAGATCGACACCCAAATTCGAAGGCTTTTCTGTGTGCTTATAAACTTAAAAAACCTCTTAAAATTGCCATTGACGATTTTTGACCAATAAATGTATTATATGCAATTACTCAGTTTATTTGTTATAACATAAACCTAATTTTTCTATTTCAGAATTGTAAAGATTTGTTGGAAACTATACATAAAAGATAAACAATAAATATATAAACAACATGTATATCGCTGTTACTTGTCTTTCTCTCGCATCTGAAATAAAATTATTACATTATTGTATGGTCGGTAAAATGGTGCTTGTATCAAGAGTTCAATGCATGTCTAGATAAAAAAAATATTAGACTAAAATATTAGGTTCTAAAACTTTGCCACCATGCTAGAGATATGTAAGATACGAGCAAACATTTGTCGGGTCTGAGCCAGACAAAAATATCTTGATGGATGACATGAAAACCTGTGGATTTTTTCACGGTGAACTATCACGTTTACATTCTGGAAAAAGGTATAACAAAAATACTCAACTCCAAGGAAAATTCTAAAAGGGAAGTCCATAAAAACTGACAAAATCATACACTATCAATTTACGGAACATGTGTAAAACAACTACATTGTACCATAATCCTGATTTGGTACAGACATTTTCCGAAAAAAAATGGTGGGTTAAACCTAGTTTTATAGCTAGCTAAACCTCCCACTGGTTTGACGGTTATTTATAGTTCCGTTATATTGACAAAATTAGGTAAACAACCAAACAGACATAATAGGTTAACGTGACAATAATGGGGATTGGGTAGTTTCAACTGTGTAAACACACATCACAGATATAAAACACAACTAATTAAAAAAATCAAACAAACATACAGATTAATCTTACAAAGACGCCAACAAAAAAGGCGTAGTAAATAGTAATAACTCATCATAGATGCCAAGACTAAAATTGTGAACGCCAGACGCGCGTTTCGTCTACAAAAGACTCGTAAGTGACATTAATTAGACAATGATGTCACCAACAAAAAACATTTTTGTCGTTGATAGTACATACCGTATATATTACACACTTTCTCGATAAAGTAAAAATTAAGTAAATAGAAATACAATTGTAAACAAAATAGAAACAACACTGTAAAAACCCTTTGTGCCTGACTCACACCTAAGGACCTATCTGCAACAGGACTGCCCAAAGTTAAAAGCCTAAACCCCGATGGCAAAGCATGTGGATGCAATAAAACATCAATGCATCTGCAAGAAATCATATTTTGGCTAGAATGGTTTGTGATTCGGGAATAAATTTCCTCAAGTTCGTGCTAGACCAAAGGTTTTCGATGATAAGGGAAGATACTTTACTTTCGAAGCGGAATAGATAATGACAAATATGCATAGCCGAGGACTAGATAGTTACCAGTACATATGGGGAAAAGTTAGAGTAACAAATGTTATCTCGTGGCAGTGCTGGATACTTAAACAATTTCAATGCATTATTTTTGTTATTTTACTTTTCTTATTTTCATTTAATAATTTATCCTTTGGTCTTGTTGAATCATTAACTTGTTGAAATGAAGCTATGACAAATTTGCCAATTCAAGAACAATAATGTTGTTAGTATTTAACAAATTATTAAACAATGAAATCGAAATGAGGCAAGCAAAAATGTACGTCATGCGTATCAGTTGTGTATTGTTTAACCAATATCATGATTATGATTCAATATATTACAATTCTGGTTTGGTGTCAGTTTAGCTTATATGATATCATATAGATCACGGAATAAAACAAATACAAACAAAAAATAACAAATTCATCACACTACGTACAGCACAATTGGAGATTCGCATAATAAGAACAGGAATCCATAATGGTTTACAGCTTTGTTTATCAAAATACATTTTTAACTGCTTTTTCAAAAACTTCATTCTAAACACAACATATGTCCGACAGTCATACAAGGAACCAGAAGAAGATATGGATTCTCTGTAATTCTTAGTGTTAATTCATAACACAAAACCTCAAGACTTCCTATTTTATTGCTGTATATAGTAATTTTGATTTCTGGAAAACAAACATTTGCCTGATAGCTATGGAGTATTATATCAAAGTCCAGCTATAAACAAACGAACATCTTAAAACAGTTGATAGCCCCAACAGCTACAACAAAAATTGAACGTTTGCTGTTACCAAAAAAAAATCATTACATGTTTTAGTGTTTTATTGAGTACGAAAACAGGTCCATACCGGCATTGGAAGGCTTTTCGGTAAGCATAGACAGTCTAGGAACAATAAAAGCATTGTAAATATAATATATAGTTATTCAGTTTATTTCTGATAGAATAAAAACATTTCTTATGTTTCAGAATTTTAAAAATCTGATGGAAACCATACATATTAGAACTTATAATAAATGAATAATCAATATGTATTTCGTTGTTATAATCTGACTCTGAATTAATAATGTTGCATTATTTTTTTATTGTTGGTTTAGTGCCAGGCATAGGGTAATGCAAATTTGTAATTGTAATGCATGGTAATGCATTACATTTTTCAAAGTAATTGCATGTAATGTGTACTGCAGCAATTTTTGCATTACATGTAATTGTTATTCAATGCATTACTTTCGCAAAAAATTGTGTAATTTCATGCATTACATTGCATTACATGCCATTACGTTTTATGCCCCACCTACGATAATAGAGGGACATTATGTTTTCTGGTCTGTGCGTCCGTCCGTCCGTTCGTCCGTCCGTCCGTCCGTTCGTCCCGCTTTAGGTTAAAGTTTTTGGTCGAGGTAGTTTTTGATGAAGTTGAAGCCCAATCAACTTGAAACTTAGAATACATGTTCCCTATGATATGATCTTTCTAATTTTAATGCCAAATTAGAGATTTCTCCCATTTTCACGGTCCACTGAACATAGAAAATGATAGTGCGAGTGGGGCATCCGTGTACTATGGACACATTCTTGTTTCATATACTATTTATCTTAAACAGATTGTTGGAGATTAACTAAAGCAGGATTTTAGATTTCTTGATTAACTAAAAACATTATCATTTGCATATAGATTTTCAATTTAATATTTATTTTAACACTTTACATCAATCACTTTTATTTGGGAATTTGAAGATTAAGCCTTGCCCCATGTATAACTTGAAAAAAAAAATAAAAGTGGTATAAAAACTAGAATGACCAAATTATAATTCTAAATGAATAACACAACACTGTTTAGCAGATTGAGTTTTTATTTCATTTTATTTTATACATTTTCCTGCATAAAAATATATTGAAAAGTGTTACATTGTTGTCAAAAGATCAATGGATACCTTGTTATAATTAAATAACAGATAATTGAACATTGTTACAAAACACTAATTAGTTTATTTTGCAATTAATCTTTTCAATATTTTGACTCTTGTTCATAAATTAAGCACAATGTTTATTATATAATTAGATTAATTTAGGAAAGAAATTCTGAGTAAATGTTATGATTGAAATTAAAAAAAAACAATTGTATATATTAATAAAAGTAAAGTAAGCAATAAGTTATAGTAAGTATTAAATTTCATCTCTGTAATTGGTTTTTAGGAGAAAACAAAGATAGTATACCTTCTAACATTAAAACCATAGCATTCAACTTTGATAGTTTTGTGAAACAGTCTGATAGTCAAAAATAATGAAACCTTTCAATCCCTTATGATGTTAAAATGCAATAGTGGTATTGAATACACTTTTTACATGAATACTTAAATTCAATACATGGAATAGTTACTGATATGCTAATCTAAGAATCCTTTGTGATTTTATGTTGTTTTTCAAAATGTTCCGTTCGGTTTTTCTTTTCACTTGATAAATTTTTGTTGCAAATGTAATGTGTAATTCAATGCATTACTTTGCAAAAGTAATGTAATTTAATGCATTACTTTGATAAATGCATGTAATTGTAATTGTAATTTAATGCATGGTTTTGTCAAAGTAATTGTAAAATAATGCATTACATTTCAATGTAATTCGCCCCATGCCTGTTTAGTGCTAAGTCATTGTATTATCTAATAAGCTTAATAAACTAGATCGCTGTTTAAAAATTAAAGTTAGATAGTTCCTTTTCACTACTCGTTAAGCTTTGCGAAATGCATCAAGATGATCAGTTCAATATTCAACATAGTATAATTTGGTACACGCTGAAACTGCGGCCACACTTTTATTAATCAGAAACATCATATCTCAACACATGAGTTATGTTTATAAGTATCCGTACAAAGCTTTCACAGGTCAAAAGCTATGCGGTCAATTCTTATCATGCGATTTTAGTGTCCAAAATTTATGAAAACAAGAAGAAATTTTTGGTCCTTCATCCTGCAGTTACTTTACACTAAATCCATTGTATGATTACTAACTGATATTTCAATCTGAAAAAAAAACATGGTTTATTTGTAAAATGGAATTAGCTTTGAACTGACTCTCAGTAACTGCGAGTACTGTTTAATCGATACCTTGTGTTTTGTTTTTTATATACTTACTGCAGACTTGAAGAGTTAAGCCTTTTCGAACTGATTGTTATAGTTTGTTCTTATGTTGTGTTGTTACACCACAATCTCGAGTTAAGGAAGGGCTGAACTTTAACATTGAAAATCGAAAAAAAAAACAATACAACAAATAGAATTAAGTCTGCCTTATATCTTGACTTAATCTAGAAATGGACAATGAGGGTGGGTTGAGAAAACAAATTTGCGACAAAAGAGATGATTTCGGCTTCTCAATTATGAAATTTAAATTTCTATGTTCCAAAATCCCAGCAGCGCCTGCATGTGGAATAAATATTTCTCAGTTAATACGATTTGCTAGAGGTAGCATTTCCTATCATTATTGTTTTGATAGTGGGTTGCTGCTAATAAGGAAGATATTAAACAAAGAGTTAAGTGGGAAAGTTAAAGTCATACGAAAATTTGATTGACGTCATCACGAGTTGGTTGACCGTTATGAAATATCTGTTTCACAAATGAAGTCGGATATGTTTCAGATTTCCTAATCACAATCCCGCCCTTTTTTCTCGAATGTAACCCATCGAATTAGACTTATCCCCAAATTTGTACAGTCTTTAAATTTCGGTGTTGTGTTTTGTAGACTGTTGTATGGGTTATTTTTCATTTTTCCAATGGCATTGTCAGTTCGTTTTCAACTTATAGTTTGAATATCCTTTATATCTTCCGCATATCTTTTACCTTACTGTATGGGATTGCTTATTGTTGAAGGCCGTATAGTGTCCTATAATTGTTTACATGCTCGTCTTATGGTCTCTGTTGAATAGTTGTCTCGTTAGCAATTTACCAGATCTCCTTATTTATAACTGAAAAAAGGCAAGATGTGCCATAAAGTGACAGGATGAATATGCTTATGTTCGAAATTTTCACAAAAATGGTAGCTATCTCGAGTTTGTAGACCATAAAATACTAAATAATACGTAAAAAGGATAACAGAAAATACTTAAAAAATTATTACTCTTTCGAGAAAATAACCGTAGAAACAAACACAAACCAAGTAATAGTGAAAACACATGGTCAAGATAGACTAATTTGGTCCTGGCACATAGAATGATGGGGCTACACCAGTTTTACGTGCAATCAGACCTACCTGTTTGGATTTCATACGCTACCAACAGGACAACTACATAATTGAACAAGAACACAAAAGATAGTTCATGATTTAGAAGGTAAGATCAAACTGAAATTTAACTACGGCTACCACAGCTTTTATTGAATGGTAATAAAAATCAAAACGTTGCATTGGGTAGCAGTATATTCTTACTTGCCAAAGGACATGATAAGTAGAAGTTTATTTCCCAAATTGTATATGTCTTGTATATTGCCTTATAGTTTTGGAAATTCTTACTTTTTGGAACATTTTATTCATTAATTGATAAATTTATTTGTCTGTTTATTTTTAATTTATCCTTTATCTTATGTATTTATTTATTAAAGTTTTGTATTTTTTCTTTATTAATACAAGATTATTGATTTGTTTATGTTTGACTGTTAGTCATTTTCTTTTTTAGCCATGACGTTGTCAGTTTATTTTCGACTTATAAGTTTGAATGTCCCTTTGGTATGTTTCTTCTCTATTTCATTGACGAACTTAGTATAAAAATTTTGAATTTGTCAGCAACCGGTTCTTTCGTTGAAGGTACACTAGCTGGCAAGCCCCTACGCTGAACTTAAACAACACAATTGAAAAAGGAATGCGAAGTTGCATCTGACGGCCTATGCGTGGCAGTGGACAAGTGACGCGTGACGGTTGGCTACAATGTTTTCAGGTATTGAGTTGAGGTGGAGATTTTAAATGAAAATTGCTTGAAAACGAATGAAACTTTTGAATGATAAGTTAAATAATGTAATGTGTAATTCAATGCATTACTTTGCAAAAGTAATGTAATTTAATGCATTACTTTGATAAACGCATGTAATTGTAATTGTAATTTAATGCATGGTTTTGTCAAAGTAATTGTAAAATAATGCATTACATTTCAATGTAATTCGCCCCATGCCTGTTTAGTGCTAAGTCATTGTATTATCTAATAAGCTTAATAAACTAGATCGCTGTTTAAAAATTAAAGTTAGATAGTTCCTTTTCACTACTCGTTAAGCTTTGCGAAATGCATCAAGATGATCAGTTCAATATTCAACATAGTATAATTTGGTACACGCTGAAACTGCGGCCACACTTTTATTAATCAGAAAACATCATATCTCAACACATGAGTTATGTTTATAAGTATCCGTACAAAGCTTTCACAGGTCAAAAGCTATGCGGTCAATTCTTATCATGCGATTTTAGTGTCCAAAATTTATGAAAACAAGAAGAAATTTTGGTCCTTCATCCTGCAGTTACTTTACACTAAATCCATTGTATGATTACTAACTGATATTTCAATCTGAAAAAAAAACATGGTTTATTTGTAAAATGGAATTAGCTTTGAACTGACTCTCAGTAACTGCGAGTACTGTTTAATCGATACCTTGTGTTTTGTTTTTTATATACTTACTGCAGACTTGAAGAGTTAAGCCTTTTCGAACTGATTGTTATAGTTTGTTCTTATGTTGTGTTGTTACACCACAATCTCGAGTTAAGGAAGGGCTGAACTTTAACATTGAAAATCGAAAAAAAAAACCAGTACAACAAATAGAATTAAGTCTGCCTTATATCTTGACTTAATCTAGAAATGGACAATGAGGGTGGGTTGAGAAAACAAATTTGCGACAAAAGAGATGATTTCGGCTTCTCAATTATGAAATTTAAATTTCTATGTTCCAAAATCCCAGCAGCGCCTGCATGTGGAATAAATATTTCTCAGTTAATACGATTTGCTAGAGATAGCATTTCCTATCATTATTGTTTTGATAGTGGGTTGCTGCTAATAAGGAAGATATTAAACAAAGAGTTAAGTGGGAAAGTTAAAGTCATACGAAAATTTGATTGACGTCATCACGAGTTGGTTGACCGTTATGAAATATCTGTTTCACAAATGAAGTCGGATATGTTTCAGATTTCCTAATCACAATCCCGCCCTTTTTTCTCGAATGTAACCCATCGAATTAGACTTATCCCCAAATTTGTACAGTCTTTAAATTTCGGTGTTGTGTTTTGTAGACTGTTGTATGGGTTATTTTTCATTTTTCCAATGGCATTGTCAGTTCGTTTTCAACTTATAGTTTGAATATCCCTTTTATATCTTCCGCATATCTTTTACCTTACTGTATGGGATTGCTTATTGTTGAAGGCCGTATAGTGTCCTATAATTGTTTACATGCTCGTCTTATGGTCTCTGTTGAATAGTTGTCTCGTTAGCAATTTACCAGATCTCCTTATTTATAACTGAAAAAAGGCAAGATGTGCCATAAAGTGACAGGATGAATATGCTTATGTTCGAAATTTTCACAAAAATGGTAGCTATCTCGAGTTTGTAGACCATAAAATACTAAATAATACGTAAAAAGGATAACAGAAAATACTTAAAAAATTATTACTCTTTCGAGAAAATAACCGTAGAAACAAACACAAACCAAGTAATAGTGAAAAACACATGGTCAAGATAGACTAATTTGGTCCTGGCACATAGAATGATGGGGCTACACCAGTTTTACGTGCAATCAGACCTACCTGTTTGGATTTCATACGCTACCAACAGGACAACTACATAATTGAACAAGAACACAAAAGATAGTTCATGATTTAGAAGGTAAGATCAAACTGAAATTTAACTACGGCTACCACAGCTTTTATTGAATGGTAATAAAAAATCAGAAACGTTGCATTGGGTAGCAGTATATTCTTACTTGCCAAAGGACATGATAAGTAGAAGTTTATTTCCCCAAATTGTATATGTCTTGTATATTGCCTTATAGTTTTGGAAATTCTTACTTTCATTGGAACATTTTTATTCATTAATTGATAAATTTATTTGTCTGTTTATTTTTAATTTATCCTTTATCTTATGTATTTATTTATTAAAGTTTTGTATTTTTTTACACGTCTTTATTAATACAAGATTATTGATTTGTTTATGTTTGACTGTTAGTCTTTTTCTTTTTTAGCCATGACGTTGTCAGTTTATTTTCGACTTATGAGTTTGAATGTCCCTTTGGTATGTTTCTTCTCTATTTCATTGACGAACTTAGTATAAAAATTTTGAATTTGTCAGCAACCGGTTCTTTCGTTGAAGGTACACTAGCTAGCAAGCCCCTACGCTGAACTTAAACAACACAATTGAAAAAGGAATGACAACGCGAAGCTGCATCTGACGGCCTATGCGTGGCAGTGGACCAGCCCCGCGTGACGGTTGGCTACAATGTTTTCAGGTATTGAGTTGAGGTTGGAGATTTTAAATGAAAATTGCTTGGAAAATGAATGAAACTTTTGAATGATAAGTTAAATATTTCAAAAGGTGCCAAGAAACACAATAATAAGGCAAATAAAAGAACAAAATATACACATAAAGCAAACACGCAGTACTAATGTCCATAAGTTCATACTAACTGACTATAATATATAATCAATAATAAGCAGATTCAGCTAGCAGCTGTTGTGCACGTTTTAAAGAGGTTGGTTGAGTGCGAATATGACGCACATGACAATCTGAAGACCAACGGCCTAACGATTTTATCGTGTGATACTCTACTTTAGCTTGACCAGCTGTGGTTCCAGCACCTATTCTAAATGAACATGCTGACAATTATTTAGGATCATAACCGCATAACTCTAGAACATATCTGATTTCGGTTATGAAAATCTCTTTCCAAAACCAAATTCCCAAAAGAGGGTCAGTGTTTTGATAAGACGATATACACTTTTTCCTGATCTCTAAATATCTTTTTAAAACAAGATCAGGACAAACATGACTATTAATTTTGTGTAACTGAAAATCTGCACCCATAAGAAATGGATCAGTTTTTGACTGTTTTAGCTACATTTATATTTTTATTTACTAGTACATAAATTAATAGTAGGCTGAAATTGTTGAGATTTGATAACAGTTAATTCGCCTCGTCGGAGGAAGCTAAAGACAGACATCAAGCTAGCTGTTTCTATCATGAAGTCAATGAACTTTGAAAAACACTCTTTTGCAATCTCTTTATAATTTTGTCACGAATATCAAACGTAATAGGTAGCCTTACGTTCTTGTTCTGATTTTGATATCGTTTGACAGAATTTTAAATCAATGCAAGCCTTGGCAATGGTTTACCGTTATGCAAATCAAAAGGATAATTCAATTTGCCTTCAAATAATTAAACCTTATTCCACAAAGATAAAGTTTAATGGAAGAATAGTAAACTTTCAGAACAGTTTGACAATGGGCAACAACAAATGGAATTTTCGAAAGTTACATGTATTTGTAAATGTCACATTATTCAACAGTAAAAATATCTTAAAATGCATGAAACTAATATCATGCACGTCCTTGGTCCTTTTAGATATAGAGGTCGTCCATAGTTGTTCGACAGCTTGATATAACATCATATTACATCTGAAATGTTTGTCACGGTCCGGAAATGGGTCTGCATCCGGTGCCAGTGTTCTGAATCTTTGTATCTGAAATCTATAGATAAGGCATCACTTATATCATTTTGTAAACCTGGGACGTGTTTTGCACTCAAAGAGAAATAGTTTGTTCATGCGCATCATGTTAATTTCCTCATTAACTTCATAAATACAAACATTTTGATCTGCCGTTTCTTATAATCTCGACTGTAGACATATTATCAGACAAAAATAACACTTTTTTTCTTTTCCATGAGGCGCCCCATAAAATATCTGCCACAAAGATCGAATACAATGCATTAACAGCCATATAAGCAGGAGGTTTGGCTAGCCATAAAACCAGGTTCAACCCACCATTTTTTCTTAAAATGTCCTGTACCTAGTCAGGAATATGGCAGTTGTTATCAGACAGCCCGTTTCTATGTATGTTGGCGTTTGCTTTTGATGTAGTTCAGTGTTTCTATTGTTTCGTTATTTTCCTCTTATAGTTGATGTGTTTCCCTCGGTTTTAGTTTGATACCCGGATTTGTTTTTGCTTAATCGAATTATGACTATTGAACAGGGTTTACTACTGTTGCCTTTATTTACAACCAACATATCTACCAAAACTACATTTGACGATGCATCCGTGAATATTTTCTTATAGTAATTAGATATAAATCTAGATTCATAGAACATATTAATTCCATATCAATTCTTTAAGAATCGTAACCAAAAATCGAGATCTATCTGACATTCTTTATCTAAACGCACATGAGGATGCCATTCGTTTGTTTGGTTGATAGATTTATAAGACAAGACATAAACGACCTGCCCGGAAGTATAACTCTTGATGCAAAATTTAAATGCCTAAACACCTGTAAAACTTTTCTTTTCGAACAAAAGGATCAAACACCTATACTTGAAATAGACTCACAATTTCGATCCTATTTTTTCCTTAGGTAAACGGGCTTCCATTTTTTGTGTATCGAGGACGATGTCAAGATATTCAAGACACGGGCCAATAGTTTTAAGTGTTTAAACATCATCATAATATATGCCACTGATCATTCTACGTCAGCTTGTGGCTGATCTATAGTTATTAAATCGTCATACAGATATAAAATGATATTGACCTTTAATTGTGTGTGGCAAAACAACATATTGCCTTCGACGAAGTGTCGAATATAATGGGACTAGATCGGTAACCTTAAGTTAATCGCACATAGGAAAAATACATTTCCTCCCATCTAAAACAAAATAAAGGCCATTGTGAAGGTAGAATTGGACAAGTTTTAAAAACATTGGAAATATCGTACCTGCATAAAATTTTTTTACCGTATTTCAGGATGGTATCCATAGTGTTGTCGATCTTGACGTACGAAATAGAGCAAATGTCTTTGTCAATTGATGCTAAAATGAATATCACTCTGATGAGGTGTCGATAAGTCCAATATTAGTCGTTTTTCTTTGAATATTTTCCTTCAACAACTCCCAACAGACTGACCGGTAACTTGAAAATGAAAGTGTGTCACATGGCCCGTATATGAAGCCATTTTCACATTCCTTCCTTCATTTATCGATTCAATTCATTTGTGATCGTGAAGACCAATTATTACGACATTCGAGTTGGTAAATTATAAAACAATATTTTAAACCATTGCATAAGTAAAATACAAAGGATGTTTCACTATGACTGTTAAGTTCATTTTCCCATACGTAAACGATAATCCAAGTAGTAGCACATGTAGCATGTTGAGATAAGTTAAAATTTGATAGTCATTTTTCGGAACCAAAATTTTGCTTTGGAACAGGGATACCAACCAGTCTTAGCAACAGTGTTTTTAAATGTTTGGTTCTTTCTACTTTTCTTGGTATCGTTTTGTGTAGATTGACGACGACAGGCGGCTAAGCTTCGTAAACGTTACGACAATTAGAAAAAAGAAGAAGCAACGGCTATCTTTATAACAGCCAGATATAAGCTAGAAAATGTTGCATTATACGCTTAAATTTTCCGAAGGCCTTTATAAATTCCTGGATTGTAAATTGTTGACTTAAGCGCGGGTCTAGCTTATTCCCTGCACAAATTTCCATACCGTCTACCAAAATGATATGTGATTGGGGATTCTCGAAACTAGGAATTAAGAGAGAAGCTAAGCTAATGCCCTTACCGTGTATTTTTGTTTATGTTACGCTGTAGAAATTATGTCGTCATTAGGAAAATCATCGGAACGAACTCCTGTTCTATCAAATCCTAGTGGTTAGGCATCCGGTATGTTTTGTATCGACGGTCCTGTATTACTGGAATTGTACTACATGTATTGTTGTAGATTATACGGTTTGTAAGTATCATAGAGCTTCTCTGTCATCAGGGTATCGACGGATTTCTGGAGGCCATTCACACATTGCGACATTGAGTTAAAAGCAGTCACCAATATATTAGTGTTCACATTATTCGTAGCAGGAAATGTATTGCCAACGTTTTCACGGCTTTGTGTCTCTGTTGAGGCAGTTTGCGTATCAGATGGAAAATTATCTGTTGCACTGATAGTATTTTAAGATGTGTCCTCCGCGAGCATCATTGTTTTTGTTACCAATTTTTTCTGTAAACAGAGTTCTAACAACGTTTCAAGGGAGGTTAGTAGGCACTTTAAATCCAATTTTAAGACACTTCTTCAACCATTTCGGTTTTTGTTTTCTCGCAATTAGTTTTCATCGAAAACGTTTCAGTACTATATGGTTTCAGAAACGGGATTTTTTTCACTTGGAGGCATATCTAATATCTTTGTAAACAGTAATCGAATCTGTTTTGAGATTAAATTTTGACAGCTTTTTCCACAAGGAGCAATTAACTAAGACTGTGGTTCAATTTTTTTCTTACGTGACACATTAATAAGAAAACTGGAAGAATGCAACTTTAAAAGTCCTTTTTTTTGTGTGAATTCTTGACCGATATTTAATGTCTAGTAAGGGAATATGCAGAGACGGGTTAAAAAAATAAACAACACCATTGAACTGGAAAAGAAACCACTCATCTATAAACCATGATTATACAATTCTGTAATGTACCAGTAATGCTCCTTTCAATTCCGTTGACAATTATAACTTACTTAATCTTTACTTTACATTCCAACACAAACACAAACAGAAGTTCTTTTCTTTCATCGAATGATTTTTTCATCAAGTTGTACCCCTTTAAGATTAGACTTTGTCTTTGTATTGTTACGAATTACAATCTATGGCAAAACTCAATACGATTTTAGATTGATTTGAACTTGGTTTTTTTTAATCTTTTTAGGTGATAAATTGAAAAGTTAATATAGCTCTTTACAAATTTTGTGTCTTATACATCCTTGACTTTAACATTTTTGTCTTTGAACGATCCTAATGAAGGAAAATCCAGAAAAACGCTTAGGACGCATAAAATTTAAAAGTTGTTATTTTCATTTTCTAGCACTGGGTTGATTCCACTGCTGGTGGACTATTTGTCTCCGATGGTATACTCAGCTCAGTAGCCAGTGCTTCGGTACTGGCATGATTTTTAACAAATCTTTTAAAACGCTCTGTTCATAAATTTGAAGTTATCATGAAACTAAGGTTCCAATTCCCTTAGGCAAAAATGACATTAAATGGATTTGGCTATTATTTTCCGGATCTTTATTGGTCATACACTATGTAGTCATGACTTTCAAATTGTAAGCTTTGAGCGTTCCAAATGAAGATAAATCTAAAAAGCGTTTCGGACGCATACAATTTATAAAATGTTCATTATCTTAATTATGTATTTTGGGATTAAAGGCTAAAATTTTGACAATGATTTGAAAATGAATTTTTTGTTTCTAACATTTCTAAAAGCAGAATATTGAAATAATATTAATAATTAGCAGTCAGTTTGGTTCAATTCTTGAAAAAAAGCCCAGAACATCGCTGATGTATTATTTACTTACATGTCAATAATTCAACCTCATTTGAATCCGCATTTAATTTCATAGTTATATACAAATGGGACGTTCATGTGCTCAGTAAGTTTAGTCATTCAAAGATAAGAATGTCAACATTGAAAAGTAAATCAAGGGAACCACCACGAAAACCATCTCGTTGACTGATTCGGCCCACAGATAATCCTTCTTATATAGACAAAACAATGATTTACAAACCTTTTCAATCTATAAAATGAAATCAAACAGAACTAGAAAAAATCATTATACTATGCACGTGCTTGTCTGTCTATTTATATTCAAATGTACACTGTCCATGACGTTAAAATACTAAATCCCTGGGATGTGTTTTAGTTGACTTTAGTCTCTGATGCATGATTTTTTATTATTAATTGTTTTGGCTTTTAACTAGCTGTCAGTAACTGCGAGTACTCTCAAATCGTATTTTCTTGTTTATTTGACCTATTTAATACTAATTGTAATGCTTTTTGTTATTTAATGTTATTCAGGGTTATACTGGTCCATATACCAGCTTTGATAAGTGTTTGGTATTACTATAAATTTTCACTTCGTTGTTACTTTTATTATTCTTCCTTAGTTTATTTATTTTGTATTTACATTGTATCATAAGTCAAATTTATTTGTTCAGTGTATGTTCACTGGTGTTAATATGTCCTTTGATTGAGTTAAGCTATTTCAGTTGATATTTTATAGTGTGTCTTTCTATGTTGTGATGTTACACTTTTGTTTCAGAAAAAGGGTGAAGGTTTAGTACCATTAAAACGTTTAAACCCGCTGCATTTGTTTTCTAAGTCAGGAATCTGATGTTCAGTGTTGATGTGGTTCATAAGTGTTTCTAGAAGAAAAAAATCGAACAATAAAATTTGTGACATACGTCCAGATGAAAGTTCAGAATCGAATATTCGTGACATTAATCATATGTTGTTTTATAATGATTTGTGGGACATTGTTAAATAAGGTGTTTATTTTCACTCACTTGTTCGTCCTTCATTACTAACGAATTCATATTTTGAATTGTAGAATCAATTATTATGACATAAAAGGAAGCCCAATCAAATGAAATCAGTATTTGCTTTTTTTCGTGATTTTGAAGGCTTTTGACAAAGTTTGGCATGTTGGTTTACTACATAAAATGAAAGCATATGGCATTGAGGGAAATCTTTTAAATTGGTTCACTAGCTACCTAATCAAAGAAAACAAAAGGTTATCATTAATGAATCATCCTCTACTTTTGCAATATTTCAGCTGGTGTACCCCAAGGATCCGTTCTTGGTCCTTTATTGTTTATCATGTATATTAACGATATTGCTGAACAGTTAACTTCTTTATGCAGACTATTTGCAAATGACACTTCATTCAGTTACTCGGGTCATGACGAGGAACTTATACAATCAGTTGTTAGTCGTGACCTGAGACAGCTGGATGAATGGTCAAGAAAGTGGCTTATGGTGGTACCCAACACCTTGACTAATATTAATTTCCCTCGTTTAATTTTCCTAAAATTTTGACAAAATGTTTACTTTGACCCTTTGACAAAAATATAAAAATTTCAAATAATTTGAACCAACCGCTTTATCAGAAAAATTTCACTGGTTATATAGCAGTTTGACAAACACTAATTTTGATCATTGAGAAGCTTAATATTTCCTTTACAATACAACGTGATTAAAACGTTTAGCTGATTTTTACAGAGTTATCTCCCTGTAGTGTTAGGTACCACCTTATGTCTTTCAATCCTGAAAAACAGAAATTATGATGTTTTCAAATAATGAGATACAAGACCTTAATTTTACTATGAACAATAAAAATACCAATTGAGCGATCTCATAAGCATCTAGGGTTACATTTAGAAGTGACGCAATATGGAACAACCATGTTGAAAATATATTAAATAGTGTTAAAAACATCTGAATATACTGCGAAAACTCAAATATCAACTTAGCCGACAAAATTTGGAAAAATTATGTCTAGTATTTATTAGACCAATTTTTGAATATGCAACTGAAGTATGGGACAATTGCGGAAAAGGTTATTCAATTAAATTAGAATAGCGACAACTTGAAGCTGCACGAATTGTAACAGGTTTGCTTGTTTACACACACTCTGAGACTGTCTTAAAAGAGGTTGGTTGGGAAACTTTAGAGAAACTTTGGAATAATTTGAACATATCAGTTCGAAATCTGGACTCATTATCAAATTTTCATGAGTAAAATTAACAGTCGTACATTCGAAATTAGAATTTTAAAGATTAAATGGGTAAAATCCGGTCTGAAGTTGTACAAAAAATGTATATTTAGTTCATAGTGCGTTGGTTTATATGACCGTATCCATGTAATCAAACCTACATGAATATCGTCCCCTTCAATTATTAATTGGAATGAGTGTCGTAACATCATCCACGACTCACTCCGTACTTACTGCTCTAAATGGATAAAACGAGAAAAAGCTGACAAGAAATCATTAGATTCTTTTTTTAATTCGGTAATGAACATAGTTGATATACGTATTCAACATTTTAAAGATCATTTTACTCCTAACAACAACCATAATAGCCTAATTTCCAGTATCAAACATAAGCTAAAAGAACTCGCCAAGGAATATATTTTTGTCCCGGCTGATAAGGCTGCTAACAATATCATTATTGTTTGACGTAAATTTTACATTGATGTTCTACAAAAGGAAATCACGAATTCACCAACATTCCAACTGACTCCATTTTCGGAAAATGACATCTGTAACAAGCATAAACTTTTAGCTACCTCTTTACAAGCAGAACCAAATACAATGAAAGTTCCAACTATGTACTGGCTTCCGAAACTGCATAAAACTCCCTACAAATATAGATTTATTTCGTCTTCAAGCCATTGTTCCACTACTAAACTATCTATTCTACTTACTAGTACACTTGGTACAATCAAAAACCTGGTAATAAATTGTTCAAATAAGGCCTTTGAAAATAGTGGAACTAATTACTTTTGGAGTGTCAAAAATTCGTTGGAAGTACTTGATAAATTGCATGCTTATATTGGTGATTTCGAATCTGTTCAAAGTTTTGATTTTTCTACCCTATATACCACGTTGCCTCATAATCTTATTAAGAAAAAATCACACATCTGATTAAATGGGCATTTAAAAGTCGGAATGCGAATATATATGTTCAAACTTTTAGGTCATTTTTAGTAACCACAAACAAAAGAACTATGTCAATTGGACCTGCTTTGATACTATAACTGCCCTTGAATTTTACTAGATAACATTTTTGTTCGCTATGGAGATTCCGTATATCGTCAGGTTATCGGAATTCCATGGGACTAACTGTGCACCACTTATTGCGTACCTGTTTCTGTATTGTTGGGTCTTTCAATGTCTGAATTGGACAACAGTTATTATATTTCGTTGGACAGTTAAATTCGTGGATAATGCCATCCACGAAAACCACGAAAATTGGTATCCCACGAATAAAAGTACTTTCACAGTATCTGGTCTATATACCAGCTTTGATAAGTGTTTGGTACTACTATAAATTTTCACTTCGTACTATGAACATCACAATTATTTATTTTGTAAAAATATTTCCTCTTTCTATTGGAACTGTACACGTATACCTAACAACAAAATTATTTTCATTTACCTGTGTTTTAAGTTATTGCAAATGGCTGATATTTTTGTTCGAGCATATTGTTTTTCTTAAATTGTTTAACATTTCATACCGATATAACATGTTACTTTTATTATTCTTCCCTTAGTTTATTTATTTTGTATTTACATGGTATCATAGGTCAAATTTATTTGTTCAGTGTATGTTCACTGGTGTTAATATGTCCTTTGATTGAGTTAAGCTATTTCAGTTGATATTTTATAGTGTGTCTTTCTATGTTGTGATGTTACACTACTGTTTCAGAAAAAGGGTGAAGGTGTGGTACCATTAAAACGTTTAAACTCGGTGCATTTGTTTGCACCTGTCCTAAGTCAGGAATCTGATGTTCAGTAGTTGTCGTTTGTTGATGTGGTTCATAAGTGTTTCTAGACTTTTTTAGAAACTAAATCTAACAATAAAATTTGTGACATACATGTCACTATTCAAGAAATTTTAGATATGATTAATATTCTTGATCCAAATAAAACCTCGGGACCAGATGTGATTAGCCACAGGATGCTCAAGATCTGTCCAGATAAAGTTGCAATACCTCTTCAAATTATATTCAACAAGTCCCTTAGTCAATGTGTATATCCAACCAGCTGGAAAATTGCAAATGTAATTGCTATTTTCAAAAAGGGGGACTCATCTTTGCCATCTAATTACAGACCAATATCTTTAATTAGCTGCGTGGGGAAAGTTATGGAACGAGTTGTGTTTAAACATGTATATAATCATCTATTTAATAACAAACTAATTTATGAATACCAATCAGGTTTTTTGCCAAACCATTCAACAGTGCATCAATTAATAGAAATCTATGATTGTATCTTAAATGCACTAGAAACAAAAGAAATTTGCTGTTTTGTTTTTTGTGATTTTTCGAAGGCTTTTGACAAAGTTTGGCATGTTGGTTTACTACATAAAATGAAAGCATATGGCATTGAGGGAAATCTTTTAAATTGTTTCACTAGCTACCTAATCAAAGAAAACAAAAGGTTATCATTAATGAATCATCCTCTACTTTTTGCAATATTTCAGCTGGTGTACCCCAAGGATCCGTTCTTGGCCCTTTATTGTTTATCATTATATTAACGATATTGCTGAACAGTTTACTTCTTTATGCAGACTATTTGCAGATGACACTTCATTCAGTTACTCGGGTCATGACGAGGAACTTATACAATCAGTTGTTAGTCGTGACCTGAGACAGCTGGATGAATGGTCAAGAAAGTGGCTTATGTCTTTCAATCCTTAAAAAACAGAAATTATGATGTTTTCAAATAATGAGATACAAGACCTTAATTTTACTATGAACAATTAAAAAAATACCAATTGTGCGATCTCATAATCATCTAGGGGTTACATTTAGAAATGACGCAAAATAGAACAACCATGTTGAAAATATGTTAAATAGTGTTAAAAAAACATCTGAATATACTGCGAAAACTCAAATATCAACTTAGCCGACAAAATTTGGAAAAATTATATCTAGTATTTATTAGACCAATTTTTGAATATGCAACTGAAGTATGGGACAATTGCGGAAAAGGTTATTCAATTAAATTAGAACAGCTACAACTTGAAGCTGCACGAATTGTAACAGGTTTGCCTGTTTACTTAAAAGAGGTTGGTTGGGAAACTTTAGAGGAACGAAGAAAAAGAAAAAAAACTACAATTATTTTATAAAATTCAGAATAATAATGCCCCTGAATATTTATGTAGCCTTGTGCCCTCTAAAATTCAAAGTACAACACAATATCCCTTGCGAAATGGACAAGATATCATTTTACCATTTTGCAGGCTGACACTGACTTCCCAATCATTTATCCCATCAACAATTAAACTTTGGAATAATTTGAACATATCAGTTCGAAATGTAGACTCATTATCAAAATTCAAAGTAGAATTAAAAAACCACGACATCCGAAATGAGAATCAATCTAAACATTGGATTAAAAAATTACAGACAGTCTATCCTCTCGGTCTTAACGACAATATCATGGGAATTGGTAATATATCTAGAACAGATTCTGTTAACATTTTGGATATAGTTTCTAAAACAGTACGTAAAAACCGTTCTCATGGGCGTAGAATAAATCGCAATCAAAGAAAATTTCGTAATAACAATACAGATATTTCGGACCTAATATCTATTTCAAAAAACAACGGTAGACACTTTCTATTAACCAAGCTCTGTTCTTTACCTGTTAATAAATTACATCAAATTTTGGAGGAATGCAACACAATTCCATATTGCAGTCCTAAGTATGAAACCGTCCAAATTATAATTGCATATTGTTATTCTAAATTCTTTCCCAAAATTGATCGCCCTGAAGATCACAAAAAACATTTTATTAAAATGAAATATGTCAATAAAGGTTTTGATTTTGTAAATATTACCGGTATTTTTAATGATCATTCTGTTAAAGAACAAATTCCTGGCTATTTTGATAATACTGAACTCCCTCTTATTTGTTATGTTTACAAAAATCTACCGGAAATATGTATTTAATTACAGCGAAGTGTGTAAAGATGTTAATATCAGTGACAATACACCTACCTCATGAAATTGCAGTAAATCCGAATACATTTATGGCCCCAGTTCCCATGTTATAACAGGAGACCTTAACATCGTTCGCGACCAAGAGTTGAAATCATTCCTCAGTAAAGGACCTAAATATCGTCCCCCTTCAATTATTAATTGGAATGAGTGTCGTAACATCATCCACGACTCACTCCGTACTTACTGCTCTAAATGGATAAAACGAGAAAAAGCTGACAAGAAATCATTAGATTCTTTTTTTAATTCGGTAATGAACATAGTTGATATACGTATTCAACATTTTAAAGATCATTTTACTCCTAACAACAACCATAATAGCCTAATTTCCAGTATCAAACATAAGCTAAAAGAACTCGCCAAGGAATATATTTTTGTCCCGGCTGATAAGGCTGCTAACAATATCATTATTGTTTGACGTAAATTTTACATTGATGTTCAACAAAAGGAAATCACGAATTCACCAACATTCCAACTGACTCCATTTTCGGAAAATGACATCTGTAACAAGCATAAACTTTTAGCTACCTCTTTACAAGCAGAACCAAATACAATGAAAGTTCCAACTATGTACTGGCTTCCGAAACTGCATAAAACTCCCTACAAATATAGATTTATTTCGTCTTCAAGCCATTGTTCCACTACTAAACTATCTATTCTACTTACTAGTACACTTGGTACAATCAAAACCTGGTAATAAATTGTTCAAATAAGGCCTTTGAAAATAGTGGAACTAATTACTTTTGGAGTGTCAAAATTCGTTGGAAGTACTTGATAAATTGCATGCTTATATTGGTGATTTCGAATCTTCAAAGTTTTGATTTTTCTACCCTATATACCACGTTGCCTCATAATCTTATTAAGAAAAAATCACACATCTGATTAAATGGGCATTTAAAAGTCGGAATGCGAATATATATGTTCAAACTTTTAGGTCATTTTTAGTAACCACAAACAAAAGAACTATGTCAATTGGACCTGCTTTGATACTATAACTGCCCTTGAATTTTACTAGATAACATTTTTGTTCGCTATGGAGATTCCGTATATCGTCAGGTTATCGGAATTCCATGGGGACTAACTGTGCACCACTTATTGCGTACCTGTTTCTGTATTGTTATGAGTTACAATTTATGACTAAAATCAGCAAAGACGCATCGAAACAACATCTGATTCAAAAATTTAATAACACTTTTAGATATTTAGATGATATATTGGCTCTCAATAATGACAAATTCAGTATGTACACTAAAGAGATTTATCCTGCCGAACTGACTTTAAATAAAGCTAATACTAACAATGAATACTGCCCTTTCCTGGATCTTGATATCTTTATCTTTAACGGGAAGCTAAATACCAAAATTTATGATAAAAGATATGATTTTTCATTTCCTATTGTTAATTATCCATTTTTAGATGGTGACGTTCCCTTGTCGCCATCTTATGGTGTTTATATATCTCAACTTGTTCGATTCGCTCGTGTATGTAACAACGTAATTGATTTCAACGAAAGAAATCTCTGTATTACTGAAAAATTATTACACCAGGGTTTTCGATATCACAAACTAGTCAAAACATTTACTAAATTTTATCATCGGTACAAGGACATCATTCGTAAATATAAATCAACATGCAGACATCTTATACGTTCAGGTATTTCACATTCAATATTTTATGGTAATATTATTTACAAAGCACAAAAATGTCGGCATTCACCTCAAAAGCTAACCAAACCTTTAAACAGACTTATTCGGAAAGGATATAGTTACGATACTGTTGTCAAGTCATTAAGGATTGCATATTTTGGTATTAATATTGATTCACTCATAGGGTCTTTGCATCGAAAATAAACACAAGTATTCTAAAACCAGTTGTTGGCATGATACGGGTTATGTTCTTCTCATATATTTTATGATGGTATGATACTAAACCCCTAACGGGAGGGATTGTACTTGATTTTCATATGATGAAGACATAATCTTTCAATCAGTTTAATTGAGTTCTGGAGCTGGCATGTCAGTAACTGCTAGTAGTCCTTTGTTCATTTATGTATCATTGTCATTTTGCTTAGTTTCTTGTGTTACCTGTTCTGACATCGGACTCGGACTTCTTTTAAACTGAGTTTTACTGTGCGTATTGCTATGTGTTTCTTTATTCTACATTGGCTAGAGGTATAGGGGGAGGGTTGAGATCTCACAAAACATGTTTTTTGGGGCCCTTTATAGCTTACTGTTCGGTGTGATCCAAGGCTTCGTGTTGAAGACCGTACTTTGACCTATAATGGTTTACTTTTATAAATTTTGACTTGGATGGAGAGTTGTCTCAATGGCACTCATACCACATCTTCTTATATCTATTAACCCCGCCGCATTTTAGCGCCTGTCCCAAGTCAGGAGCCTCTGGCCTTTGTTAGTCTAGTATGTTTTTTAATTTTAGTTCATTTATATGTTTTGGAGTTTAGTGTGACGTCCATTTTCACTGAACTAGCACACAATTTTAGTTAGGGCCAGCTGAGGACCACCTCCGAGTGCGGGATTTTCTCGCTGCATTGAAGACCCATTGGTGGCCTTCGGCTGTTGTCTGCTCTTTGGTCGGGTTGTTGTCTCTTTGACATATTCCCCATTTCCATTCTCAATTTTATTATTTATATGGTCCAAGAAAATTGAATATAATATTAACCCAATTTAGATGTTCGGCATCCTTCTTGAATTGTGACTTGTTTAGAGCTAACATTATATCTTATCCAACATGTAAATGTGGTTTGGATATTGAGGACATGCACCATTTTTTCTTTGATTGTCCTTTCTATCTAAATGAAAGGCTATTCTTTTAATGGTGTCAGCTGGATTCCCGAAGGCTGCGAGTTGGACTTAAAACTATTGGTTTTTGGAAAAGAAACTCTTTCCTATGATCAAAATGTGCAAATTGTTGAACAAGTATTCAGTTTTATAAAGAGATCAAAACGATTCCTCATAGTATAGTATCAGCATAGGTAAAACGCACATCATCATCATCATCCTAATCTCTGTCGTTCTTTCCACATTCCCTCTCCTTTTTCAGTATAGTTTAGTAATATTTATGTTGTTTATATTATATGATGCATGCTCATGTTCAATTTGTATTGTTATATATATTGTATTGTGGAGAAGACTTTATAAATATGTTTTACTTGTGTCTGATCCTTTTTTGCTTTGAGCAAATAAAATATGTTTTAACTAAGTGTTTCTCGTTTCTCGTTTTTTAAATAGATTAGACAGTTGGTTTTCCCGTTTGAATGGTTTTACACTAGTAATTTTTTAGGGCCCTTTACAGTTTACTGTTCGGTGTGAGCAAAGGCTCCGTGTTGAAGACCGTACTTTGACCTATAATGGTTTACTTTTACAAATTTTGACCTGGATGGAGAGTTGTCTCATTGGCACCCATACATGTACCACATCTTCTTATATCTATTTAAAATATATGTTTCGGAGTTTAGTGTGACGTCCATTGTCTCTGAACTAGTATACATGTTTGTTTAGATGCCAGCTAAAGCCCGCCTCCGGGTGCGAGATTTTCTCGCAAAGTTGAAGACCCATTTGTGGCCTTGAGCTGTTGTCTGCTTTTTGGTCGGGTTGTTGTCTCTTTGACACATTCCGTGTTTCTATTCTCAATTCTATTATGTATGTTAATATCGGATTATATGCCATCGGCAGTCTTTAGTGGTCGTCATGATTGTTTATTAGATCGCGCCTAGTCTAAAATACGTATGCAATGCTGATACTTTATACAATGTCTATTCATTGCTGATTGTTTCTGTTCTAGTTTTTGTAATTTAGAAATACGTTTTAATATCTTATAAATCAAATATTAGAACTCGAGTCAAATCGGTGAACATAAATTTGACAGCTCATGCCCCTTTATACAAACTGTAATTCTTTAACTGTACGGTATAAACTTACTGCTGGTAACTGACTCTAAGTAAATCTATTATTAACAGCAATTATTGACTTTGTCTAGATTTGGATATTTCTGTTTCGCAATTATATACACTATAATATAATACAAGAGAAACTGGGTCGATGTGCTGCTGGTGGAGGTTATCTCCCGCGGTTATCACCAGTCCAATAGTCAACACTTTTGTGTTGACATAAATTATCATTGGCATTCAATGCTCTTCAAATTCATACTGGCCTTTTAAACTTTTTATTAGAGCGTCTCTGTCTTTGTCTTTTACAAAATGATACGTCTGGTATCTTTGATGAGTTTATTGATACATTTTATAACATAATATAATATTTAAAAAGAAACTATATGCTGTTATCTTGTTTTTAATCTGAATACATATTTGAATAGTTTAAGTCTAACAGATCAATCACTTTATCTAGAATATAAGATACCATTATATGTTGAAGCAAATTATTCAGTCAAAAGTTGAAGGAAGAACTCTGAGTCAGAATTGTGTTTTCTGTAAATAATCAAAACCAATACCCTTTTTCTTCCCCGAAATGGTGGCATCAGCATTTGAGTCAAAACCGTGTTTCCTGTAAATAATTTTACCTAAAACAAATAGCCTATTTCATCCCCTTAAATGGTGACATCAGAATGCGTTCTTAATATTTGAAATTTTTTTTTTTAAATTTAAAGATAAAGACAAATAACCCTTTTTCATACTGTCTCTTTATCTCATATAATTTTGCCAGTATACATGCTACTTGCACTTGATAAACTGAACCTGTTTCTAATTCTAAAATTAGATTTTTAATGATCGTTATATAATAGTTCATACATGTGTCATTAAAGCTTATATTAATAATCCTTTGTACTTACTAACATCAATCTAGGGATCAAGCCATGTCTTCTTCACATGAATAGTTGTTATCTTTTATACGGTACATGCATTTACACTGTGGGTGGAAATCAATGCTTGTAAGAATACATACTTTTTGTTATAATGTGCACTTCATGTAAATAGAAAAGTATTCAACTCTGAACAGTAAAATAAAAACACTACATTATGAATTATTTATATAGATCTGCAATGAATTACTAAACAACTCATTACTGTACAATATTCAGGGTGCCTGAAAACTGATTAGGTAAAAACGAAAACAATACCGTTATACTTTAGAGTTTTCCTAAATGCCTTACATGCATAACCTTTCAATAATTCTTTTTTAGAACTTTTCGATAGACAAATTTGATAAAGCATTTTTTTTTTTTTTTATTTTTCCAACCTGAAATAGATTTAATTCAACAACTACACAAAAAGTAAAATAACAAAAATACTGAACAACAAGGAAAATTCAAAACGAAAAGTCCTTTTTCAAATGGCAAATTCAAAAGCTCAAACACATCAAAAAAATTGAAAAAAACTCATATTTCTGACTTGGAACAGGCATTTCCTTATGTCAAAAATGGTGGACCAAACCCGGCTTTATAGCTAGCTACACCTCTCACTTGTATGAAAGTCGCATCGAATTCCATTATATTGACAACAATGTGTGAGCAAAACAAACAGACACAACAGGCAATTTTTCACAAAATATTATGTGAATGGTTGAAAGCTTACACAATTTTTTGTTTGGCCTTAGGAAAACTTTTTTGTCACAATATCTAATAACTTTATTCAAATTCTTGCACCAAATTTTTGTTATAGTGTCGTCCGATGAGCAATATGATTTAGACATGAGAATCGATGAAAGTAACATTACTGTATTTAACTAGCTGTGGAATTATAATTTCCATTATTTTCATGGTCTTTGAGATTCTTTTTTATATTATGCAAACCTTAGATCTACATGTATAAAATGCTCAAACCAGAAATCAGCATAGTACCAAATAGCTAAGGACCCACAGCTTATATTTGACATGCTCATATTATCAGTACTGAGGACAAAAATATATTTGATTCTTATATCATATTAATGATGTTTGTTCGTAGTTAATACAGTTCCGGCTATTATTTTTCTTCTTGAAAGAAAAAGTCGTATTTGATATAATTTAGTATTATATATTCCATAGTTTTTCTGCTTTACAGGGGTGCCTGATTAGGTTTGGAAGAGCCTCATAAAATCTCAATTTATGGATATTATACCCTTAATCATGCATCACAGACTGGTCTTTTCTGTGGTCGTGACAGCTACCGCTTTTATGTGTAGTCTGCTTGAAAACTAAACATGGACATGTGGACCTTTCTTAAAAGGCACGGAGTGCTTCGCAGTATCAACATTACGTTAGTGCTTGTGTTTCATGTGATTTTTAGGGAGAACTAACAGGGAACAGACTCGTGGAGCAAAGATCCGTTCTGAAGGTCGAGAATTGGGCTGGACTGTGAACAGCAAAAAAAATACTATACTAAAAGCGTAGTTCTTAATTTTGATGTGATTACAGATAGATTATTTTATTAAGTTGGGGACTGCGGTTGGGGATGATTCACATACATTATAAAGATACAAAGTAAATTGATCATTGTTGAAGGTCGTACGGTGGCCTATAATTGCTGATATTCACTTCACTTGAAATCAGGTTGATAGTTGTCTCATTGGTAATGATGCCACATCTCTTTATTTATTTTTTTTTTTATAAACGGACTCGCTATGAACCGTTCATAACTCAAAAGAATCAAAATAACAAGTTTGCATTGTTCAGTTTTCTTTGCAGTATCTCGTTACATTTAAACAATGCATTTAGTTTAATTATAAAAATAAAACTAAATTCATTCATTTTGAATGGGCCGCAACTCCATACTAACAGATTAGACAAAGATTAATGTTTTTGTCATGTACTAGGGCGAGAAATCCGAACTCCAGTTGACAAAAAATGTATGTTGGCTAAGAGCAGAAAAATTTGCTGTGCAATTGGTCACATTCGTTCCTCTCAAACAGTTTTTGCACGGTCTTATTTTACGCGCAGATAGAGATCGATGCACTATCCCAAATCTTGATTTTGTTTTTACGTCTTCATTCTATCAACGTGACTACGTATTTCATGTATTCATAAGAAATCCAATACAAAGTGTTCATCATAATCAGCAGAACATGCACACTCTTTTCGACGGCAATACTCTTGTTCAGCTCTTAGAAGTGTATTTTTTTAAATCAACCAATAGTTTTTCTATCTAAGTACACAAATGTTGGCATTATTTTCCCTTTAAATATAGAATATTAAAAAAATATTCTGTTGTTCCCAGTGTTTTTTTTTTCTTTTAAATGTTTGTAATGCACATGTACATATTTAGAGCTATTGACACCGAACAAACAGTTTGCTCAAACCGGTTTATATATATATATATATAGTGCGTGTAGAAGTTGAATATCATGAATTAGCTCAACATTTCTCGGCATTAAAAAAAATCAGAATACCTAAACGGAAAAGATAAATGTGTTTAAATAGCTTTGTGCTTTAATTATTCAAACCGTAGTATTCTGTCCCTTATCGGTGATTTTGAAAATGAAACAGGCTTCCACTTTTCTCCTTTTTCCCCCTTTCTAATGGTTACATGAATCAGTGGGAAGGAAAACAACATTCATATAAGACAGTAGTAGACACATACATGTAACTAGTTTTTCTGATCATCCATTTTTACACAAAAACTGACGATAAATGAAAACTCACGCATTATTAATATTTTCGTCATCTCAACATCCTTCAACATATGAATACAGCATTAAAGCATTGTTAATTGCTGATAGAATATTAAACATGAAAATTATTATTTACGATCGACTTGAGAAAACTCCCAAAATTTACATCAAAAACACGGACACCAATAGAAAGGTAAGATAGAATTTTCTATTGAAATGTCTACAATATCCTTTTTTCCATTATGTCAAAAGATGTGTTGCCGTCTGGTATAAAATTCTTTCCCAGTAAACACGATTTTAAAAAACTCAAATTTTCTGTTGCCGAAAAAAAAATCACTAATTTTGAGATTTTTTTAACCAACCTTTCACGAGAAATTCAGAATTTTAAGGTTTTGTTATGTTATATTATGCGTTTTGTTATTTAACATGTTATGTTATGTTATGTTATGTTATGTTATGTTATGTTATGTTATGTTATGTTATGTTATATTATGTTTTGTTTTGTTTTTATTTTCTGCTTTTGTTTTTGTTTTTGTCATTATTTATTTCATTATTTATTGTGTTAGCTACATGCTTTGTTGATCTTGGTTTTCTTCATTTTTCGTGTTTGAAACAATGTGAACACAAAGAGCATACCGAATATGTTTGTTTCATGAATGAATTTTGTCAGAACAACAGTGAAATTGCTATATTGTTCAACTAAATACATTTGTGTAAAACTATTTTTCATATAGTTCATCTGTTAACTCAAACAATGCGAACTATTCTTTTCAATGTTGTCAGCATTTTCCTAAAAATAGGTTATTTCATGTTAACATGTTGTGATGCAAATAACCTGAAACGAATGTTGTGAATTTGTTACAGCTTGAAACGAAACATATGTATTTTTCAGCACAAAGAAACCTAGGAAGTTACAACATGAATGTAAGAAAAGGATTATTATAAGAACACAAAGTTTTATGATATACGTCCTTATACAAAGAATTATGAAGCAACACGTGGTTAGTCTTATACGTTCAAAAGTATGGCATATTTACATTCCTTTTGACTGTCTAGCATGCAAAAGGTTAACACGGCACAATGGACCAAGGAATACTTGTGCTGATTTTTGTCTTAAGCTTTTCAGGTAAATAATATTTTACATAAATGTATTGACAACCTAGTTTTTCTTTTGCTTCAAATTGAATGGATTTAAAATATATATTTTCTAATTATGAAATAGAGGCGACAGATACCAAGGTAATATTCAAAACTTATACGTTAATAAAAAACGGACAATGTCAGGAAAAAAATCGAATAGGGCAAAAAGATGAAAAGTACACAAAACAAAACATAGCAAACTAAAGATTGAGCGAAACGATTTAATAAATGAAGGCATCACAAATGTAGATGCCAGTTTCATTGTGATTCGACAACGTTTTTTTGTAAAATTGCAAACATATCCGTATGATTGAATTCTTTTTTTTTTAAGGGAGGTGGGTGACAAAAAAAAAGATCAGTATGAAAATAAAGAGATTTGGTATGATGGCCAATGAAATAACTTGCCACCAAAGTTTTAAAGAAGTTCATGAAAGCAATTATAGGTAACCGTACGGCCTTCAATAATGAGAAAAACCCATACACTATAGTCGGCTATAAAAGGTTCCTACATTAAAAATGTGAAACAATTCAATTCAATTGAGAAAAGTAACGCTGAACCATATTTATACAAAATAATTCAAGAAAACAAATATGACAGACATGAACCAACGACAATCACTAAGCTAAAGGCTCCTGCTGACTTGAGACAGACACATAAAGAATGTAGCGGGGTTAAACATGTTTGTGAGCGTTTAACCCTCCCCTTACCTGGGACAGTGGGGTTACAGCAAAACATAAGAATAAACTGTAAAAATCAGTTGCAATTGGCTTAACTACAACATGATCGGTACGAGGCTCATTTCGGTTTCGGTAAATTCAGTTGTATTTGTACTCTTCACCATCGTTTTACTAAAATATGTCCGGTCAGTTACAAAGCGGCCAGGTGCATTTTTTTATCTGAACTAAATACTAATGATATATACGAATTGCCTGCAAATTGAATAAACCGATTAGGTTTGATGGTAAAATGATTGCAAAAACACTACTGAATTTACCACAAGTAAAAAAAAAAAAACGAAAAGTTAAAACAAACAAATGAAAAGATTCTTCGAAGAAATTTACTGCCGCACCAAAACTAGAAAAATAAAATGTAAAAATAAAATTTCATCACAGAAATGAATTTCTCTTCAACATTACTCTAAAATATGTAGTCGATTGTGATGAGCCATCCGGTTTAAATTTATCAGACTGCAAATGCTGGACTGAAATTATTAGTTCAGACAGTTATAGTTTTATATGGCATTGTATATAATTATTGTTGTCTAGGTTTCTTACTTTTGTTTATTTTTTTATCGTGTGTGTACTTTGAACATGTGTGGTTGTTTTAGTTTGATTTTTCTAAGGATCTGATCCCCTTCCTCTATTTTAAGAAATTGTAAGATATGGCTCTTAAAGAATCATTGTTCATTTTTACAGTATCTACGAAAGAAGCAGGAAGATGTGGAAAGCTTTCAGATAGTAAGATACATTTTATCAGTACTGTGATTGATTTTTGTCGATATTTTCCCGAATGTTTATTACTATTTACAAGTTTTTCTTTTTTCTGGCATGTTTAACATTTGAAACACCAGGTTAGAGTTTATATTTAGATGATAACATTAGCTCAGTATTCAGTGATGCGGTACTGACATGATTTATATCGGCATTTCTTTAATTGCCCTTAGGTTACAACTTCCTCAGGCAAAGTTAATGGATTTGTCTATTATTTTTAGGTCCCTGTTGGTCATACAGCTCTTCAAATGTTTCAGTTATCATACATCCTTGTCTTTCAAATATTTGAATTTAAGCGTTCCTGACAAAGATAAATCCAGAAAAAGAGTTTCAGACGCTAATTATACATCCTTGTCTTTCAAATATTTAAATTTGACCGTTCCTGATGAAGATAAATCCAGAAAAACGGGTTTCGGACGCATACATTTACAAAATGAAAATATTACATTAAATATTTTTTAAAGCTTCAAATAATATTGCTTTTGTATATAAATCCTATTAGAGGTTTCGTACATCATTGACGAATAGTACGAACGTTTGACGAATCAAACGTAAAACCCGTTTGAGGGATCCTTTATTTTGACTTTGAATTAATTTTTAAAATATGACAGTTATGTAATTTATATTCTAATTCGCCAGCTCAAACGAATATAAATTATTTAATAAATAAAATAACACATAAATAGGATAAGTGTGCCTACACGTGTAGCAGCCTTTAATATTAATTACATTCACAATTCTTCAAACTAAAGTCCTTCATTATAAATTCAGGCAATCACACTACCAATCCAATCATATAATAGAATATACAGTAACACAATCAAAAACTATTTTCAAAAGAGGAAAAATTCATATTAATATAATGTAATATTTGTATATGCCCACATGAACAATAACCAACTCATAAAAGGGGTGGGTAGCTGGGTAAACATAATAACGAACTGCTGCTACGTTAACTATAGGCAAACTTCGAATAATTTTATTTTCTCAAACGAACCCCTTAAGTAATACTTAATCATGCTTTTCACGAATCTCATGAGCGCATATACCCGTAAAACCTGCATTGCGGGTATATGCCATCCAATCAAATAGAACATAAACACACAACATGTGCTTGATGTAAACACACACACGTGTTAATAGTAAACAATCACTTGACCGTTACTACGTCATGTGACCAATACCTTTAATAAATATATCTAAACAAGGCTGTCATGAGACAAACATATTATAGATGAAGTTCCGCCTGTATGGTTGCGTGCAATGACTCATGTCAAACTTGAATTTTCGTTCGACTTAAGAATTTATGTAATAACGAACAAGGTTAAAATTTAATACCACCAGATGGATTGATCGAGTTTTGGTTATTAGACGTCCAGTGGCCACCAAAGGGAAGGAGATAACTAGATAACTAATCAAAATGTGCTAAATATAAGTTTGTCAGAAAATGAAAAACTACCTCTGAAAATAAAAGGTTGTGCTCAATTGCCACACCCTCTAAAATTACCTCTTTGAAATTTTACCAAAGAAAATACAAGGCAAATATATTGCTCATTCCCTAAAAAAATTAAATTAAATTAGTTCGGGAAAATAGTAAAATTGAAAACAAATGACACCAACAAATATAATACGAGAGTCGTTAAAAACTTTTGTAGAGTAGGTAATGCCACTTGTCGCCTTGTGGTGAGTCCTTATACCAGAGTTAGGTCTACAGGTTGCATTTCTGTAAATATCAACAATGCAAAATGCTAAAACTGTACCACTTTTGGAGTTTTGAAAAAAAATATATCCTAGAATGGAAAGTTTATATGCACTACTATTGTTTTCAAAGGTCAAAATATAGGGCTGTGCGGTATATTTTCAACGTTTATATGCCCCGAACTTCTAAAAGTTTAAACTTACATTAAATTTCTATACTACCCCAACCTTGACTTAAGGATTTCCACAGACTTCAACTTGATCATTATGAATATGTATATTTTCTGGTAACATTCCCAAGTTATGTCTCTATGAGATGAAACATAGAGATCATATCCGGGAACCAGTAGGTAAACAAAATTAGTTTTTTATGAATATTATACATCTCCCCAAAAGAGGCGTGGTTTGAAAAACAGCTGTATTTACAAAGTGCAAACTACATATGGAATCGTTCATTCAGCGTTTACGTTAAAGCATTTTATTGTTTACTCATCAGTATTACCTTCGGAATGTATGAAGTGCGAGATTGTAATGTGTTTTCTCGTTATTTATTCTATATATGTTAAAATGTGTAAATCAAGATCTATAATTAGTTGATATATAATAAGAGCTCAAGGACGTATTCTGAGATTGGGGCGTACCCGATGTGTCTCTACTCGACAGAAATATGTCTTATCTCCTATTCTAGGTCTCCGAATTGGAATACTAAGTAAATAGATACAAAAAAAAATATTGTGAATTTTGTCGTTAAATCTAAAGTATCATTCATATTTCGCGAATTTCATTGAAACAACTGTAATGAATGTTATAAACATTTAGAAAATGCTTGCTTGAACAATTCCCACGCAAATATGCGTAAATGTGATTTACATAATCAGCGTATAGAACGTAAGTGTAGTTTACACGATTTACATTCGTTCGTACCTTTCGTCAAAATGTAAGAAAGCTCTATTACTAAGAGTGTCTTATTAAAGAATAAGGAATAAATGAATAAAAGAAACTAGATTATTCAATTTCACATACAGATATATTGATTATGTTCTTTCCATTAACAATCCAAACTTTTCTGATTGGGTCCCAATAATATATCCTCCTGAACTAGAGATTAAAGAAACCACAGATAAAGCTTCCTCCGCCTCATTTCTAGACATTTACGTCGAATTTGATAACAACGATCATCTCGTTACCAGAACCTATGACAAACGAGGCGATTTCAATTTGAAATTATAAATTTTCCTCACCTTAGCAGCAATATACCAACTTCACCCGCGTATGGAGTATACATTTCTCAACTCATACGATATTCAAGAGATTGCAGCTGCTACTCAGACTTTGTAAAACGTCGGTGTCTAAGCAATAAATCGATGAGCCAGGGCTTTGTTAAAAATGTCTTATCCTTTTTCTAAAAAAAAGTTCATCGGAAAGTACCTAATAGTTAAATATTCGGTGTCTACTTTACAAATAATACAAGATGGTCTTGGGTAATATATTCTTAGTGCTGAAGTTGGGTATTTTTCTTTATTATACTTTAGTTTCCCCGTTATTTGTCTTCGTGTTTTGTTTCTTTTTGTCATATGACTTTTGACGTGATTAAGGTATTCATGCATCCCCCATCGTTTTTTTTTTAACTTTGGGCGTTTGAGGTGCAGATGGGTCATGAGGTGCGATTCCGACACAAGAGGGTTTTTTCCGTGATGTCTCTTTTCTGTTTATCCTTGTATTTATAGTTTTACTTTATCGAGAAAGTGTATACGATATACAGTATGTACTATCAACGACAAAAAATAAATTTTTTATCGGCGTCTGTGTCAAAAAGTAAAATAACAAAAATACCGAACTCCAAGGAGAATTCAAAACTGAAAATCCCTTATCAAATGACAAAATCAAAAGCTCAAGCACATCAAACGAAGGGAAAACAACTGTCATATCCTGACTTGTTACAGGCATTTCCTTATGCAGAAAATGGTGAATCACTGTCAAAAACCTTTTTCTTTGCGTCTTTGTCAAATTAACTATCTACTACAGCGCCTTTTTTGTTGGCGTCTTTGTTAGATTTATTTGTATGTCTATTTTAATTTTTGGTCAGCTTTGTCGCATGTCTGTGGTGTATATTTACACAATTGTGGTTGCTGTATCCAAAATATGTATTATAGATACAATGAATAAGTCTAGGTTAGTCTATGAAAAGGTATATACTATGAAATTTAGAGCGAGGGGCATGCCCCGAGCTCTTAATTTCATAGTATATACTTTTTCATAGACTATCCAATTTAGCACATATTTACAACTTGAGTAATCTTTTAATTGGTTTATTTTGGCTGACCACTTGTATCACAGGTGTTTGTAAAACGGAGCTAATTAACGTAGCTTTGTAAATCTACTCACTAGTATAATATGTGATTTCAAAAGGCTCTTGACTCCAGAATGAAAAAAATGGTAGCTGCTGGTGTAAGTATGTTTATTGGTATAAAGCGGTTTTTTTTTTACTATACATGAACTTCTTTACATGGTAAGATGACAAAATAAATTGAACAAAAGCAGGCAATAATTAAATTGCAGTTGAAGCTTTACATGTCTTGAAAACAATTTTCAATTTCACAGTAAAACTAAAGCTATAATAAATTTGAAACATATAGATAGTATGCAGTGACGGATCCATGGGGTCTGGGGGTTGGAAAACCCCCATTTTTGGACGATCAATGCTTTTGAATGGGCCATATGGTTGGACCTCCCTTTTTTCCTGGGTTGGAACCCCCTTTTAAAAATGGCTGGATCCGCCCCTGGTATGTCCCCATAGATAGTCTGCGAATAGTCATTAGAAAGCAACTACCAATAGATCAAAGCTACTAGGATTTATGTTTTTTTTTATTTCAAAGTAAAAACTAAAAGATGTATCAGAACATGTATATACATATATATATATAGGTGGCACATTCTCTTCAAACATTATTACGGTTTTGCAATTCATGACATCGTCCTGAACATGCATGAAATATTTTCCACTGGACAATAAGCAACCAATAATCAATCAATCAATCAATTCATGACGAAATAGATCAAGTTGACTTAATTTCCCTTCACAAGGTTTCATAGTACACACTTATTTGTGTACAAAGTAACTGCATAGATGATAAATTATCACAATTTTAAGATGGCGTTGTACCCTAATCAAGGTATAAAGAACCATATTTGTTACTCTTTATTTAAATGAAACTTGCAATCGTCAAAAACATTTTTTAGATCCAAAGATTTTAATAGCAGGATATTTAAAAATCAATGTGAAAACTATATTACAAACCATTTAATTTAATTTGGAACACAGCATTTTATTTCAAAATAGCCAGTGGCAATTGTTGTTTTAATATCTTGATTACGATACAATGAAATCTTACCCTTGTGGTCATTCATGCGTAGTTACTTAGTAGACGGAAAAAGTATGTACTGTGAAAATAAGAAGGCAAATTCTAGCAATTTGATTGGACGAGAAGTTGTAAGTATGTGCTAAGCGTTGATTCTTGAAAAAGAAACCATGAGCCCGGAGGGCGAATGGTTTGTTTGTCTGTTTGTTTTTTTTTTGTTTTGTTTTTTTTTTTCATTAATCAGCGCTTATCATTGTATCTATAACTTAAACTATTGTGTTGATTTCTTTTCAAAATTAAAGCCTTTAGTTAATTAGAAGGTATTATTAGTGAGTATAAATAACCCTGTTATCACGTTCAACGATGCATTAATGTTCACAATTAATTGGTTAGAGAAATACAACATAACACGTCTGTCTTTAAATTATTATGCATCTGAATATTATCCGTAATTTACGAAATAAGACATATTCGAACTTATTTTTAAGTATATATAATAAATATATTACCAATATATCTAGCAAGAAACCTAATTTTAGGCACATCACCATTTACTCGCATAGGTATTTGCGAATAAACATTTGAAACTAAACCGACAAGTCTCTACTTCTAACTTGACTCTAAAGGTCATGGATCTTAACCTCGCGGCTACCAGCTTATACTATACGATTGTCTATTATGTATATATAAAGGAACAAACCCTGTGTGTCTGTTGTATCGATGTGTATCATATGTTAGACATCCAGATTGCCACCCATTGGTAGCCGCGAGGTTTAATCGATGTGTTGATGTCAGTCACACATAACAGAATTCAAGGAGGGGTTCGATTCCCAGTGAAGGCATATACAAATTACAAAAATTAAAGGCAAGTTTTTAAATTAATTCCATTAGTGAACAGAAATCAGTAAGTTAGCTAATTCAAATTTAATGAAATTAAGTAAAAAAAGGAAAAAATTGAACATAATTTCATGAGTCCATTTCAGCAACAGATTTAGGAAGCGTTGATTCTTGAAAAAGAATGCACGGTAAATGAATAGGCTGACGTCACGGCAATGGTTAACCTATGTTGTCTGTTTGGGATGCTCACCCAATTGTCAATATACCGGAACTATAAACAACTGTCATACAAGAAGGAGATTTACCTAACTATAAAACCAGGTTTAACCCACCGTTTTCTTCGAAAAATGTCTATACCAAATCAGGAATATGGTAGTTGTTTTTCACTTGTTCCGTTAACTGAGTTTGATTTTGTCAGTTTTTATGGACTTTCCCTTTTTTGAATTTGCCTTGGAGTGTTTTGTTATACTTTTTACAAAGCGTTACTGTCAGTTATTTTTGAAGAATATTGCTTTTGTCTACCAACTTAAATGAAAATTTAATTTAAGTAAAATGCATATATAGATATATCATGTTATACAAAAATGTTTCAAACTCAAAATTATATTTCATATTAAAAGACAAAAATATAATTAACGATAAGGCACATACAACTTTATTTACAAACAAATATTTCTGTTTTGGAACACAATTTTTTTTTTTTTTTTTAATTTTGCAGGTTGTGGTAAAAGTAGCTATGATAGATCTATTACTGTTGGAGGTGGTCAGACATTCAGAGGACCCATCAAAATTCACCTTGATATATCTATAGACGTTGGTAAATAAAACAAAATACTTGCTGTTTATTTGTGACAATGATAACTTTGTAATACATGTAATGCTTGAAAATAAAAAATAGTTCCTGAATATCAATGTGGAAAGTAAAGATCAACTCGCAACTACTAAAAGCCCTAAAAGGACCAATTGTAACTATTCAATAATCCATATTTTCCTGGAATAAAATGTGTCTGTGATCTTGGCAGTTCCTTCAACTACTTTTAAAATTTGTTGTATACATCTACATTCAATTGTTTTGGAGAATTATCTTCAATCCGATATATTAAACAATAAAAAAAAAATTCTACTCAATTATATTAGAAAATATTTTACATTATTAAGTTCTAAAGTACTGTTATTTAGTTAATATAATATTAAATCAAATGAGCGTGTTAACTGAATATGAAGTTTATTTCTTTCTTAAAATTTCAGGCGGAACTGGTCGTTATCATCATTGTAGAAAGTTAAGGCATCACCCGAAATGCCAATTGTTACGGCAACGATGTCGACGTTTTTGTCACTATCGTCACTGCAAATATAACAATCATCACCTTGTGATACTTGGTCACCGTCCCAGTGCGATAATTGGTCACCATTACCGTGTGATATTTGGTACCAATCACCGTGTGATACATGGTCAATACTACCACTGGCTTCATCGATACAAGTCTCGTATGATTAATTACCATTACAACAACCATAGACTTCATAACCTTCGTTTAGTTCATTATCACCGTCACAATAGGTGTCTATATCGAGATTTAATCCGACTACATCGACATAAAAAACACCAGCTTATGCTAAATTATGACCACAACATCAGTAGGTTTTACCACCACCATAAGATTTATTTACACCAGAAACACAAGCGTTGGCTGAAGTATTCTAAACGCCACATTCGTAGGTTTTCCGAGCACCGACACCTCTATGTCCATAGGGTTCACCACCAACATAGACTTCAACGAAATCAACATCAAATACGTTGGCTTCACTTACACCACCGTCGTGTCCGTACGTTAAATCAATACCATAAGCTTCTTCGACATCAGAAACAAAAGCATTTGATTAAGTTTAATCACAATCACCACATCAGTAGGTTTTATCAGGAACAAAAGTATTCTAAACAACAAACCAGTAGATTTCGCAACCACCGCCACCATCATGTGCGCAGGTTTCATCGCCACAGTCGCTACCTTATGCGTAGATTTCACCATCACCGTAGACTCCAACGATATCAACTGCAAAAGCGTTGGGTTAAACTTCACCACCGCCATGTCCGTAGGTTTCACCGACACCATAGTCTTCTTCGTTATCAGGTAAAAAAGCGTTTGATTCGGTATAACAACCATCAGCACATTCGTAGGTTTCATCATGATCATAGGCTTCATTTACATCAAGAACACAAGCGTTGGGTTAAGAATTTGAAACACCACATCCGCCGATTTCATGATCACCGCCATCACCATATGCGTAGGTTTCACAGCCACAGTAGTCACCATTTGCGTAGGAGTCTCCTACACAATAAAGTTCAGCGATATCACTTGAAAAAGCATTTGGTACAGGTTCATCACCACCACGTTCGTCGTCATAAAGAACAAAAGCGATTGATTCGGTTAAATCACTATCACCACATTCGTATATTTCACCAACAACACAGGCTTTGGAAACATCAGCAAAACAAACTTTGGGTTCGGCATAACCTCCATCACTTCCGTAAGTTTCATAATCACCATAGACTTCGACGAAATCAGGAGAAAAAGCTTTGGGTTAAGTTTCACAGTCACCATGTCCATACGTTTCAACAATACCATAGGCTTCTTCAATATCATAAAGAAAAGCGTTTGATTAAGTATAATCACCATCACCACATCAGTAGATTTTATCATAATCATAGGTTTCATCTACATCAGAAACACAAGTACTCCACTCGCCAAATCCGTAGGTTTCTGAACCACCGCCACCACCATGTGCGTAGGTTTCAACACCACAGTCGTGAGCATGTACGTAGGTTTCATCACCACCGTAGACTTAAACGATATGAACTACAAAAGCGTTGGATTAAGTTGCACAATCGCCATGTCCGATTGTTTCAACGACACAGTAGTCTTCGTCGTTATCAGGGACAAAAACGTTTGATTCGGTATAATAACCATTTCCACATCCGTAGGTTTTCTCGTAATCATAGGCTTGTTATACATCATGAACACAAGCGTTGGCTTGAGAATTCGAAACACCATGTCCAAAGGTTTCACCATCGCCTCCATCACCATATGCATAGGTTTCATCGCCACAGACGTAATCATTTACGTAGGTTTCACCTACACAATAGACTTCAACGATATCAACTGCAAAAGCGTTCGGTAAAGATTCACCGCCACCATGTTCGTAGGTTTAATCGACACAAAAGTCTTCGTCGTTATAAGAAACAAAAGCGTTTGATTCGGTATAATCACTTTCATCACATCCGTTTATTTCACCAACAACACAGGCTTTGGAAACATCAGCAACACAAACTTTGGGTTCGCCATACCGACAACCATTTCCGTAAGTTTAATACTCACCATAGACTTCTACAATACCAGAGGCAAAAGCGTTGGGTTAAGTTTCACCACCAGTATGTCATTTGGAAACATCAGCAAAAAAAAGATTGGAGCCACCATAATCACTTCAGTAGGTTTAACTACCACCATAAGTATCATCTTCAATACCACCGTCATTTCAACAGACAATATCACAGTCGATATCTCAACAAACATAGTCATCATCGTCATGTGAACACCTATCTTCACCATCGTTATCGTCGTCAGCAAAACCGTTGGGTTCACTTACACGACCACCATCATAAACATACGCTTTATCTACACCAGAAACACAAGCGTTGGAATACGTTTTCTAAATACCACTTGCGTAGGTTTCTTCATCACCGTCATAAATATATACGTAGGTTTCACCACCACCGCCATTACCATGTGCGAAGGTTTCGTCACCGCCGTCATAAACATGTGCGTAGGCTTCACAACCATCGCCATATGCGAAGGTTTCGTCACCATCGTCATAAACATGTACGTAGGTTTCACCACCACCACCATCATCATATACGAAGGTTTCTTCATCACCGTCGTAAATATATGCGTAGGTTTCACCACCACCGCAATCACCATGTGAGAAGGTTTCGTCACCACCGTCATAAACATGTGCGAAGGTTTCACCACCACCGCCATCACCATGTGCAAAGGTTTCGTCACTACCGTCATAAACATGGGCGTAATTTTCTTCAACACCGACATTACCATGTTAGACGGTTTTTCACCACCGTCGTAAACATGTACAAACGTTTCACCACCATCGCCGGTATCTGCAACAAAAGCGTTGGGTTCGCTTTCACAAACACCAATCCCATACGTTTCACAAATACCATAAGCTTTTCCAATATCAGGAATACAAGGATATGATTAAGTTGAATCAGCATCGCCATCTCCGTCGGTTTATCCAACACAATAGGCTTAGGACACAAAAGCAAGAAAAGCATTGGGTTCGGTATCACCACCACCATCACTTCCGTAGGTTTCAACAACATCATAGACTTTTGAAGCACCAGCTACAAAAACATTGGGTTCGGTATCACCACATCCATCGCTTTCATAGGTTTCACCAACATCATAGACTTTGGAAACAACTACCAGAAAAACATTTGGTTCAGTATTACCAGCAAAAGTTTCACACTAACCATAGGCACCATCAGGAACATTCAAACATGCATCATCACCATCGTTATCCCAAGAAAATTCTTCGTCATCGTCATCATAGTAATCTCAACAAGCATCGCCGAAACCACCGTCATCTCAACAAGCATCACCGATACCACCGCCATCTAAAGAGGCATCATCATCATCGTATTTTTGGTAATATAATAATATAATTATTGTAAATTTTTTTTCAAATTTAATCACACTTACTCCAAATAGTAACGATTCCATTATGTTTGAGGTTTATCGTTTTTGATTATATATTCTTAGGCTAAATAAAGTTTAGATACATGTATCATGATATCAAATATTAAACAGTTTCTAGAAATGATAATTACGTGTGAAGGGATGACAGTATTGGACATGAAACATAAGTGGGATTTTCTAACTGATTTGTAAAAGAGAGGCGAAAGATGCCAAAGGGACATTCAAACTCATAAGTCGAAAATAAACTGAAAACGCCATGGCTAAAAAAGAAAAAGACAAAGGCCGTATTTTGACTATAATTGTTAACTTTTTATACATTGTGACTTGATGGAGAGTTGTCTCATTGGCACTCATACCATATCTTCTTATTTATATAAAGAACAGTATACAACATAGAAAACCAAAAACTGAGCAACACGAACCCCACTAAGAACTGAGGGTGATCTCAGGTGCTCCGGAAGGGTAAGCAGATCCTGATCCACGTGTGGCACCCGTCGTGTTGCTCATGTAAGTACAAACCCGGTAATATGTCTTATTCGGTAAGTCACATTCGGGAGAAAGGGGACGAGATTGTAGTTACGACAATTGGAACATATCCGTCGTCATCTGTAAAACAGATGTAAACTGCATTTGTTTTCTTCATAACAATATCTAATACATGTAAATACTGGTATCTTCCTTTTTAAAGTTAAAAGAGACCAATCTGTAGAATTTTAGTATATAGTTAGATACAACAGATACTTTATTAGTTGATGTTATGATAGTATTTGTATCAAATTTGTTCAATTACTCGTCTTAGTTAAGACTTAAATGATGATTCGGGTATAGAAATATTATAATGAGCTACTTATGTGAGTATAATATCAAATCATCATATTGCTATCAATAAGAAGATGTGGCATGAGTGCCAATGAGACAACTCTCAATCCAAGTCACAATGTATAAAAAGTTAACAATTATAGCTCCTTCAACACAGAGCCGTGGCTCACACCGAACAAGCAAGCTATAAAGGGCCCCAAAATGACTAGTGTAAAACAATTCAAACAGGAAAACCAACGGTCTAATCTATATAAAAAACGAGAAACGAGAAACACCTATGAACCACACCAACAAACGACAACCACTGAACAACAGGCTCCTGATTTAGGACAGGTGCATAAAAATTCAGCAGGTTTAAACGTTTTAACAGGCGCCAACCTTCACCCTAACTTCAGACAGTAGTGTAACATTACAACATAAAAGTTACACTATAAAATATCAATTGAAATGTAGTATACCTAAAAGATATTTTTTCACAATTATAGCTTTGAAATTAAATGAGACCAGTTTAAATTTGAATTGACAGAATTAACAGTGACACAGTTTATAATACTAAAAAAAAGACATTCAAGATCACTGTAATTAAACAAAAATTGTAACCTATGACTCCGATCATCAACCGTCCTGCAATAAGGACAGGCGTAAATCAATCAAAAGAGAAATTCGTTTCATATTTCATTAAAATTGTACTAAGGAGACTGAATAGCACGTATATTCGTTTAGGATTGTAAACGGAAATAAAGAAAATGGTTTATAATGACAATATTTCTTTTAATGCTTATTCATAATTGAATTTTAACAAACCTATACTGTTTTCACCAATTGTCTACTCTTTGACCCTAAATTATGTAAACTACTTTGCCTTTTATCGATCAATGCTAAATAGAGCTTTCTTACAATTTGACGAAAGGTACGTACGGTTGACGAATCATACGTAAAACCCGCCTGAGTGATCCTCTATTTTGACTCTTTTCAAATTATGACATATCTAAATATGTAATCATAATCTAGGCTGTCATGGAACTTAGATGGTGTTTTGCCTCAATGTTTGCCTTACAAAAACCATTACACTGTCTGCAACGACACAGATCAAACTTGAACATTCGTGGAACATAGAAATTTCTGGAAATACGAGGTAAAAATATAATACCACCAGGGGAAGGAGATAACTCAACAAAATTTGCTAAACAAAGGTCTCGTCAAAAGAAGAAAAAATACCACTAAAAATAAAAGATTGTGCTCGACACACACACCCCTCACCCCCACGCCACCAGAAAACATGAAAAAAATACATCTTCTTTACATTAATCAACCTAAGAAAATACCAAGGCAAATAGATTGCCCCCTCCCTCCCCAAACAAAGAGAAATAAACCAAAAACATTACTTTCGAATTTTTTTTGCCACCCCCAGAATTAACTGAAAAAATGACCCCAAAAATTTTATGGGTCTCGTGAATTAAGTAACTTGTTAAGAGATTCCCATCCTCCCCTGTGCAATACTGCTTGTTGTCTTGTGTTGAGTACATACACCCGAGTATGTAAGCTTACCTATGGAATCGTTCTTTCAGCGTGTATCTGCGATTTCATCCAAGCATGTTTACTGTTAAATCATCAGTATTGAAATTCAGAATATATGTGGTGCAGATTGTTCCCCCTTCCCCACCCGAAAATCAAATGTCGTACCCTAATGTTCATATTGAACTCTATTCAAATTGATGGTGATGGTCATCTATTTGTTGGTTGGCTGTTGTTTTGTAGACATTTTTCCTATATCCAACTACTAGTATCTAAATCAAAACTGTTTGTAAGGGTGTATGTGTGTTAAGTCAACTTTAGTGTTCCCCTTGAATTGACACGGGATTTCACGTGTTCGACCGTCTTTGTTCACATTTGACTTTTAAATTAATTGAAAAACTTCAAACAAAATCTTTCTTTTTCCATCTCCCAGTTAGTGTTTTTTTTAATTTTTCCATACATTGTTGCATCTTAGTCTGGCAAATTTTGCTGATCCACGTTGACAATTTGATGATCGCATAGTCTCTAATATATAAAAATAATAAAGAATTTTTTCGTTAAATTTAGAGTATCATACTTCAAGATGTAAAATGTAAATGGTTTAAACATTTAAAAAACATGCATGAGAAATTCCCGCGCAAATGTGTGTCATCATGGTTAACATAAGCAACGTATTTGACGTAAGTGTATTTTACACTATTTTTCTTTATTTTCAGGTATTTAATGCGCGTTCTATTCGCGATATGATTAGGTTTTTAAAGATACCTATGATTCGAAAGAAAAAGCAGTTTTACCGGATAAAACATAGACTTTAAGTGTTATCGTGAGAATGTAATACATGCTCATTTTACGTTCGTTCGTACCTTTCGTCAAAATGTAAGAAAACTCTAATAGACAATTTGGTACCTATTAAGTCTTCAACTTTTCAAATGAAATAATTTTAATTTTCAGACAAATTTGAAGAATATGGACACTCTCACAGACATGTAATAAGACATGAAAGGGAACTCAATAAATTAAGAAAACTACACCACAAACGAAGTTCCCATACTGATAATTATTTGTTCGGCATTAAAAAACATAAGAAACTGTATGGACACCGCCATCATGTAGTACATCATAATCGTTACACACACTGGAATCTACGGAAACATACACATCGCCATATGCATAAACAAATTCATCTATTTACTGTTGGTCATAAACCCAGTCATTTAGCAGTCGATAAGCGCAACTTTGATAGAGAATGGCATTTGAGCAGGCATACACATGTATCTGAGAGACAACAAGAAAGTCAAATAACTAAACATCATGAGAGTTCTGGCCTGATCGTTGCTGGCCATTACTTCAAACGATTTCATCAACTTGGAGTTCGCTTAATAGGACGGGGCATAGTATATCATACAAATTGTGAGTGATATGTTGATAAATTAAATTTAAAACATGCTTGAATCTTATTTGAAGGAAAACAATCGGATTAAAACCGAATTAACCTGGAGCAACCAGTAATTTTCTTCATGTATGATTACAAAAAAATTAAACCAGCAGTCACTTATGACCTTGTTTGATGATTGATTCATTGGTTGTTGGTTGATTAACGTCAAGTGGCAAATATACCTTATTTGATGAAAAATCATTTTATTTGCTATATTTTTTATGTATTTCTATAGATAAATAGCGGAAATTGATCCGTTTAATATTTATATTCATAAAATGAGTTTCTCGATATAACTGAATTACACAAAGAGTTATGTCGCGTTGTATTGTCATCTTATCAAAATTCTATAATGTTCTTTGAAGTAGCATAATTATCCAGTCAGGAAAATTTTAATCAGTGTAACATAACTCAAAATATGTATGTTGATATTGTGAAAAGCTCATAACTTTGTAAATACTTTAAAAGAAAAGAAAACTTTAATCGTGCATCTGTCATGTTTGAATTGTCACATATAAAAAACTAAGACTAAGATACGATTCTGTAGTAAATGTTTTGATTGTTTTTATTAATACGAGTTTTTAGTTCTACAGTGCTGAATATATACATTTTTGTAGTTTATAAACTACGCTGTAGTGAAAGAAGATTTTACATTTCAATGAAGAAATGTATTAGAACATATGGTGGAATCGATGCCTGTTTTCCAAGATTGTATGGACGCGGATTGATAGGCAAACGACACAGATATAAAAGATATGGTCACGGATTTGGTCTAGGTGTAAAATTTGTAAGAAAAGGAATTGTCTACGGAAAATATTGTGAGTAAATATACAATTATCTGTACTGACTTGTGAACGTCATAAAATATCTTTGTAAATATTCATCAACTTTTTATTTTCGTACACTAGTATTATGTCGTGATAGTGCGTAAAATCTTGATTTTCGTACACTAGTATTATGTCGTGATAGTGCGTAAAATCTTGAAAATATAATTTTAGTATTTTTTTCTATTAAATGAATACCCCGGTTTTGAATTTGTCAATGTTATGTATACTGAGTTCAAGTAAAATTTTAATGAATTAGACTTTAAATTATCGATCTAATAAATGCAAGAAATATTTGAAAATTATAATTGTTATTTTCATTTTAATTTGAAATACCTATTATACAAAACGGTTTGGTTTGCAGATCTAAAGTATCACGTTGTACGAAAGACTTTCATAAAGTATATGACTGTATGTGTGAACAGTTACGGACGCACAAGTAAATGTATTAACAAATTACAAAAGAAAGGGCTACTTGGAACTGCACATTCATATGGAGACCAAGAAGTGATCAGTCATGGTTGTAAGTAGAACGTACTATCACAATCACTTGTTAGACTACTCATGTAAATGTTTCGTCTAAATGTCCAGTCATCAATTTAGGTAAAAAATCAATGTGTATTAAAGAACAGAGCAAGAATAGTAAATTGCTACAACCTCCCTTTATATTAACATTCATATGATGAAACAAAAATATAATGTTGGTAAACTGGCAAATTAAACTTACTGACTGCGATCGGCATGTAAAAAGCGACATACGTGCAATTGTAACAAAAACATGTTCCGGCGTGACATTTGTTCCACCGGAACTTATTCCATAGGAAATATGTTCCATCGGAATTAATATCATAGAAAATTTATACCCGGAATATATATTATAAGGAAATATGTTCCAGCACTATAAAATTTGTTCCGAAGCTAATTTGTTGACCAAATGTGAAATAAGTTCGAGAACAAAAATCTTAGCTCCATTAATTTTGTTTCAATATTAAATGTTTTAAAAAAGTGAAATAAGTTCCTGTGATATAAATTTCGAAGGAACATATTTCATAGAAATCAATGAATAAGTTCCGCTCAAACCTATTTCACTGAAAATAAGTTCCTTTGCATCATATTTCATAGCGGAACATTTTCTTGTTACACTTAAATGATAATGCGAGCTGGATGCTGTACAGAGCTTGCGTAGGGTACATTTACAATTGAAGGCATGACTGCAACTGCAGGATGAATAATAGAAATAAAAGCCATGGTAATGTATTATAATTTGTACTTGTTTATGTTTTATGTGGTATTCTTGCTTGTTTTCTGTTAACCGTCACGGGTGTTATAGTTTAATGTGATGAATTAATCTCATATCAAGCAAAACATTCTATAGTTGTACCTGACAAATTTCATACCCATCATTGAAGTCTTTAAACAACACGAAAACATTCAAAATATGGTAAATCTTTTAGAAATTCAAATTTTGCTATACTCCACAGGATCCATATTGGATGTTTACTCTTTTTATTTACTACATTATCAATATAGTACATGTTTTATAATGTACTTGAATGATAACTTTAAACTCACTGATGACAATGCTCAGTATTAAATATAACTTGCATAACCAGTGGAACATATTTCACATATAAGGAACTTATTTCACCAGGTAAGGAACAAATTTCACAAACCCAGAAATTATTTCGCCAGGTTAATTGTGGAACTTATTTTATAGAGATGGAACGAATTATATAGAAATTATCTGTGAATAAGTTCTTCCAGAATATATTTCCTGTGATATCTATTCCACTGGAAATTTTTTCACAGGAACAAATTTTGGCTAACACAATATCCAATGGATAACTAAAGAACGTATTTAAACTAAGGAAAACATTCCTTTTTGTATCTTTTTTATTACTGCATACGTTTCAAATATAACAGTTAAATATAAATTATTTGTGTGTTGCGTTAAAAGTCATCCTTAGTTAGCATACATCTTGTTTGGTTTTGGTAAATGTGCAATTTGTATCATGACTATATTAGCGATATTCCAAAGTGACATACATTAGTTTGAATGTTCGCGGAATCAGTTGGCCGTGGAATGAACAACAAAAGGGTTACCACTGAATCATCTACATCATTTAGTGTAATTTTTGAAAATATTTATATTGATAATATTCAGATGTATGCTTCCATTCTTCATGTATAATCTTCTTATCATTCAAACCTTAGTTCGGGTCATATTTCAATGAACAAGGATAATGAACTTCTCTTGCAAACATGATATCCTAATCCCGCTATCAGTATTTCAAAAATACGATGTAAAAAGGGAAACAACTCTATCCTCTTCATTATTTAGTGTAACTTTTCAAATAATGTTTAAGAGCTGATGTCTGTTTGGACGAAAGTTGTGTGATAAAAATTCATGATCTGATTTGAAATTGACCACAAATTCAACGTTACTGAAACTTCGTACCAGTTGTTGTTAAGGAAAACTAACATATTATTATAATAAGATTGAGGTGTAATCTAAACCCCCAAAAAATCATGTACATATTCAACAAGCAAATCTTATATACTAGAAACTGAATTTAATTCACGTAACATAAAAAAGGCACATTTAAGATCACTGTAATTATACTAAAATGGTAACCTATGACTCCGATCATCAACTGTTCTGCAATTAAGGACAGGCGTAAATCAATCAAAAGAGAAATTCCTTTCATATTTCATTAAAATTGTACTAAGGAGACTGCAAAGCATGTATATTCGTTAAGGATTGGAAACGGATATACATAAAATGGTTTATAATGACCATATTTCTTTTAATGCTTATTCATAATTGAATTTTAACAAAGCTACATTGTTTTCACCAATAATTTACTCTTTGATCCAAAATTATGTAAACTACTTTGCCTTTTATAGATCTATGGTAAATAAACAATTCGGAACCCTATAAGTCTTCAACTTTTCAAATGAAATAATTTTAATTTTCAGACAAATTTGAAGAATATGGACAATCTCACAGACATGTAATAAGACATCAAAGGGAACTATATAAACTAAGAAAACTACACCAAAAACGAAGTTCCCAAACTGATAGTTATTTGTTCGGCATTAAAAAACATAAGAAACTGTATGGACACCGTCATCATGTAGTACATCACAATCATTACACACACGGGAATCTACGGAAACATACACATCGCCATATGCATAAACAAATTCATCTATCTACTGTTGGTCGTAAACCCAGTCATTTATCAGTCGATAAGCGCAACTTTGATAGAGAATGGCATTTGAGCAGGCATACACATGTATCTGAGAGACAACAAGAAAGTCAAATAACTGAACATCATGAGCGTTCTGGCCTGACCATTGCTGGTCATTACTTCAAACGATTTCATCAACTTGGAGTTCGCTTGATAGGACGAGGCATAGTGTATCATACAAATTGTGAGTGATATTTTGATAAATTAAATTCAAAATATGCTTGAGTCTTATTTGAAGGAAAACAATCGTATTAAAACCGAATTAACCTGGAGCAGCCAGCCATGAGAAAAACAGTATAATTTTCTCGATGTATGATTACAAGAAAATAAACAAGCAGTCACTTATGACCTTATTTAAGGTAACACGATACCGAATAGCATATCTCCCGATTTCCAAGCTTTTTGGCACACTTTTACTTTGAATCGAGTTACATCGGAATATGTAATAAAAAAATGGGGTCACTATTTTTGTTTTCTTGTAATTTTCATAGGAAAACGTTAATTTTGGCGCCAAATTTACATAGATATATAGGGAAAATGCATTTTTTTCGGCTTATCTTTTTAGATTTTCCAATGGATGGCTATGTTCTTATATACGGAGAAAAAAAAAACTAACATAATATCCAGGATTGTTAACTGAATCCATGCATGTATAGAAATTCATATGTCACCATCCTTGTTTTTGAGATAAATGGCTTCAAAATTTATGGATACGCTTAGAATTTGACCGAAAACATATGACGTTATTGAATACAGAATTACATAACGTTATTCCTACTCAGAGGTATTGAAAAAAAATATGTGTCGGGATCTGAATGGTGTTTATTCTATTTTTATTTCCCCTGTAGGGTTTCGTAAATTTTCTAAATTCAATATAAAATTTTATTGATATAATTTTATATCGTCCTGCACATTGAAATTTCACTCACATGAATTAAGATTCATGTGAATCTCGTCTGATTTTCACATCAAACTCGCGTGAATTGGTTGGTTCCACGTGAATCTTATGATAATAGTTCATGTATAAATCACTTTAATTTTGTACACGTTAAATTCACGTAAATTTTGAAAATAAAATTATTCAAACAATATATTTATTTTAAAATTTGATTAAAATCATGGAAAAATACCTTCTTATTTTCGTAAAGTTCACGTGAAAATCACATGAAAAAATTCATGTGAGATTCATTCGAATAACTGTTTCTTCAACTTAACTCCATCATATTAGACAATGGTGATGCCATCGCTGCATCTATGCATGAATAAGATTTGATTTAATAAACAGTTTTTTAATTGATCGGTTTGATGGTTGTTTAACGTTCAGTGGCAAATATTTCATGCATGTTCTGGACGATACAATACATTTTTGAAAACAGTTGTGTATAAAAGACACAATCGATGCACCAGTCAAAAAAGGTTAAACATTCTGTTAGTTGTGAAAATTATAAAGAAAATAAAGATCCTGATAAAATACACGTTCTAAAAAATAAAATAACAAAACTACCTAGCTCCAAGAAAAATTAAAAACGGAAAAGGCCCTTATCAAATGACGAAATCATCAGCTCAAACACATCAAAAGAATGATAAACAACTGTTATATTCCTGACTTGGTACAGATATTAATACTAGTAAAGTATACTCTGCGTGGTGTAAACGTGTGAGTTGTGTGCTTAGTAAGTCGGACAAACCTAGCAAACTGTATGCAAAATTTCACAAAGTTCAACATTCTGTCATTCGTGGAAAATTATACACAAAACAAATCTTGAGATTATATATGCATCCTCTATATAAGTAAAACACTCTGCGCAATATAATAGTTCCAGCTTGAAATTGTACATGTAGGAGATGCGTGCGTTTATTTATTATCAAAATGCCAAATCCAGTTACCTGTCATGAACAAAAAAAAAAGAAAATCCGGACGATATACGCACCTTTAATTTAAGTAGTAACACCAGGTACATAATTTACAAGCTGAAGCAAAAAGACTGTAGTCCTAAGAAATTAGCTGTATAAACACTATATATACCAAGTGCGCGATGGACGGTCGAACGGACACGGGTTAAACAATATGATGGTACGTGTTCTATTTTATAAGGAATTTGGTGACAAAATATATTTTGAATAGGCAGTTCATAGTGGAATGGTAATTTGGAGATCTCAAATGTAGTAGCAACGTAAGCAAGCTAACATCTACGTCATTTCGTCTTTGGTGGATATTGATTAATTGGCAATTATACAACATCTCCTTATTTCATTATGGTTTAAATTTTCTCCAGAAGTACAGGAAGTTTTAAGACTGAAACAAATATGAAAATATGTACTAGGAGACTGACATATGTTACTGTGATAATTATACTAAATATACTTATCAAAATTTCCAATTCAGGAGACCAACGTTTACCTAAACTACAAATTAGAAGTAAAAAGATACTCGTCCATTATGCATTAGTTTCGGTTTTCTTGATATCTATGGTTTTGATGTCGTTAATTGCCCAGATATTGCTATCTTATAAATTGTATATCATATATCTCCTTTTATCCTTTAATCAGCCAACTATTGTACAAATAACATGAACACAAATAAATTCTTGTTTTATTTGTACTTGAACTTGTACAAATAAAGTCTCATGTTACCCCGCTTCCATGTTGAGCAAGCGGTAACGTGGATATTTCTTTTTGCGTAACTGTTCATTGTTGGTCCTCTTCGTGGTCCGCGTTTAAACTATGTCGATTTCTTTGAAAAATTAGAGGCAATGATTTGGATTTTAACAACTTAAGTTTCAAGTGACGGGAGTAAATTGCAGGATAAAAACAATATAAAAATTATGTACATTGTCGGAAATATAAAATGTATTTGTACTCACTACGAAACAAGTGGAAAGATCGGCGAGCCTCGCTTTCCGTCATGTTTCTAATGCTCGTACAGATAAATTTTATATTTTTCGACAATGTACATATATATATATATATATACCCCGAAGTTTGTAGACGCAAGTGGATACTGGGGGCTAGCTTTAATCAGACTGTAACGGGACCTGAATTATTTCATTTTATTCCTGCCTAATCAAGTGCACATGTATTTCTGCGCCTTCGTTAACTTTCTCAGACCTCATTCCGATGTTGCTGTCCTGTGTAGACCTGGTTTATACGATTACAAAGCTATCATTTAATCTTTAAAATGTTTCCGAAACTATATCGGATTTACTCTGTGCAGACCAATGAATTTCAAAGACTGTTTACACTTGGAACACAGGGAAATTTATTCGTCAAAATAACCAAGTAAAACCTTTTTTTTTTTTCATTCCATGCTAACAAACTATGTTCTGTATGAGTTTCAACGTATGCTTGTATTGTGCTTTTTGCCTAATTCTATCCGTATTCTTTTCCAGGTAAATTTCCTTTTTCCATTTTTCCCGCGCGGTGATTTTGACGACCATTTTAAAATGAATTAATAGTTGTGCAATTCCCCGTTTTTTCTCCCATCATCCTGAGTTTCTATAAATTAGATATCTACTCTAAAAAAAATTCATGGGGATACGGCGTGCATCATAAATAAGAATTAATTGCAAAAATAAACCAAGAATAAAAATTAAGTTCAGTCTGTTATGCATAAGAACATATATAGATAAATCGTGCAGATGCTTAAATATCAAAGAAACAGAATATTTAAAAAGTATAGATTTTTAAAGGTAAACAGTGAGCAGAAGAATTGCCGGAAAACGATGAAGAAATCAATGTCAAATAACTGTTACATATTGCATCAAATCTATCGTCACTCTGCATCTGAGGAAAGTTCCCGTTAAAAATGTCACATAGTAACCAAAAATAAAAGGATTTTTATTAGTTAATCACTTTGTGATGACAGAACCTGTTGCATTGAATGGTATGTATGAACGTTGTTCGATAACGTCAGGAACCATAACTCGTGGCGTAACGTCATTCGGTATCGTGTTACCTTAATTATTGATTTATTGACTGTTGGTTGATTAACGTCAAGTGGCAAATAAACCTTAATTGATGAGAAATTATTTTATTTACTATATTTTTTATGTATTTCTATAGATACATAGCGGAAATTGATCCGTTTAATATTTATATTCATAAAATGAATTTCTCGATATAACTGAATTACATGTAGAGTTATGTCGCGTTGTATTGTAAACTTTTCAAAATTCTATAATGTTCTTTGAAGTAGCATAATTTCTGTAGTCAGGAAAAGTTAATCAGTGTAACATTACTTCAAAATATATCTGTTGATATTGTGAAAAGCTCATAACTTTATAAATACTTTAAAGGAAAATACAAATTTAATCGTTTATCTGTCATGTTTGACTTGTCACATGTAAAGAACTAAGACTTTGGATACGATTCTGTAGTAAATGTTTTAATTGTTTTTATTAATACGAGTTTTTAGTTCTACAGTGCTGAATGTATACATTTTTGTAGTTTATAAACTACGCTGTAGTGAAAGAAGACTTTACATTTCAATGAAGAAATGTATTAGAACATATGGTGGAATCGATGCCTGTTTTCCAAGATTGTATGGACGCGGATTGATAGGCAAACGACACAGATATAAAAGATATGGTCACGGATTTGGTCTAGGTGTAAAATTTGTTAGAAAAGGAATTATCTATGGACGCTATTGTGAGTAAATATACAATTATCTGTACTGACTTGTGAACGTCATAACATATCTTTGTAAATAATCATCAACTTTTTATTTTCGTACACTAGTATTATGTCGTAATAGTGAGTAAAGTTCTGAATATATAATTTAAGTATATTTTTCTATTTAATGAATACCCCGGTTTTAAATTTGTAAATGTTATGTATACTGAGTTCAAGTAAAATGTTAATAAATTAGACTCACAATTATCGATCTAATAAATGCAAGAAATATTTGATAAATTATAATTGTTATTTTCATTTTAATTTGAAATACCTATTATACAAAATTGCTTGTTTATGCAGATCTGAAGTATCACGTTGTGCGAAAGACTTTCATAAAGTATATGACGGTATGTGTGAACAGTTATGGACGCACAAGTAAATGTATTAACAAATTACAGAAGAAAGGGCTACTTGGAACTGCAAATTCATATGGAGACCAAAAAGTGATCAGTCATGGTTGTAAGTAGAACGTACTATCACAATCACTTATATGACTACTCATAAATATTTCTTGTCTAAAAGTCGAGTCATCAATTTAGGGAAATCAATGTGTTTTAAAGAACAAAGCAAGAAGAGTAAATTGCTACAACCTACTTTTATTTTATTCTAACATTTATATGATGAAACAAAAAGTTAATGTTGGTAAACTTGCAAATTAACATTACAGACTGCAATCGGCATGTAAAAAGCGACATAAGTGCAATATCTAATGGATAACTAAGGAACTTATTAAAACTAAGGAAAACATTCATTTTTGTATCTTTTTTATTACTGCATACATTTCAAAAATAACAGTTAACATGAGTTATAAGGAGCCTGTTGTTCAGTGGTTGTCGTTTGTTGGTGTGGTTTATAGGTGTTTCTCGTTTCTCGTTTTTATATAGATTAGACCGATGGTTTTCCATTTTGAATTGTTTTACACTAGTCATTTTGTGGCCCTTTATAGCTTGCTGTTCGATGTGAGCCAAGGCTCCGTGTTGAAGGCCGTACTTTGACCTATTATTGTTAACTTTTTATACATTGTGACTTGGATGGAGAGTTGTTTCATTGGCACTCATATCACATGTACATCTTCTTATTTATATTTGTGTGTTTGCGTCATCCTTGATTAGCGTATTTTTTGTTTGGGTTTTGGTAAATGTGCGATTTGTATCATCACTTTATTAGCGATATTGCAACGTGACATACATTAGTTTGAATGTTCGCAGAATCAGTTGTCCGTGGAATGAACGACAAAGGGTTGCCACCTCATCTACATCATTCGGAGTATTTTTCTGAAAATATTCATATTGATGATACTCAGATATATGCTTCCATTCTTCATGCATAATCTTCTCATCATTCTAACCTAATTAGTTCGGGTCATATTTCAATGAATAAGGATAATGAACTTCTCTTGCAAATATGCTATCCTATTCCCGCTATAAGTATTTTGAAAAAAAAAAGGTTTTAAAAGGCAAACAACTCAATCATTTTCATTATTTAGTGTAACTTTTCTAATACCGTTTAAGAGCTGATGTCTGATTGGACGAAAGTTGTGTGATGATCTGATTTGAAATTTGACCATGAATAGAACGTTACTGAAACTTCGTACCAGTTGTTGTTAAGGCAAACTAACATGTTATTTTGATAAGATTGAGGTGTAATCTTAACCCCCCAAAATATATGTACATATTCAATTGGCCATTTTCGATAATGAAAGTAAAAACGTGCACTTTTACACGACTGAGCTTTCTAACAATAGTATTAAAACATTATTTAATCGATTATTTGATTTAAGTTATTGGGTGGAAGTTTAAAGTCATCTTATTATAAAAACTGTAGACACGTGACGATTTGAAACTAATGGATGTGTTTGTGATAGAAATTTTGAGGAAAGTCAAAATACAAGAAATAAATGATATGATTCGGAATCTGTTGAAACAATTCAGCATATTAAAAAAAGTAAATTACATTAGAGTTTTGACTTATTTATACTAAAACAAAATATTAATGATAGCAAAGATATAAACTACATACAGTTTAGTTGTGATTTGTTCATGGTCATACTACGACATAAAACTAAGACTAGTGAACGGTACAGCAGTATTAAGTAGAAATAACTTATATTAGAAGAAAATAACACTGAATAGTTCTTATGCATCCGACGTGCTTTTCTTGATACATACATTCATTAGGAACGCTCAAAGTAAAACATTAAAAAATTCAAAGTTAAATGTCTATAGGTAAAAAGTCAATAATTCCTATCTGTCAGTGTTTTTAAAAGCGACAAAATTGAAAGTTGATTTCGGAAATATTACCTTTGAAAAAGTCAAGTATTCCATTTGTATTATCCTCAGATTTCAAAATTTAAAAAACATATCTGCCAAAGGTCTATTCTTCTATCCGAGAACTCCGGCTTCCCCCACTCATAAAAACTGACAGCCACGATATAGAATAAAGAGTAAAAGTGGTGTTTAACACCAACTATCAATCAATCAATCTATTTTGTAAGTTACTTTCACTTAGTTTGTATATTAAAAATGAACTTTTGTTAATTTCTTTGCCTCGTATAGATCAATGATGATATATTTTCATTTTTTACAAGAATGAGTCGATACCGCAGCTGTTGGACTATTGCTTCCCGACAGTACCATCAGCTTAGTAGTCAGCACTTCGGTACTGACATGATTTATGCATACCTTTCTTAAATTGTCCGTTAATACATTTAGAAATTATTAATAAACTAAGGTTTCAACTCCCACAGGCAAATTTGATTTCAGATGGATTTAGCTATTATTTTTGTGTCCTTTTTAAGACATATAGCTCTTCAAATGTTTCGGTTCTTGTACAGCCTTGACTTTAAATTGTTTGGCTTTGAGCGTTCCTGATGAAAATTAATGAAAAAAAGCGATTCTGACGCATGAAATTTATAAAGTGTTGTTTTCATTTTTAACAAATTATACATAGCAAAAACGGTGAGAGATACCAAAGGGAAATTCAAAGGTCGAAGGGAAATTGACAATGCCTTGGAAAAAAAAACAAAAGACGAAGAAAAAACAAACAAGTACATTGTTTTAATCTTTTTCAAATGATTTTAATTTTCAGACAGTTTTGAAGAATATGAACACTCGCACAAACATGTCTCAAGACATCAAAGGGCACTCAGCAAATTAAGACATTTAAGACACAAGCACGGTATAGACATTGTTAACCATGGTCACCATGCAGAAGGTTATTTGCGAATTCCCTATTTTGAGAGCCGGCTGCACGATCATCATTCAAAGATCCATCATATAGCAAGCCATAAATGGAGGAATCGTTTCGAAAACTTTCAACATAACTATCATGCCAAAAGTTATGTGAACAAGAAACGCATTCATCATATGATAAACCATAACTATCACCATCTTTCCAGTTCCAGACCTCGTCTCCATACTAAAATACATTACCACAAACGTCGACTCCATACTGATAGTTATTTGCAAGACATGGAAAAACATAAGGAACTGTATAAACACCGCAATCATGTAGTGCATCACGATCGCCGTCATGTAGTACAGTACAATCGCCACCATGTAGTACATTACAATCGCCATCATATAGGACATCACAATCGCCGTCATTTTGTACATTACAATCCACATCATGTACTACATAACAATCACCGTCATGTAGTACATCACAATCGCCATCATGTAGTACATCACAATCGCCGTCATGTAGTACATCAAAATCGCCGTCATTTTGTACATCACAATCGTCATCATTTAATACATCACAATCGCCGTCATGTAGTACATCACAATCGTCGTCATGAAGTACATCACAATCGCCATCATGTAGTACATCCCAGTCTGACGATTGCTGGTCATTACTTCAAACGATTTCATCAACTTGGAGTTAGATTAATAGGACGTGGTATTGTCTATCATCATACTTGTGAGTGATATTTCGATAAATAATTTACCAAACATGTGATTATATTGTTTGAAGTATAACAAGGGAACATAAACAAATAAATCCAAAGAAACAAGCCATCAAAGAGATATCTATACACTTTTTACGATGGATAATAACAAGAATACGAAAACAGCAAAGACGGAATTTTAAAAGTAGTAATTTGACAACGTATATTTTATATATATATTCTTATATATGAATTTTAGATCAAACTGTTTGGCAAGGTCATGTAAATAATTCATATTTACAAAATGAATTTTCTTTGATACTAGTACCATATCGCTTAAAATAGAACATGTATTGAATGATCCTGCTATGAACTATATTTCAATTTAATGTCTATCATGTTCTTTTATGCTAATAAACTTTCCGGAGTCCAGGAAAGCATACCAGAAGAGTGTTATGATATATCTCTTGATGTTATTTAGAAGTCAAATCTTAATTAATATTTTTAATGAAAAGACACATTTCATTGTCCTCTTTCCAAGGTAACTATGGATTTGACATGAATGGTGCTGCAGATGTGAATAACTTTAAAGGGCATTAGCTGTCAATTTCATGTGTACCAATTTTGTCTCAAATGTTCTTATTTGGTTTATAACATATTTAAACGTATATTCAAATTACAAAACGTCTTAAATGAACAATCAACAATGCATGGACTTAATAATATGTATCAGCATTTCGTGTGTATTTCAGTCTAGAGGCTATCTAATTAACCATCGAGATAACCTCCGAAGACTGCCGACGGTCATATAACCCGATGTAAACATAAATATAAATAAGAATTGTTAGCGAGCACGTGCAATTGAATTTTTATAGGTCTGGTTGAATCCATGCCTATTTTGACAAATTTGGGGCAAACTTACTGTTTATAACGAAATATTACTTCAAAATTCGGCTTTTATTAATACTTTAACAAACAGAATCGCATATTTTTATTAAAGCGTAGCTAATGCCCCTTTAAGTATATGGGAATCTGATTCTGTAATAAATGTATATAATTTTTCATTTATATGTGATTTGGTTGAACAATGCTGAGTATTTACATTTGTTTGTAGTTTATAAACTACGCTGTAGCGAAAGAAGGCTGTACATTTCAATGAAGAAATGTATTAGAACATATGGTGGAGTTGAGCCTTGCTTTCCTAGACTGTATGGACGTGGATTGATAGGAAAACGACACAGATATAAAAGATATGGTCACGGATTTGGTCTAGGTGTAAAATTTGTGAGAAAAGGAATTGTCTATGAAAACTATTGTGAGTAAATATAAATTTAACTTTGCCGACTAGTAAACGTCGTAAAACATCTTTGTATATATTTCTATCTACTTTTTATTTTCATATGTGCTGCCGGAATTGTTTGTAAAAAATCTTCAAAATCTTTTTGTTAATATTTTGTTTACATAGAGTATGATAAATGCAATTAACCCTAGCAACTTGAAACTTAGATATCATAAATACAAAGACATAATTGTTATATTAAAATGTATTACAACATGTTCATTTCGTGATTTGGCATTTTGTTAAATTCTCGCATGCCTATGTCACAGAATTATTTGTTTTTTTAGATCTAAAATATCACGTTGTGCGAAAGACTTTCATAAAGTATATGACGGTATGTGTGAACAGTAACGGACGCACAAGTAAATGTATTGACAAGTTACAAAAGAAAGGACTACTTGGAACTGCACATTCATATAGAAACCAACACGTTATTAGTCATAATTGTAAGTGGAACATATTGTTTTAATCACTAATATACCTGTTCATTACTCTTTGTTTTGTATTAGTCGGGTTGTTGTGTTTTAAAGATATGAGCATATAAGAATGAATTGTGACATTAACACAGGCTAACAAACCTGTTAAATTAAGTTTTGTGAAGTGCTTTTCATTTTCGAGTAGCAGGAGAGAAAAGTTAATACTGCCTTTTTAATGAACACTTATAATACTTTTTTCCTCGTTCATAATTGGAATGAGCTGAGTTCAGTTTTTTTTTTACACAAATAATTTTGGGAAACAAATTTACGGATGCAGGTCATTTTTACAATATGTAAATAATATCATGAAGCAGTCATTTATTGTTACGTCAGTATTAGTTTTATGGACAGCCAAATAAAGGTTTTACATAAGAATGTTGAGACAAATCATTCCAAAATGCTTGTGCGTTTACATGAATTGCCTTTCAATTCATTTAGCAACAACCGTGTTGGCAGCCGTACTGTGCGATGATTTTTCTTGATTATTTTTATTTTTATGACAAATTGTTTATATGAGTAAGAGGTAAGTTTAGATACAAGGAAACTGGTTATGCTCAATCATCTTTTGTGCAGACTATGTCAATCTATCAAACCTATATTTCGTAATTTATTGTCTGTCCTTGTTTCTCAGTATCTTTTCTTTCATGAGCTATTTGTTTACTGGTATTTGATTTATTTTTATTTGTGGTTTTATTTATTTTTATCAAAAGAAACGAAAACAATCAATTAAGTCTTGTTTAAAGTAGTTGCCTTATTTCAATGATTAATATTGTATTTAAAATGTCTTCTTTGGGGTTTCAATTCAACAATTAACCCATAATTATTTGAAGATAACATATAACAAATAATATTTCAGTTGCATCACAACAACAGCTTTTGCAACAGCACTCTGCATCCACAATACCAGATGGTTTGCATCATAATGTAGGCTATAGACACATCCATGCTATTAAAGAAGACAAACGGACTTTTCGAAGATACCGAAAGCTTGGTGTTCGGTTAGTGGGACAGGGAATACTGTTTAACGGATATTGTAAGTAAACACAACATGTAAGTGCAAAACTTAATGATGTTTTTTTTTATGAATGCAAATGCAATAATGTGAACTTTCATTCTTGTAACGTAATTGTACATCATATGCCAGAATCATCATTTTAATCAATCTCTCATAATAGATGAGTGTCGAAGAAATCAAATTTATACGAGTAGCATGAAATTCTGAATGAATGATATGTTTTTAAATGGCGTAAATTTAACAAATTGAAAGGAATAATCACAATGGAAATAAATTTATTAACATTGCAATCACGTTTGCTGTCTGAGCACTATTTACGTTTGGACTAACAGTCTCGATAGGTATCGTCAGGTCAGTAGTCAGTACTTCGGTACTGACATGATTCATAATAAACCATTCTAAAATTGTCCGTTTATAAATTTATGATTATTTAGAAACTAAGGTTTCAACTCCCTCATGCAAAGTTGACCTTATATGGATTAAGCTATTAATTAAGGTCCTTTTTTGTCATATAGCTCTTCAAATGTTTCGCCTCTTATACATACTTCGTTTTCAAATATTCGGCATTGAGCGTTCCTGGTGAAGGTAAATTCAGAAAAGCGCTTCGGACACATGAAATTTATAAAGTCTTGCTTTACCTTTTATTATCTAATTCATTTCTTTTTGACGTTTTCGTGAAGGAGAAAGTATTCGAAAAAACTTTCGCTCTTCAAACACGATATGCTTTATGTTCATGTATTATTTTTATTTTTTTTTTTTTTTATTTGTTAAAGAAGACGGTAATTCCTTGCCATTATGTTTTCACAGTTTACAGAATACGTGTAGACTATAATATAGTTTATAGAACCCTTTGTTCATGTATGAGAAGTCATGGTGGAGTTCATGCTTGTCTTCCGGTCTTGTACAAGAAATCATTCATCGGTACACGTCATCGGTTCATGAAATATGGTAGAGGGTATGGACTTGGGATAAAGTTTGTCAGGAGAGGGATAGTTTATAGAAAACATTGTGAGTTATTTTATTTTTTAAACAGGAATTTAAAACTAGCATTGACTGTTGATAGTAATAAAGCAATTAAATATTAAAGTGTGTTTTTGCATGACAATAGGGTTATTGTGCATTTAATTTTCGGATCTAATTTTAAATATATTACAATTGAGTCAGAACAAAATATTGTTTGATAAATAAATGAAAAATGGAACGGATTACAGATTGGAATATGAACTGTACAAACATTTTGTCAATAAATATCCGCATAATACGATATAAAACAAAATATATTTGACAAAAAAAACATTTAAAACAAGATGTACTCAAATACCCTGCCACGTCCGGTCTGTGTTTTTGTTAGATGCTTTTTTCTGCTTTGTACCGAACAGATGAGTTAAGCACTTTTAAACGGATTTTTATAGTTTGTTCTTATGTTGTGCTGTAAAACCACTGTCTCAGGTTAGAGGAGGGTTGAGCACTCCCAAAAATGTTTAACCTCGCCACATTCTTCATATGCCTGTCCTAAGTCAGAAGCCTGTAGTTCAGTGGTTGTCGTTAGTTCATGTCTGTCATATTTGTTTTTCGTAAATTGTTTTGCTATAAATTATAAATTATTCACACATCGTATTCAATATAATGGAATTATATGCGACTGTCAAACAAGTGAGAGGTTTAGCTAGCTTTAAAACCAGGTTCAATCCACCATTTTCTGCATAAGAAAATGCCTGTACCAAGTCAGGAATATGACAGTTGTTATCCATTCGTTTGATGTGTTTGAACTTTTGAATTTGCCATTTGATTGGGAACTTTCCTTTTTGAATTTTCCTCGGAGTTCAGTATTTTTGTGATTTTACTTTTTAGGCCGTTAGTTTTCTAAATTGAATAGTTTCATATTTTTCATGTCGGGGTCTCATTGGCAATCATACCACATCTCCTTATTTTTATATTAACGAATTAAACCAAGAAATAATTGCTTACAACAAAAAGAACTTTTAACATACAGCGAGGCAACATTAAATGTTTACATTTTTTACTTAAACACATTTTTTATAAATGACCTCCTCAACCAGTGCTTCAAACAATACAAATGTACATGTTAAATTTCTCCTAATTCATAATAATTAAATTTTCAGTTTACAAGTTCATGATACAGCGAAGACGATTCATTCGTTATATGACCACATGCATCCACAGCTATCATCATACTGATGTTTGTTTAAATCAGTTACGCAAACAGAGGATAATAGGGCATGCTGTAACATGGAGAGGGAAACATATGTTTCAAAGGGGTATGTTCAAAGGACAGTAAATAAAGGCGTATATAAAATCGGATAATTTATTTGTGAATTTAAAAATTTAAATGTGCCTAAATTAATTCCAAAAAATTATAGATATAAAAGTCCCCGAAAGTTATAACTTTTTATCTCTCCCAGAGTGAAAATATTAAAAAAAGTATTGTTAGAATCAATGACATTGCCTACTGTAATGAAACGCTTCAGTCAGTCTTATACAACAGAAGACGTTAGGTGTTGGAAATCATAAACCAAGTACCAAGATTTGTACTTTAGTGCTGAGATATTTGACTGTTTATCGTCTTTGTTGTTAAAACGTTGATCTTAAGTCATCCAATCAAAAATGGAGAAAATGATAATTTTCTACGAATTATAAGTGAACATTTGTCAATATTTTCGCACACATCTTATTTGCATTAAATTATTTGAATTACATGAAAACGGGTTTTAATTTTGACAATTTGTACTTCTTAAATCGACAGTCAATTCCTTGTTGTTAGTAGTGGCATACTATGCAGTCAGGTCTAAAAATTCAATACCTCTCTTTGAAGAGTATCTTTCCAGATTTTCTCACTAGGCATCATCTTGAAAGTTATTTTCATTTTGATTGTTTTATTTTGTAAAACTATTTTTCCCGGAAAACCTCAGTTAATTGTAACGCCACAAAAAAATTATTTTATATTTTCGGGAATTAAAGGAGGTAAGAATTTAAAATCAATATAAATGCTCCACAAAACACAAGGTAGCCAAGTTTAACATCTAGAAGTCAGTGAACGGTAAACAGAATATAGACTGACGCAAAAACATATGAAAACATTAAATTTTTACTTACCATGAGCAACACGACGGGTCCAACATATGGAGCAGAATTTGCTCATATTTCCCCAGTTTTTAATAAAATTCGTGTTGCTCAATCTTTAGTTTTTTTATGTTTTGTAAACTGTTTTTTTTTTTTTCATCGTTTTTGTTTTTTGTATCTTCCGCCTAAATTTTCAAATGTTTCACATCTTAATCTTATTTTTCACATCACCGATATATTGTAGTTGCATCAGACCACCTTGTTATACATCGAAGCTCTCCCAATTATGGGCACGTTCATGGTATCAAAGTAGACAAGCGCATATTCCGACTGTATAGAAAGCTTGGAGTTCATCTAGTAGGACAAGGAATTACTTACCATGGATACTGTAAGTTAACACATCTGTGGGTTTTTTAAAAACTTTTCTTTGATATCAAAAGCATTATATGTAATTTCATTTTTTGACGTTTTGCCATTAAAAGAAAATTTAGTTATTATTCTTTATTCCTTATAATTTTTCAAAATTTACATCAAATATTAGGAATCTTCATATAAAATCTAAAATCAATCAGCGATGTTATTAATATCAAATTCATCAATCTTTTATAATCTATGTAGCCACTATATGTATATTGATGTATATTTAATTAAAGAATCAAGTTTAAGGCAAAGCATTACAAACAAATAATCTATGTGGAAAATAGCGTCCACAGTCCACTTCGAATGACGAGGTCTGACATGATAGAATGCTGACGTAATTGATTTGATTGACAAGTCTGTGCACCATTGGTGATAATGGATGCTCAAGTTCCTCAAGGTTAAATACTAAAGAGAACGAGGGCCATGATCCCCAAATACGTCGGCTCATATTCGCATCACCCCCTGGTTGTCAGGGGACTGAAGATTAACAATTTCTATACCATAAAACAGTTAAGCTCGAACCGGTACTAATTTAGAACCGGCCACTCATGGTAGCTATATAGACATGAGATGGTCTCAACAGAACTTCCTGCGGTAACGCAGGAAAGTAAAAACCTAATATGATCCGACCTACAATACAGGAAAGGATCATAACCCCTTAATCTTGCCATGTGAGTGGGTCTATACCCACTCATCAGAAAGCCCCTCCCCCGTTTCCAATTATACTTCGGGGAAAGAGCGAATTTTGTACGATGATAGGAAATTTTAATTCCCCTTGAATGTTATTTAAGTAGGCCCTTTGTGTCTTTTGTATGCTTCGATTGGAGATTTTGGAAACATAGTTTTGTTGTTTCATTTTGTTCAATTAGGTGCCAATGTTTTTGATAGCTTTTAGTCCATTAAAGGAAAGATTAAATTTGGTGGCTAACACTAATAGAGGCATTACTCTTTTTTTTTTTTAAGTTTGTATCTTATACAATCTTTTCTTTCCTTGTGTAATGCCTTTGTTATAAAGGGTTGATATCCCTTACAGAATATCCCCTCAGAAGAAGTTTTGTTTGAACTTTCAACTTCTTCTGTTGTATCATCCTTGTTATTCGATGATATCATAAAACGTAATATTTCAACAGTAATGAATCCATTGAACACCGAATATGAGTGAGCTGATAATCGTCCAAGATGCTGAAAATTATCAGAAGGTTTACGGTATAGTTTTATATCTAATGTATTTTGGTTTAGAAATCTGTTTCTTCTAAAAACTGTGACGTTAAAGAACTGAATGCTAGTGTGTGATATTTCATGTGTGAATTGTATAAACGGGTGTATATTATTTTCAATGTTGAACAATTCATTACGATTATCCTGACTAGAATTGAAAAGAAGGAATTCATCACCTCTGTATGAAGATAATAGCGCTAAATATTCCTTGAAAGGAAATAAATCAAGAATATTTGCTATAATTTCAAACATTCTTAAATTATCCAGGGATGGGCTCATTGGGCTCCCATTTGGGATTCCACATGTTTGTCTGAATAAGAAGTCCTTTTTATGTGGTAGAGGTATTTCATATGTATTTGTACCATGCTCTGTCCACTGCTTCCAGTATCCTTGAGTTAAGGAATTCTGCATACTAGTAATATCAAAAGTGTACATAATTGTGTCGTCTGGTGCCCTTATTTGTTCTTTTTTGTTGATAAATGAGGCTAGTTCTGTGTATAAGTCCATAATTGGCTAACTACTGGTTTAAGGAATTAGTCTATAAATTGACATTTTTATTTTATTGGACTACTGCATAATGATACAAATGGTCTCCCTGGAATATCCATATTTTTAAGGAAATCTTCGTTAGTTTTGATTTTTTCTCTATCTTTATGATTAGTTTTGTGAAATTTGGCAACATATAGAGTCGTCCAACTCGTACATTAGCATTATTGGTTAGGTATTTATATGTTATGTCGTCGATAAATTCCTTCTTGTGTAGTTGTTTTATCATTTCTTGATGTGTCCGATATTTTGGACGTATTAAAATTCATGAATTTGTTCATAACATGTGCTGTTGTTCAGGAAGTTCAGTGTTTGTCTTTTATTCAGAACGGTAGATTCGTTTTTCTTAGCTTCTTTACTAATTATATTATTATTTGAACGTAAGGTTGTGAGTGTCTCTTTCATGTTTAGAAAGAATATTATAAACTAGTGCATTTTAGTGCAATCATAATGCTCATTGCTAAAGCCATAGTAAATTAAATTAGTTACATTATCTGAATAGTTGTTTTAATAATTTTTTCCAAAAGATTTATTATGAGCTGTCAATTGATGAATACCAATTTTTGAAATATAATTATACTAATCGAAATTGCTCATCATATCGAACCCAGCCTTCAGAATAACCCCTTGAGGTGGCCATTCTGACCGTTGGCATGTATTTGAAAGACCTTTGTTAGACCATTTTTTTCACAATACACTTCCATAAATCATAAGGCAGAGGTTCATACATAAATACCTTTGATGGGACTTCTCCTTATTTTTGAATAGCGATGAACAGAACACCCCAATTTAATGCCACTTCGCCGACCCGTGTGAATCAAATTGGTTAGATACATTCAACATACCAAGATAATTGTTGGACGAAAACTGCAAAACGCTTGTACCAGGTTGTGAAGTCATTGGATCAGAAATTCCCTTTGAACTGTCACAGATGTTTTCCTCGTTGCGTCGTGGTCCTTCTCGTGATGTCTCTTGCTGGATCCTGAATGGAATGAATGGGGCTCCTGATGATTTGAGTCTGCCACGACATTGATCATCGGTCCATGAGCCACTGACAAATTGGAAGCTGTCACTGTCCTTGAAACTCATACATTATGTACAGTTTTGGCGAAGATACTTGAATTGCATTGTTCTGTGATCTTTGCACATCAATGTCTAATGAAGCTGGAATTGTTCCTCGTGTTAATGGCACCGGATCGAGTGGTCTCGTTATTTGTTTCTTTGCTGGTCCTGGTTGATGAAAATCATTTCTTGCTGGATTACAAGGCCTCTTCAGTGGTTTCATATCTAAATATTACAATATGAAATGTGGATGTCATTGATGTTTTAACGATTGTCTTTTTGAAACTTTCACTGATCTACGAGAGTGGCTAGCTCAATGCAAGGCTGAAGAGTCACGTGATGTCAATTAGCGGGAAACAAGATACGGATCCGAATGATGCAATAGTTCTTTTACGGAAAATAAAGAAATTAATCAAATCTCTTTCATTAAATTGGTTTATCTTATAAATGAGATAAACCGTATTATATGTAAATGCATGTATATATCTATTTCCTCTATATGATTGGTTTTGAATTCTTGTGTGATGATTTTTGTTTTGACAGTTTTCAGATTCAGTATTGACTACAACGTATTTTATAAGATTCTCCGGTCATGTATTAGGACACACGGCGGCATACGTAGCTGTTTTCAATACCTACACAAAAAGGAACTAATAGGCAGGCGACATCGTTTCCAAAAATATAACCGTGGGTATGGCCTTGGGATAAAATTTGTCAGGAGAGGGATAGTTTATCAAAAACATTGTAAGTAATTTGGTCATGACATTATACATGCATTAACTATTGGTCAGTTGTTATATTTCGTTGGTATTTGATTTGATTTGCCTACTTGGCGTTGTCTGTCTTTTTAAATGTATTTCCTGCGATTTAACATAGTTTTATATATATTTTCGTTTGAAATTTGTGACTGAGCATGTAGGTTTTGTTGTGGTCTGTGCATAAATGTAACACGTGATTAGCAGCATATAGCTATTCAGAATTACATTTCATTTCAACATTAAATACAGACAGTATTATCAATTTTAAAACTTAAAGAATATTAACAGCATGTATCAAATGTACTTTGAAGTAGACGAGGACCAGTAATAATAGAGCTGCTCGTTTGCGTTGAGGTTTTTCAAATGCATAAAGGAGCATCACTGAAGAGAAATTAATTGTCGAAGTGAGCATCTGTTGCAATAACATAAGTGCCATTAATGTGATTACTACACCGGTCCGGTTGTTATCATAAAATATCACTGTATATTGCAAAACTCAAAGTAGCTGCATACAACTAAAGGAATTGTTACCAGAGGGCAAGACAAGTGTACAGTAAATAGTTATGTTAAAAAAACTTGTTTGTTAAATTTAATATCTTACTGACAAACAAAATGCAGTACTATACGATAATGATGTTTTATAATTTCTACTACTAAAATAAGTGATTTCACTTTTTAGTCTACAAATTCCTTATACGACGAAGAACATTTGTTCGTTATATGACCACGTGCATCCACAGCTATCATGAAACGGGTGTTTGTTTAAACCAGTTACGCAAACAGGGTTTAATAGAGCATGCTGTTACATGGAGAGGGAAACATTTTCTTCAAAGGGGTATGTTCAGATGACAATAAGTAACGGCGTATATATAATACAATAATTTATTTGTGAATTGGAAATTTAAAATGTACTAAAATTAATTAAAAAATTATCAAATTGATAGTATATGAAAAAAATTTATATTTTTTCTCGACCGCTGTTAAAATATTGAAAACAGTATTGTTAGAATCAATGACGTTACTGTTTGTAAATTAAAACTACAAGTCTATCTCAAAAACGGGAGATGTTAGGCGTTGGAAATCCCAGAAATAGTACTCGGAATTTGTACTCCGTGCGGCAATATTGGCAGTATATTGTTTCCTTTGTAAAAACGTCGATCTTAAATGGTTGCGCCACTCAATCAAAATTTGGGAAATGATAACATTTGATAAAATAACCTAAACATGTGTCAATATGTTCACACACGTTTTATGTGAATGATATCATTTGAACTCCATGAACACAGTTTTTTTAATTTTGACAACTTGTACTTTTTCGATCGAAATTCAATTCCTTTTGTAAGTAGTGACAGACTCCGCAATAAGGTCTAATAGTTGAAACCTTTGATCCATGGATATATTCTCAGATTTTCTCACTTGTTATCATCTTTGGAGTCAATTTTATTTTTGATATTTTTTTTATACCACTTATATTTATTTTTCTTGTTTTTTTTACGGTCTTGTTATATCATTGGTAGCTAATTTATGGTTTAATGTTGCTTTATTTATGTATATGATTGACAAAATATTTTCTGGGAAAATCCCATTTTAGTGAAATGCAACAAAATTTGATTTTATATTTTCAGAAAGTATGAAGTTAAAATCAATATAAAAATAAGATTAACACACAAGGTAACCAAATCAAACATTGAGAAGTCAATGTACGGTATCCAAATACAGAGTAATACCAAAACAAAGGAAAATATTTATATTGTACTTACCATGAACATTACGGTGGTTTTAACATCTGGTACAGATTCAGCTCTAATTTACACGGTTTTTGGTGGAATACGTGTTGCTCTTCCGGCCATTTTTAAATTGAGACAAAAAGTAATTAACTTATTTAAACTTTCAAATGTATCTTATTTTAAGCTAATTTTTCACTTCACCAATATATTTTAGTTGCAACAAAACACCTTGTTTTACATCGAAGGTCTTCCAATTATGGGCACGTTCATGGTATCAAAGTAGACAAGCGTATATTCCGACTGTATAGAAAGCTTGGAGTTCATCTAGTAGGACAAGGAATTACTTACCACGGATACTGTAAGTTAACACACCTCTGGGTTTTTAAAATATTTTCTTTGCTATCAGAAGCATCATATGTAATGTCACTTTCTAACGTTTGCCATGAAAAGAAATTTTAATTATAGTTCTTTATTCCTTTCAATTTTATCAAAATTTACATAAAAGATTAGGAATCTTCAATATATAATTTCAAATCAATCGGTGATGTAAGTAATATCAAATTCATCGATCTTTTATAATCTATATAGCCACTATATGTATATTGATGTATATTTATATGCAAATCGTTCTTTCTTACTTTCTTGTTTTTTACCTGTTGATACTAATTGTAATGCTTTTTGTTTACTTTTTCAGGGTTATATCTGGTCTATATACCAGCTTTGATAAGTGTTTGGTATTACTATAAATTTTCACTTCTTCGTACTATAAACATCAAAATTATTTATTTTGTAAAATATTTCCTTTCTCCATTTGAGCTGTACACGTAAACCTAACAACAAAATTATTTTCATTTACCTGTGTTTAAATAATTGCAAATGGCTGATATTTTTGTTCAAGCATATTGTTTTTCTTAAATTGTTTAACATTTCATAGAGGTATAACATGTTACTTTAATTGTTCCTTCCTTAGTTTATTTATTTTGTATTTACATTGTATCATAGATCAAATTTATTTGTTCAGTGTATGTTCACTGGTGTTAATATGTCTTTTGATTGAGTTAAGCCATTTCATATGATATCTTATAGTGTGTCTATGTTGTAATGTTACACTATTGTTTCAGAAAAGGGTGAAGGTTTAAAACGTTTAAACCCGCTGCAATTGTTTGCACCTGTCCTAAGTCAGGAATCTGATGTTCAGTAGTTGTCGTTTGTTGATGTGGTTCATAAGTGTTTCTCGTTTTTTATATAGATTAGACCGTTGGTTTTCCTGTTTGAATGGTTTTACACTAGTAATTTTGGGGCCCTTTATAGCTTACTGTTCGGTGTGAGCCAAGGCTCCGTGTTGAAGACCGTACTTTGACCTATAATGGTTTACTTTTATATATTTTGACTTGGATGGAGAGTTGTCTCATTGGCACTCATACCACATCTTCTCATATCTATATATTTATTTCCTCTATATGATCTGTTTTGAATTCTTGTGGGATGATTTTTTTGTTTTCACAGTTTTCAGATTCAGTATGGGCTACAGCGTATTTTATAAGATTCTTCGGTCATGTATTAGGACACACGGCGGAATACGTAGCTGTTTTCAATACCTGCACAAAAAGGAACTAATAGGCAGGCGACATCGTTTCCAAAAATATAACCGTGGGTATGGCCTTGGGATAAAATTTGTCAGGAGAGGGATAGTTTATCAAAAACATTGTAAGTAATTTTGAACAGGACATTATACATGCATTAACAATTGGTCAGTTGTTATACATGTGATTTTCAAAATTTAACCTTCTACAATGAAATTACATTTGCACATACGACAACTAAAACTGTAAATACAAACACCATATTAAAATTTTAAACTAGAAAATATAATACTTAGTAAACATGAATCAAATGTATCCACTATACTTTTGATGAAGATCGATGAGGATCAGCAATAATAGGATATTCCTTTGTGTTGACGTTTCTAAATTGCTTGAAGGACTTTTGTGACAAAATAATACACCAATTTTCTTTTATAATATTATTGAATAATGTAAGCGCCAAAGTAGATGACTACAATTGATCAAATAGTTACCGAGACCAAGACAAAAGATAAAACAGTTATGTTTTTAGGAAACTTGTGTTACAATTAAGATCTTTTTGACAAACAGAATGCATGCACTATACGATAATGATGTTATATTATTGCTAATACTAAAATAAGTTATTTTGATTTTTAGTCTACAAATTCCTAATACGACGCAGACGATTCGTTCGTTATATGACCACATGCATCCACAGCTATCATCATGCTGACGTTTGTTTAACCCAGTTACACAAACAAAGGATAATAGGGAATGCTGTTAAATGGAGAGGAAAACACATACTTCATAGGGGTATGTTCACAAAACAACTCGGAAATGCACATATGAAAAGTAAAATAACAAAAATACCGAACTCCAAGGAAAATTGAACGACAAGAAAACAAAAAAAGACGATAGCACAATAACTCAATGGAGGGATGTATAAGTACCAAGCCAAGACAAATTAATCTAAATGAACCTTATCAAAGTGAATTTAGAAAAAGAAAACACGCTTTCACGAATGAAAAAAAAAAATCAGGGTAACTTCATTTTGATCAGTTATTTTGTACAATGTGCATGTGTACATAAATTAGTAGAAATAGAACTGTCATATGATATATTGGCTCTTATATGAGAAAATACTATATAATTCATTTGTGCAAATAAAAAACCAAAACAAACAAAACAACTTTTATTTTTTTTTAAATTCTTCTTGATTACTTTTTTCTCTTTTTCTTTCAATTATGTTTTTGTTTTATTTCTGTTTTGTTTCTGTTTTTTTTTTTTTCATTATTTGATTACTTAAAATCTACAGACATACTTAAAATATATATCTTTATATTTTACTACTAAAACAACACTAAATCTATATTTTTCATAACGTGAACATTTGTTATATTAGATAATTATATGTTTGATAATCTTAATGATAAGCTTCTTATTTGATATTACTGACATGGTATATAATTTTAAGTATATTAAATTGTATGTATATTACAAAAAAATACTAACAGCTGTATAAATATGTTATTTACTAATGTTAACAAGGCCGGGATAAGGTACCGGTACTTGATGTTTTCCGACTAACAAATGTACAGATTTCAATAAAATATGACGAATTAAAAAAAAAAAAAAAAAACTTCATTTTGATAGCGACAAATAAATAAAGACACTAAAAAGGCACTTCAGTCATTGTCATAGGGCCCGAAACATAAGGAAAGTTTTATATTTCAACGTATCTTACAAGTGATGTATTTGAACCTCGAACAAGTGTTTATACTTTCAAATGACATTCATCTTGAACTTATTGTTATTTTTGGGAAACAACATGACCATCATTCTATAATTACATTAGATAATGAAAAATGTTTCAATTTTGAACACATTCATGACATTAAACTATTTTCCAACTGTTATGAACTTGATCATAATAACATTTAACTATCTTCCAACAATTTAGAAGACGTTGTTTAGGTTGTAGAAAAAAATGTTGATTGCTTATATGTAGTAATTGTATTTTCGAAAGGGTTTTGTATTCATCTTTTTATTTATCATCGGATTTTAAGATGTAATTAATTAAATCTTTGACTATTGGAATTTTCAAATGTCATGGTAATATAACTTAAGAACAGTGCAGAAATTTGTTATCTAAACGTTTTTGTTTTTAATATATATAGTTTTAGTTCTTAAAATTTTAATTTTATTGTGTAGGTCAGTTGAAAAAGTATGGACACCACAGACATTTCTCTAGCCATCAACTAGCATTAAAAGACCTCAAACGATTTAAACACAAGTACGGTATAGAAATCTTTAAACACAGCGTTATTCCTCGTCGTTTGAATGGTCATTTGCATACAACAAGCCATAAACGAAGGAAACATTTTAGGATGGTTCAGAAAAGGATTCTACGCGAACAAATACGTCACCATACACATAAGCATGCTCATCTGTCTGCATTAGGACATGGACGCCATCATTTAGCTATCCACGGACACAACTATCAAACACACGGACATCTGAGCAGACAGATGATAGAAAGTCATTCTGAGCAGCATGAAAGATCTGATCTTACAATAGCTGGACATTACTTCAAAAGGTTCCATAAACTTGGTGTTAGATTAATAGGACGTGGAATTGTTTATCATAAAAATTGTAAGTGAGTTCCACCAAAACAAAAACTTTAAATTGTAAATCATTTCCAAGACAGACAATAACAGCAAAACGATCAGTTTTTTCGCAATTAATAACAGTTGTAAGATGTTTATCTTAAAGATAATTGAAAAAAACGAGGGACTTTTTATTTAAAGATGCACAAACTACATACAATAACAAAATAATAAACAGATACAATTCTGTGTTGTTCTGCATTTTTACAGATATACGACTCATCTACGACTCGCCTATTGTTAACATTATTAAAAAAATCAAGTAATTATGTTTCGAAGTAGAAATAAGTTAATTACGCATGCCCCGGTCGTTATCAAACCTGCACTTCACCACTTGATAGACTTTGATGTACTTTCCGAAGTAAAAACTGAAATCAAAAAGTAAGGAGAAACCAAAAGACACTCGTAAACGTGAGTTGAACAACAATAGGCAGCGTCATTTTGAAAGGATAGACATTTAATAGCATTCAATACACTGAACAGATAGCAGGATACCAGGCGTATAATGTCTTTCACCAGACGCAATTGTTTCGTATAAAATAGACTCATCAGTGGCACTCGATGAAGAAGGTTGAAAGGCCAAAATCTACCGTCAAGTTGAAGAGCATTACGCGCTAAACATTCCCCCAAATTGTCCTAAATACATCTTTTCGAGAAAGTAGAAAAATTAATCACGGAAATCGGTTCCTACTTCAGTACAATGATTATAATCGGTACAAAGACGTCCTAATATAGTGGGTTTGTCTTGTTCTATCTAAAGCCTTGATGTGTTTGAGATTTTAATTTTCCATTTGATAAGGACTTTCCGTTTTGAATTTTCCTTGGAGTTCGGGATTTTTGTTATTTTACTTTTTACCAAATTTATTAACCAAAGTTGATGGTAGATTTGTTGATTCGGGCATTTTCAATACGATATGAAACAAAACAAATCTCAAATGCTAAAAATCATTATACAATGATAGATAAATAAATTAAATCATTTAAATGAACCATGTGCTATTCACTCAAATATGTAAAAACATTAGCAAAAAACGTATAACACTAATTTCCGTGGATCAACAAGAATAAATTTAATCTGGTATGTACTAGAATTAGAATAAATATTTGTATTCCTTGTTGAAGATAAAAATTCAATGTAACAACTTATTGGGACAAATTTATAGTTTGAAATAACAAGTTCAAGGCAGATGAAACTAAAACTTGATAGTAAAATGTATAGGGAGAATATATTTCAATTTTTTAATTAAAAATATTGCTTTTGTTTTAAACATGTGTTGAATCCTCTAAAAAGAGAGGTTAAACGCTTATATGGTCAAATACAGTTTCCATTCACCCGAAGAAGTCGATAGTTATGTCTTAATACCTTTTGATTAAATTTGAACATAATGGATAAGTTTTTGTAGCGATTTCATGTAAATAAGACACGTTCAGTTTGATATTTAGAAAGAATGTCAGTGTTCTTATGAATCAATTATAATACAAACACATAATTGTTCGTCGAAAACTTTGCACATTAAAGGTAAAACAACAAAAATACCGAACTCCAAGGAAAATTCAAAACGGAAAGTCCCTTAACAATTGGCAAAATCAAAAGCTCAAACACATCAAACGAATGGAAAACAACTGTCATATTCCTGACTTGGTACAGGCATTTTCTTATGTAGAAAATGGTGGATTAAACATAAAGTTATTTTTAGAAATTTGAAAAGTAAAGATAATGATGTAAACATTGATATGAATATCATAATGTTCATATCTTATAATAAAAATCCAAATTGATTACCGCTCTTTTTTCTATTGCATAATAATTCTTCGATGATGAATTAGGCTTGAAAAGAGAGCTGAAAGATACCAAAGAGACATTCTAACTTATAGGTCGAAAATAAACTGACAACGCCATAGCTAAAAAGAAAAAACAAACAAACAAACAGACAGACAGACAGACAAACAGCAGTACACAAAACACAACATAGAAAACTAAAGAATGCGCAAATTGAAATTGAGTTATGTCGCATTGTATTAACATGTATTTACTGTTTCACTACAATTATAAGATGTTTAATTTTTTCATAGTCAGTGATTTTATATATTTTGTGTGAATATCTCATGACTTTATTATTATAAAGCTATCTGCTAACTGTAATAAGCTACAAAAATGATGCATTTGATGATTTTTTTTCTACAAAAGACGGATTTTACTAGTTTGTCCTTCTTCTATGATGACTTTACACAAATAAAGAATTCTGAGAGTACTGGAAGCTGTGATCTAATTCCATATTGATATGAGGTCAGGTTCCTTAAGTACATGGCTAATTATTATGAATAACCTTTTGTAGTTTATAAACTACGATGTACCGAAAGAAGACTTTATATTTCAATGAAGAAATGTATAAGAACATATGGTGGAGTTGGAGCTTGCTTTCCAAGATTGTATGGACGCGGATTGCTAGGCAAACGACACAGATATAAAAGATATGGTCGCGGGTTTGGTCTAGGTGTAAAATTTGTAAGAAAAGGAATTGTCTATGAAAACTATTGTAAGTATTAACAAATAAACATAATATACTAGTATTCTTGATTCATTCTTGATTCACTGATATATGTGGGATACTATTTTTTTCTGATTTCGGTGGTTTTGCTGAACAATTAATTTAGATATTGAACATAATATATATTTCCCATGGGTTTGAATTTAGAATTTTTCAAATAACAAAAATGTACCCAAAAAAAGTGCTTCCCCTAAGATAAGTGAATTTACGAAAATTGTTTCACACTGCGTATTATGAAACCGCAATATATCACTGACTTTGACATTTGACAATATCTTTGATTTTATATTTGTCTACTCTTTATCTATATATTTCCTGTCGTAATTCTTGGATAAAAATTTTAAAATCACTACCGTTTCGATTAACCATAATGCTTTTCATTAATTCCTGTTTGTGAATAGTCTGTATACTAGAGCCAATGTAAAATACACATCAAGCTCCAAAAGAAGAAACTGAAAATCTGCATGGGAAGATTTTGATTTGAATCTACAATAAAGAAAAGTATTGAAGTACGGTGACCTTTCATGGTCAACATATTTTTGCCTTTTGGTCTTTGTTGAATACTTGTCGCATTGGCAATCATACTGCATCTCCTTATGTATTTTTATAATAAGTGTTAACTCTGATATAATATACGGACACTGCATTTTTGCTTCCCATTGATATGTTCGTACGATCTTGCATATCATAAATCATAAGTGCAAAGCAGTATTTGTTAAATATGAACGAATTATGAGAATTTATTTTTTGTAATTAGATTACAGTAAAGACAATGCATTTTTGCTACCCATTGATATTTTCATTCACATGCACGTAACAAAAACATATTTTATATCCAGATCTTAAGTATCACGTTGTGCGAAAGACTTTCATTAAGTATATGACGGTATGTGTGAATAGTAAAGGAAGAACTAGCAAATGTATAGACAAATTACAGGACAAAGGACTTCTTGGATCTGCACATTCATTTGAAGTACACCAAACAATCAGTCATAATTGTAAGTGAATAAAGCAATGATGTTTTAGTCCCTGAAATAATTTTTAGTGTTCAAAAGTTTAAAAATTGTTGAATTTTAAAAGATAGTTATGATTCATAATAACAAATAGACACAAAAGTGATTAACCAATACAAGGGAAAATAAAATGCATAAAATAAACCACCAACATTTATTTGATAATGGACAATATTCAAATTCACGTGCCATTTACAAATAACAAGATACTCGAATTGGTCATTTACAAAGTGGATAATCATTTTTTTGATAATGACAATAATTAAAATATGTTATTGCTTTTATTTATAGTTATTTTTAATACACAAACATCTCCTCAAAGTTATTCGTCATGTCAATTAAAATGACAAATGGGTGATAGTCTTGCTGGTAGGTGTATTGTGCGATGGCTTAAGTCATATGTTTTATGCCACATTATCTAGATAGGTGATTGAGGGTTTTAGATATCAGAAAATATGATGTAGCCAACATTATTCAGGCCTGACCTAGTCATGCTGTTTTGAATGTGTGTTTTTTTGTCTTTATTTCTTTTCATTATTTTTCATTGGCGAGTTTTATGCATTAAATTTATAAAGTTTCTCTTTCATTTTAAATGGTTTTTGTTTTGTCTTCATGTCTTCATGTTTCTCTTAACTTTTTGATAACATATTAATTATATTTTAGCTGCAACAAAACATCAGTTTGTGCATCATAATTCAGGCTTTGGACATATTCATAATATTATAGTAGACAAGCGGATTTTTAGACGATATCGGAAGCTTGGTGTTCGATTAGTTGGACAAGGCATTCTTTTTAAAGGATATTGTAAGTAAAAACTCACTTACTAACTTATACAAAGATGATTGACAATAATAGGATTAAACATGAACGTGGTCATATTTTGCATAGAGATCGCCATCTTTTCCAGTATCTCATAATAGATGAAAGTCGAAAGTATACTCATCAAAGATACCTGGCTTAGGGTTAAGTATGATAGACTCGAGTTTTATCAAGAACGAACTCATCAGCAACGCTTGCTTTACGATTCTGATTAAAAAAAGTATGAATTAATCAAAAATGTATCATCATAACAAAGGTTTCAAGAAAATATATAAAATTATAAATATTCGGTGTTCTTTCATTTCTCCTGAGACAAGATATAATCAATCGATACCCCAAGGAAGGATTCATAATTCATACATATTAATTATTGTAATCAACGTTGTGAAAAAAAAAATCCAGATTTATTCAGGGAATCAACTTATTATTGTAGATATTTATATTTTTGGTAATGATGCAAACATTCTAAAACTTTTTTATGCCATTTGTGTTTTGCAAGTTTACAGAATACGTGTGGACTACACTATAGTTTATAAGACACTCTGGTCATGCATGAGAAAACACAATGGAGTTGGTGCTTGTCTTCGGATTCTCTATAAGAAAGCATTCATTGGTTCACAACACCGGTTCACAAAATATGGCAAAGGTTATGGACTCGGAATAAAGTTTGTAAGGAGAGGAATAGTTTATAAAGAACATTGTGAGTTTCTATTTTCTTTACAAAGAAGTTGAAACTAGTGTTGATTACTGATTACTATTGACTTTAGATTTTTTTAATATTTTGTTTAAACAGATTAAGGAAATTTGGAAAACAATAGCGTGAATGGCGCATGTTTGTACCACATGATTTGTGTCCCCGAAAATTTAATTTGAAAAAACGTTACGGTAACATTTGAAAAAAGATAACTAAAACATACGTTTAAAAATCATCGAGTTATACAATGCATAATAAGTCTTCAATACTGAATCAGACTTGAAAAAGAGAGGCGAACGATACCAAAGAGACATTCAAACTAATAAATTGAAAATAAACTGACAAAAAATGAAAAAGACCAAAATTGAAACAACAGTACAGAACATGCAGAAACACAACATAGAAAACCAAAGACTCAGCAATCAGAAACACAACATAGAAAACCAAAGACTCAGCAATCAGAAACACAACATAGAAAACCAAAGACTCAGCAATCAGAAACACAACATAGAAAACCAAAGACTCAGCAATCAGAAACACCACATAGAAAACCAAAGACTCAGCAATCAGAAACACAACATAGAAAACCAAAGACTCAGCAATCAGAAACACAACATAGAAAACCAAAGACTCAGCAATCAGAAACACAACATAGAAAACCAAAGACTCAGCAATCAGAAACACAACATAGAAAACCAAAGACTCAGCAATCAGAAACACAACATAGAAAACCAAAGACTCAGCAATCAGAAACACAACATAGAAAACCAAAGACTCAGCAATCAGAAACACAACATAGAAAACCAAAGACTCAGCAATCAGAAACACAACATAGAAAACCAAAGACTCAGCAATACGAACCCCACTAAAAACCGGGGATGAAAGATTGTTAATGATATTCTTGGTGTTATCTGACGTAAAGCGAGCAATGGAGGGATATGTGAAAATAATTTGTACGATAGAGAACATTCAATTTTTTTTTTAAACTTTATAAGTGAACAGAAATACTAGTACCACAAGCCACTCAATTCACTGCCAATGCTATTTGTAATTGATACTCGTTTCTCTTTGGTCTGCTTGTCCTCTATATATATATTGGTAGGTATTTGGATTTGTCCCCTGTTTTCTCAATGGAATTTGAAGCGTTTCAACTATCATTATCGTCTGTAGTTTGTTTTCTTGTCTTCGGACAAAGTTCGGAAACGTTTTTTTTTTTTTTTTCTTTAATCAAACTTACCCCAATAAAATTTTTTAATTTGAAAACATTACAATGAGTCATTATTGTAAAGACAAATTGATGAAAAATGGGACGTCAATGTGTTGTCACTAAAAATCAACATTAAGTTCAGGTAAAAAATGTACTTCACAAAACAGATTTAGAAAAGTCAAAACTTTTCTGGACTGCATTTAACTGAAGAATATAAACCTTGACCTATAAAACAGATAAAACATTTCACGGATGGCAAGACAAACCATTTATATTGAAGGACTTATTTTTGGATAAAAAAAAAGTAACTGAATGGTCAGCCTATAGTCATTCATTATTACTGTATATGTTCATGTTCCTTTAAATCACAATCTTCTGTTTTCAGTTTACAAGTTCATGATACGACGAAGACGATTCATTCGTTATATGACGACTTGCATCCACAGCTATCATCATACTGATTTGTGTTTGAATCAGCTGCAAAAACAGGATATATTGAGGCATGCTGTAACATGGAGAGGCAAACATATGCTTCCAAAGGGTAATGTTCAGAGGACAATAAGTAATAAAATTGAGTATGGAAACGGGGAATGTGTCAAAGAGACAACAACTCGACCAAAGAGCAGAAAATAGCCCAAAGCCACAAATGGGTCTTCAACACAGCGAGAAAATCCCGCACCCGGGGGCAGGCTTCAGCTGGCCCCTAGATAAAAATGTGAACTAGTTCAGAGAAAATGGACGTCACACTAAACTCCGAAACATATAGATGAACCAAAATTAAAAAAAAACATACAAGACTAACAAAGGCCAGAGTTTCCTGACTTGGGACAGGCGCAAAAATGCGGCGGGGTTTTGTGAGATCTCAACCCTCCCCCTATACCTCTAGCCAATGTAGAATGAACAAACACATAGCAATACGCACAGTAAAACTCAGTTTGAAGGAAGGCCGAGTCCGATGTTAGACTAATTTACTTAGAATAGGTAACAGAAGAAACTAATCAAAATGACAATGATAACATAAATTAACAAAGGACTACTAGCAGTTACTGACATGCAAGCACCAGACCTCAATTAAACTGATTGAAAGATTATGTCTACATCATATAAAAATCAAGCTTAATCCCTCCCGTTAGGTGTTTAGTATCATACCATCGAGAAGAATATCATATAGTATACTAAAACTTGAAGTCGACAATCCTTTTCAATAAATCCCAAAGCAATTCTAAAAAAAATAATAAATATAAAATCATTAAATATAATTTAAGTTTATAAATTTCTATCAGTACATTACAATTACTCATAAAGCGCTTTATATCCGAAACAGTCGCCAAAGCAACCAACAATGTGGTAGGTGTATGACGTAAATACTACACAGAAGTTCTTGAAAAAGATTTATAAAGTTTTCAACTTTCGAGGTCGTTTGTTCCACGTAGAGTCAAATAGAAGCTTACTTTTTTAACTACCACATTTCAACTGAATGTCTCATCTCAGCATATGAAGGTAAACTTAACTACGAAAAAAAAAACAGAAAAGGGCTTCGTGCGCAACAAATTTGTAAAATGTTATTTTCATGTTCTAGCATTGAATACTGATTTATACATTTATACTGATGCCTCCGATGGTCTCTCAACCTCAGAAGTCAGTGGCTGGTACTGCCATGATTTATAACATATCTTTCCTAAATTCTCCGTTGATAAATTAAGAAATCATTACTAAGGTTCCGACACCCACAGACAAAATTGGCCTTAAGTAAAATGAATTTGGCTATTTTCTTTTGTCCGTTTTGGTCATCTAGCTTCACATATATATGCAAGAATTTAAACATTCTTTGTTTTCAATTTTTAAAAACAGAAAAGCGCTTTGAACGAACCAAATTTGTAAAGGTTTATTTTCGTTCTGTTATATTCCTATTGTAGCAGTTATGCTCTTAAAAAGCAGTCATGAATTGTTATGAATCAAAGTTTATGTCCAAATTTAATAAAGATCAGTATAAATTCCATTAAATATAAAAGTCTCATTACACTTAACTTTTCCTTGACGATATATTTGCTTAAAGAAGAATAATCAAGATTTTTCTAATTATACTACATGGAAATTTACCCAAGGTGACTTTTCATATATCTAATATGAACAGCAATAATTGTGGTTTTTCTTATTTGAATATTTCAGTTTAACAAGGGAAACCCGATACTATAAATTACGACAAAAAAAAAGTATTTTCCATCACCTTTTGTTATTTTTTCTTCTCTTATTTTGAACGGTAATGTTCATTTGACCCTTTTTTACCGTAAGTATTTCCTAACTCATTCGCTATTTCCGTGTCTGTGGTGGCATTTAACATTTCAATGAACGTTAAGAGATTATTATGCCAGTGATTTCGTTACTACAAATTTTCTACCTTAATGTTTTAGTTAATTCTTTCATGGATACACATATTTTGGTTTTGGAAGTTTGGCTGTATCTGCAGACATTACAAATAGGATACCACGAGGTTATGTAGATACGACCAATGGGCACTTATTGACGACCAAAGGGCACTTATTGGTCCTTTAAACAAAATTTGTTATTACGTTTATCATCTCAACAAAGTCAGATTTTTCTCTTTACCGGTACAAATCTGTATTCCTATCGAGTTATGAACACTTGAGGACCAAGATGCTGTCAACTTTAATGTGTTTTTTCCATTCCAGACGGTCGTGCTGTTTATGACATTTTTAAACTATGTCCATTGGGCTTTGAATCTGATTTCAGTTACTTCGAGAACTCTTGGGCTCGGTACTTTGTTTCTTTTGTCTTTTGTAAAAAGATGCGGAAAAAACCAAATGGAGAAAACTTAAAGTCGAAGGGTGACCGCAAAAATCGTGGCAAAAAAATAAACAAAAAAAGCACTAAAAGACAGACACCAGTCTACAAAACCAGCATAAAAAACTAAAGACTGATCAATACGAATCCCACCTAAAACTGGGGTTGATATCAGGTGCATCGGAAGAATTAGAAGATCCTGCTCGACATGTGACACCCATTTTGGTATTTGAATACAATAGGTAGAAAAGTTTTATCAAGTGTTTACGCATCACGCAATCGCGCAAGTTGTTTTAGGCTAAGTATCGATCTAATAAGTCAAGTCCTTTTTTTCTAACTTTAACAGTGTGCTGTTACACCCATATGTGGACTGACCGCTCGCAAACATGTTAGAAAATGAAAGGATATGGAGTAAATGTACATGGGACAAAATCGCACACAATACATAGAAAACATAGAAAATTATCAATGAACAGGGCTTTTATTCCTGTTCTTCATCTTGACAGTTGATGTAGGGTCTTCAACAATGAACAAATCATTCATACCATACAACAAAGTATAGAATAGACATCTGGAAGTTTCCATTATTTTCGAATAGACAATTGTCAGAATAATATGGAAAGCGTTCAATTGCGACATATCGAATAAGGGGAATTCAATTATCCAGGGTAAGTTTTTTTTTAGTAATTAAAAACTTTAAAATGTTCTGTTCTTGGACCTAGTTCCTTCATGAAAATGTTTACTCTTATAATGTTTTAGTTACATCAGAACACCTTGTTTTACACCGAAGCTCTTCCGAGTATGGGCATATTCATAATATTAAAGTGGACAAACGTATATTCCGACTCTACAGAAAACTTGGAGTTCGTCTAGTGGGACAAGGAATTCTTTACCATAAAAACTGTAAGTCAAATACTTCCTTGATGTTTTAAACAATTCACTTTTTGAAACATTGTCAAGAAAATATATATATTTTTTTTTTCATTTTCTTCTATCATAGTCAATTTTTTGAAGATTGATACTGAATAAACGAAATCCTTGATATCATACAAAATAACGTTGAAGAAAAGAACCCTTTTAATTATTATCTATCAAGGTTGTAAATTTGTAGTTTATCGAAATTTCTCTAAAGATTTTGCTTGTTTATTAATGATTGTTCCTGTTTTTACAGTTTACAAAATCCATGTTGATTACAAAGTATTTTTCAAGACACTTCGGTCATGTATTAGGGCAAATGGTGGCATACGTAACTGTCTTCCAAACCTGTACAAAAAACAATTAATAGGTAGACGATACCGCTTCAAAAAATTTGGCCTTGGATATGGCCTTGGGATAAAATTTGTCAGGAGAGGGATAGTTCACAGAAAACATTGTGAGTAACTTATTGATATTGGAAGGTTTTAGTCAATGTCTACTGCAAACAGCTAACTAAACCAAGGGATTCTAAATGAACAGTTTCAATAATTGAAAAGGTCTCAAACCTTGTTTGTTTCAGGTCAAACATTCACCAATTGCAGAAATTAGAAGAATCTAAATTGAAAACATCGTTATTTAGACGACCAACATCTTACGTTTGGAAAAATGTAAAGTAAATGAAAACAAATCTTTGGACATTATTCGTCTGAATTCATCAATAAAAGTCCTAAAAACCTACCCGAAATGTAATGTTGATTTTGGGCATTCCGGAGTTTAAAATATTTGTTTTTACTTTGTCTCATATTGCATCTAATACTGCAGAGATACAAGGTAGCCATCTTGACAGGTGAATGATGTCACAGGATACCTTTTATTTATGAATCTATAAATTACATGATTATTAAGATTTTTTTTAAAAAAAGCAACAATACAAACATCAATACCAAGTTTCTCATGAAGCTTATTGTTTAACAGATTTATTATGTAAAACGCTGAATAAATTGCTTGCACATTTTTTTGATATAAATAATTGATTATTATGACACTGAATAAGTTACGCAATTGCGTCAATGGGTTCAAATCGATATGACAACAGACATCAAGTTAGACATAAACTGTGTGACAAAAACATTTATGATGGAAAAACAAAAAGAAAGTTAGATTGTTTTCAACATAAAATCGCTGCAGCAGAATATTGATAAATGTTTTTTATGTACAGAAATATTGTTAAATTTTAAAACAATCTAGGTCTTGAAAATTCATCTGTACATTTATTAGTAAACCAGTTATCAATTGTAACATGCATGTACTCTATATATTTTAGCAATTCTTTAATTTCAGTCTACAAATTTTTAATTCGACGAAGACGTTTCGTACGTTATATGACCACATGCATCCATGAGTATAAACATCCTGGTGTTTGTATAACTCAATTACAAAAACAAAGGATACTAGGCCATGCTTCCATACAAAGAAAAAAACATGGTTATCACAGAAAATTGATCAAAGTAACGCATAGAAGATTTTCTTACGACGGACAAGGTAAATATTTATGTCTCGTCTAAATGTTTCTAGTGCGTCTATGTATGAATTTCAAATCTATTTGGAATATTACTTTTGTTCTAATCCAGGGAATATGAAAGATCGTCAAGCTCCGTTCATCGGAAAGTGCCAAGACCTTATAAATGAATATTCAGTAATCATTTAACAAATAAAACAAGAAAGTCTTCAGTGAGTTATAGATTATAGGTGCTGAATTTGTGTATCTTTTATTTACTTACCTTTGTTTGTCTATGTGCTATTATGTTCCTTTTGGTCGTATGACTCTTGACGTGGCTCTGTATTTATGCATCCAATAATCGGATTTTGGGGTTTTTGCTTTGGGCAGTCCTGGTGCAGGTCGGTCCAGATGTCCAGTTCGGACGCAATTTGGTTTTTACAGTATTGTTTTCATTTTGTTTACCCTATTATTTAGATTTTCCGTAAATTATACTTTATCGAAAAGTGTATACTGTATACTATATACTGTATGTACTCTCAACTACAAAAAATTTTTGTTTGCGTCTTTATAAATTTACTATCAACTACAACAACTCTTGTTCCGTTGGTTTATAAAGTCCAACGTTTGATTTTGTCAGTTTTTTTACTTTAGGTCAACATAGTTATAAATGAGAGTGTCTTGCGGAAATCGTCACTTTGCAAGTTCTTATTTCGTCTTTAGGAAATGATGGATCGTTGCAGTGTCTGATATTTCTTCTATTACTCTAAGTGACACTTGTAATTTGATTTGAATTTGGAATTGCCTGTCGGTCAGCGCATTTCCGACATGCCTTACACTATCGAATAACGATGTGCGTTAAAGGTGTATTTGATTCCGATTCTTTCTGTCATTTTAATCTTTATTTACGATCTTTTAACTGGTTTTGGTCCACTACCAGTACTTTTAACCTTTATCAGCGTCAATTGTACAATTAAAGATTTAAACAGATCTTAACCAAAATTATCTTATTCATTTAGGCTATAAAATTTCGGTTTATAAAGCTCTTGAACTTCGTATTTAATTTTCAGTACTAATATGCAATATTAACAAAGAAATGCATAATTATCTTATGCCATAATGCTTTCCTGGTGCATATATATTTTTCCATAGACATCTTGTTATTTGTCTATTCTGTTATAATGTAGATTAATCTCAACATTTTTCAATATATCTTTTCAGTTTATCGATTAACCTGCAGGAGAAGGCGTTTTTATAGAAAATGGAGCCGTTGCATGAGGATGTTTCATAATAAGGATACGTGTTTTAGACAACTCCATAGTTTATTTATACTGTATTCTGAAGGTAATAAACAGTCATCTGCTATTCTACAATACTAAGGATATGCCAACTCAATTTATCATGATGATTTTTTTACATATATTTTTGTTTTCAAGTTAAGGTGGCATTTACTGTAAACAAGAAAACGTATGGCTATAATGACACGTAGGTGTTCGTCTAGGTTTTTTGTAGTCGGAGAAAAGGAATTATAACCTACACACTGTTGACAATTTGTGTAGAATACAATGATTTATGAAGATTTTGTAAATTTATTCTATTTAAATTTGGTAGTAACAGTGTAATAAGAAAACAATGTTACTTGTACAATTACCTATCGATATACTTGTATGCAGGCCAGATTAGTTTGAAAGAAACATGTTAATGATATTGAAATAAGATAGTTGTATTACGTATACTGTATAAATGAATCATCAACCATATATCGGTTGCCTCGGTGGCTGAGTGGTCTAAGTAGTTCATCTACTGTGTCACTAGCCTGTTAATTATAAGGTTTGGAGTTCGAACCCCGCGCGTGGCAGGTGCATTCGACACTAATCTTAATTGACTAGGATTGCCAGTTTTCCTGTCGAAGGTCGGTGGTTCTCGCCGGTTTCCTCTAACATTTACATTGACCGGCACGAAATAGTCAATAATGCTGAAAGTGGCGTTAAACACCAAAATCAATTAATCTATCATTATTGTTTTATCATTATAATAATAATCCAATTCGTAGATGAAACTAACATGCAGATGATGTAGGACATCGCAAATTCATACGCGTCGAGTTGACTCGATTAGAAACGAAACGAATACCAGGCTTCAATATTATTGTTACGATAAAAAGGACGATATATTTTGTAACACTTCACACAATACTCTAATTGTGTATGAAAGTGATATAGTTCATATAGAAGTGAATATAAAATTATCTGACCCTGAAAAAAGGATATGCTTCCAGTGCGCAATAAACGAGTTTCTGGGGGAACCGGTATTAGGTTCACTCGATACTAAAAGTAAGGGAGCAAAGTCAAAATATAATTTCAGTTGGCGTTCTCAAAGTGTTTTATTATCAATGTTGTTAACAAATATTATATTCTTTCATAGAACAAAACTAGTTGAATCTCTTACATGTTTGAATAACTAATGTTATTTTAACGAGAAGACAAGGGCTTTCCACTCCAATAACCTTCTTTCAAAAATGAACACCGCATTAAAAATACCATTGTTATATAATTACAGATTAGCAGCGCATTCATGCCAGTTTGTTCTTTTTGTTAGATTAAGCAAAGTTATAGCATCTGTCATTTGTACACATTGTCAGATGCATTATCTGACAAGATTTTACATGACGCCAATTGATTAGTCAATCAATTACAGACTACTGAAACTACTGTAATTCTTTTCCTTCTAGAGCATCTATGGTCACCCAAGTTTTTTGGTGGGGTTCATGTTGCTAAATCTTTAGTTTTCTATTTAATGTTTTGTGGAATTATTTGTCTTGTCAACGTTTTTCTTCTTTTTTTTGTCACTTAGTTTTTCTTCGACTCATTAGTTTTAAATGACCCTTGATATTTTCTGTCTCTTTTTCGTATAGTGAGAATGAGTGACCAACAGTATGCAATCCTGTTATTTCGATTTTTTTCAAGCTTGTAGCCAATCAGTGTTATTTTAAGATGCATTGTAATATATTTATGAATAATGTTTGTTTTCATATTCCAGGACACAAACATCATGATGCAGGACATACTTCGACAAATATTGTTGTTAGTCCGATATTTAAACGATTCCGTAAACTAGGTGTGAGTTTAGTTGGACGTGGAATTCTTTATCATAGATATTGTAAGTCGTTTTTCTTTGTCGTATTAACAACTTTATTTATACAGATTAACCTACAAAAATATATGTGAATAAGTGTAATATATATAAACTGCAAAGCGACAAGAGAAGCGACCTGGAGGTTATTTCCGCAATCGTTTTCAGAACGAGACCGTTCAATATTTACTTCTTCCTTTTCTTTTACTTTTTTTTTTTTTTTTTTTTTAAGTTTGTAAAATATCCAATAAACTTGTTCGGTTGTTTGAATAATGTCTTCCTCTAAAACACCATTTAGTGGGCTAATGCTTAACGTATCAAAATGACATGCATTAGCGCCAGTATTGTTTCGAGTATTACATGTATTTTAAGATTTTTACCCAATAGATACCGAACCTTTGTAAGTGTATATGTCGATTTTGTAAACTTTAAGAAGTTTTTGAAAATGTGTTTTTCCTATTAAAAAGGTCTTTCGAAATTTTGTTTATCCTTTTTTGATAGTTTTGACTTACTTCGGCAAATAACAAAAAGAAAAAAACTAAACTGAGCTCAGATACATATTCTTACAAAAAGAAAGCTTTACAAAAAAATGATTTCTTTTTTAATACGATATAGATTTTGTCCACATTTTTTAAAACACGACAGGATCAGAATAACTTCATGATATGTTCTTAAGAACGAATTTTGCATTAAGTACTTGAAATTAAGTAGTTGCAGTTAGTAGTCGTAATAATAAAACTATGCCGTCGTGGTCTATATGAATAATTTATGAATAGAACTACACGTTTTAGTGCTAAAACTGGTTCGCACGTATATTTTATGTCACTTTTACAACATCAACTTGGGTTTTAATGTACATGTACGATATTGATTGTTGGGTAATAAAGGTATATGCATTACGGTCTGATTTGACAAACGAAAGTAACTATATATCAAATCTGGTTGAAGCAACTTGCTAATTTATGTAAAAACTTATCCAGTTTATTATATCAAAATCAAATGAAACGTTGGGTGAATTAAAGACAGTAAAATTAATATTTAAGCAAAGAAAGACAGGTAAATTTAAAAGTAAAATGTATGTTACATTTATTTTATTTGTAAACCAACAGATTACAAGCTTCGCTGTGAATATACCAAGTTTTATACCATTTTAAGACAGTGTGAAAGGTCTCATGGCAGGGCCAATGTCTGCATATCTCGTATGTTTAGAAGAAAATTAATCGGTCGAAGACACAAATTTAAACGATTTGGCTATGGATTTGGACTTGGTGTTAAGTTTGTCCGAAAGGGAGTCGTTTATAAACATAGTTGTAAGTTAATATGGCGATATGCATCCAAAAAACTTTCGAGCTCTTAGAGATTTCTTTAACATTTTTTCAATGTCTCACTTTCGGAGAAGTAATTGTTTTATTTATATAAGAATTGAATGCTTCTCTTTATAATTTTATCGGGGTATAAAAGCGTTTACCGAAGCACATTTTGTATGAAGCTCTTTTCCATATCAAAAATTGTACAACCATATAAAATTATAAAAAGAAGCATTCAATTTATATAATTAAATTTGTATGTTACAACCATGAAATTAAGAATTATATCAAGCTTTTATTTTGTTTTTCGATGCACTATTTTAACATCGGATAGCACGCGCAGTCATAGCTTTTGTATTTTATACGGAAACAAAATATGATATTGGAGTGCCCCGCGATTGTTGTCAGCCAATCAAAATAACGGATTCTAATAAAACATACATGTAATGTACTTATTATTACATACGAAGCTCGATATATCATACATTTCAATGGTATTTTAGTATATGCTGTATTACATATCGTCAGTGGGAAGGAACATGAGAGACAACAAATGAAAAGAAATTTATTTAATCCGAACTTAGATTAAGTAAAAAGTATTCCAAAGATACCAGTGGGAACTCGTGTGTCCATGAAAGGTCAGCAAGAGATATAAATGATGTCATCAAATATACCAGGCTTAAAAATAGTGTACACCCGACGCGCGTTTCTTCTACAAAAGACTCATTAGTAACGCTCGAATCACAAACGTTAAAAAGGCCAAAAAAATGTAAGAAGTTGAAGAGCGTTGAGGACCCAAAATTACGAAAGGTTTTGTCAAATGTAACTGAGGTAATCTATTTCTGGGGTAGACAATTCTATAGTATTTTGGAAAAATTCAACGTAAAACACTTCAAAAGTAATAATTACATTACTGTAAAGACGAACACAATTATCTTTGTATATCATTTCCATCTAAAACATGGTTATTATTGTGTAAAAAACTGATGTCAATAATCTAATGTGTAAAGTTAATTTACTTGTAGTCTATAAATTTCTCATCAAACGACGCCTCTTCATTGGTTACATGACGACATGTTTTAATGAGTATGGAAATACGAAGTCTTGTATGGCAAAGTTAGGAAAACAAGGGATCATTGGAGCTGCACAAAAATACAAAGAAGAAACCAAGCAGAACATGTCTCTCACTACTCTTTTGCATGGAATAAACCCCAAAGCGCACCACTTTGTTTATAAAGGAAGTGGTAATATTTAATTTTCATACTAGTGTTTTGAAATTTGCATTTGTTATATAACGAACGATACAAAAATAAAATACATATAGCGGCCAATATAAAGTTGTTTACATTAGATCGTTGTCTTTTCAATTTGTCAAGCTTAAAATCGGCCGACTCTAAAAATGTAAATACATTAACAAAAGCTATTCAAGATCTACCGTCAACACTAAATTCTCCAAAGATGCGAAACACACTAGTATGGTTCCTGACAGGCAATTGAAAAAGTGAAAACCTATTGACAACTACTTTTTCTTTTCTTGTATATGTTTATGTGAAGTGCCAATTTTGGTTGGCAATTTTCTACGTATTTTGAAAAGTCAATTTTCATGTTTTAAAACAAGTTTATGAATTTATTCTATGTTTAGCTCGATGTACTTTGAATTTCTTTTTATGAAAAATTTTGAACTTAAAAGAACTATTTAGCTTCGTCAAACAACGACACATGGTTTTCAGTTGATGCCATATTATGTAAATACATAGGCGTTTTATGTCTACAATAACTAGGAATTTGTCGTGCAAATTAACATTCAATATATATCGCTATCCGAGACATTTAACAAATATTGTTTTGCATGATTCTTCAAGCCTATATACTTTACCGAGAACAAAGCAGAGAAAAATTCTTTTGATTGTAAAATTCAATTTCTCAAGAAATGGAATCCGACATATCAGTCAATACCCGCAAGGAAGTAATTAAAACTATACAGTCTTTCATCATCTGTAAGATTTTTCATGTATAGAAAAAAATACAATTGCCATTTTTACTGTCTTGAAATATGACTTCAACATTTGCTTTCAAAGATTTCTTCCTCAAATTGTTCAAACACAAAAAAAAGGAGTAACTTTGTTTAAAAGAGGAAAAGCATTCCATTTCCGTATGTACTAATCATTTGCAAATTAGAGATGAAAATTTTAAACACCAAAATGATTAAATCTCATTAACGAAGAAAAAATCTATACTTCATTTCCACTTGGCTTTAAGATTTTTAAACTTTTATATTAAGAACCACAGCATGTTATATGTTAAATATTACCTTTTCAGTCTTGTACTTTTAATATTTACAGACAAGATAACAAGTTGCTTTAAAAAAAAAGACAATACGTGAACCTTAGAACTTTTTATGCTATTTATTAATTCAACTAAATTAAAATTATATCTTGGTGCTTTCATGGCCATGTGTGTGGAGGATCATATTTTCTTTTAAATTATTGTAAATCATGACAATATGAGAGTGGTGTAAATTATAAAGTGAGATGAAAATAAAAGGGAATGTGTCCATGGGACACACATGATGCCCCTGCTTGCATATCATATAAAGTTTTAAAGGGACATAACTGAAGAACGATAAAAGTGACACTACCCAAATTTGTAGTTGATCTGACTTTTGTGGTAATGGGTATTGTGTATAAGTTTCATAATATATGGTTGAGGCAAACTTAAGTAAGAGAACGGAAACTTTTATGTTTGTAAAGGGGCATAACACTAGAATAGTAACCGTTACACAACCAAAATTCTAACTTGATCTGTGTTTTGTGGTAATAAGCATTGTGTATAAGTCTCATACCATTTGGTTGAGGAAAACTAAAGTTAGAGAACGGAAATGAAAAATTCAGCAATTTTCATTTGAAAAGGGGCATAACTCTAGAACGGTTAAAGTGACGCCACCAATTTCAAACTTGATCTGTATTTTGTGGTAATAAGCATTGTGTATAAGTTTCATAACATTGGTTTGAGGCAAACTTAAGTTAGAGAACGGAAACCAACTCAGTTAAGAGTAAAACGTAATGCCCCCACCGCTACGTAGGAGGGCATAAAAAGAAATGGATTCCCAGACGTATACTTTCTTAAAGAATGATAATGATTCAAAAACATGTACCTTCTTTCAAAAATTCATAAAATAAATCTAGACATAATGAGGCATTGCGAACTGGTCAGATAGTAGCTAGGAGACATTAAATGTTCCTTACCGACCAATTATCAATAAGTGTAGCTCTCCCACAAGACGCATTGAGAGATTCCTTGATCTAATTATAAAACCATTATTGAAGAGGCTTAATTTTTACATTCGAGATACGAAAGACTTCATTAATAAAATTGAGTGACACGTGGTCAAAAAAGCATATAAACGCATGCCAACAAGAATACTTGCGAGGTAGTAGTTTGGAGACTTTTGCAAAGGGACCCATGCTTAAACAATTTTAAGTAAAAAATCCCGAAACACTGATAAAATTCTGAATTATAGGCAATACACATTTATTTAGTTAGCAAAAACGGTTTAAAGTCTTGAGATTTATTACGTATGTTGGTTGAAGGAACCGCATTTCATAATAATTTTAATTTTAAAACACAATTTCATAAATTCAGATATATTTATTAAAAGAATGTTGGTCTCAGTATATTATGTATTTTCAATCTTAATTCTTATATTGATATATAATTGCTTAAATAAATACCCGAAAGTAAGATCAAATACACTCTTTTCTAACTTTCCAATGTTTATAGAATCCATTGTATGCTTATTCAGTGTAAAAATCTAGAGTTAATTGTTTTGTGTATTTGTACTTTTTCTTTTGCATATTTTTGAAGACCTCATGAAAGATTAACATGCAATTGTTAAATCTATTTCCTTATTTAAAAAGTCTATAATATATTTTTCTATTATTAATAATATGATTATTTTCTGGGAATATTAACAAACAGTCTTTATTTTATTTGTTTTATTTTCAGTTTATATCAGTCAATACCCGCAAGGAAGTAATTAAAACTATACAGTCTTTCATCATCTGTAAGATTTTTCATGTATAGAAAAAAATACAATTGCCATTTTTACTGTCTTGAAATATGACTTCAACATTTGCTTTCAAAGATTTCTTCCTCAAATTGTTCAAACACAAAAAAAAGGAGTAACTTTGTTTAAAAGAGGAAAAGCATTCCATTTCCGTATGTACTAATCATTTGCAAATTAGAGATGAAAATTTTAAACACCAAAAATGATTAAATCTCATTAACGAAGAAAAAAATCTATACTTCATTTCCACTTGGCTTTAAGATTTTTAAAACTTTTATATTAAGAACCACAGCATGTTATATGTTAAATATTACCTTTTCAGTCTTGTACTTTTAATATTTACAGACAAGATAACAAGTTGCTTTTAAAAAAAAAAGACAATACGTGAACCTTAGAACTTTTTTATGCTATTTATTAATTCAACTAAATTAAAAATTATATCTTGGTGCTTTCATGGCCATGTGTGTGGAGGATCATATTTTCTTTTTAAATTATTGTAAATCATGACAATATGAGAGTGGTGTAAATTATAAAGTGAGATGAAAATGAAAAGGGAATGTGTCCATGGGACACACATGATGCCCCTGCTTGCATATCATATAAAGTTTTAAAGGGACATAACTGAAGAACGGTAAAAGTGACACTACCCAAATTTGTAGTTGATCTGACTTTTGTGGTAATGGGTATTGTGTATAAGTTTCATAATATATGGTTGAGGCAAACTTAAGTAAGAGAACGGAAACTTTTATGTTTGTAAAGGGGCATAACACTAGAATAGTAACCGTTACACAACCAAAATTCTAACTTGATCTGTGTTTTGTGGTAATAAGCATTGTGTATAAGTCTCATACCATTTGGTTGAGGAAAACTAAAGTTAGAGAACGGAAATGAAAATTCAGCAATTTTCATTTGAAAAGGGCATAACTCTAGAACGGTTAAAGTGACGCCACTGAAACGGACATTTTTGTTTATCTGATTTGTCAAAATGACATGTGCATAAAATTTATTGTTACAAATCAACAAATCCCAAAGCTCAATATTATAACTCATTATGTAGAAACCTCAACACCATTAATATCTGTCACTGATGTTCGATCCCATAGGTCGTTAAATCTTGACCATTTAACTTTCACTTGTTTATCAAACGTTGCAACTGTCAACTTTGCTCAAGTAAACACTTACGATGCATAAATATAGCTTTAACACACATGTTTGAAAGTGATCTATAGATACATTTAGTTTATTATCATATATCAGATAAGAGAATAAGCGATATGTGACAATTTATTTATTGCGACGTTTTAAAAATCTCAGATACCCCCGTATGGAGGTACTCTTAATTGCAGGAGACTAATACAGATAAGATGAATAAGTGTTCCGAATGAAGAATAATTTAGCTTCCGAATTGCTACTAAATGCAAAGAGAGGAAGTATTCACTTAGCAAAATGACTTAATCTTTTTTATTTATATAAGAACTTGAGTAACGATATATACTACTGAGGAATAATGTCCTTTCCATGTGTCATTTATCTAAGCTATTATATTTTGTTATGTTTTTGTTGTGTGATATAACCCATCATAGATCCACGAGAGAATAAAAGCCTCAGAGTCTGGACTTTTATGACAAAACATCATTGATTACTTTATAGGAGAGAGAGAGAGAGAGAGAAAAAATGGAAACTAAAACCCATAAGTCAAAAACAAACTGATATGCCGAAAAACGACCAGAAGACAAAATTAAGTAAACAAAACACAACAAATAAAAAACATAAGACCAGGAATATTGCGAATAGTATTCAGAGACTAACAGCTTAAAACAATCAGTTTGGTCTTTGGTATTAACATAAACATATAAATGACCAGGAGTTGTCACATATGTCAAAAAAAATAAATATTGACGTTAGAAATCAAGTTACTAATTTGTAAAATTGAACAGCTGCAATATATAGTTGCATCAATAAAATGCCTTAAAAAGTAGGCATGAAGCATTTAGCTCTGACAAGAAGGAAAACAGATATATTCACAAATGAGAAACATACTTGGCAAAAAAGTTGAGGAAGATGAAAATTACATATGTGAACTTTTCACAACAGATCCATGTCATTTTGTCAGTATTAACAATTAATCAATTATACAACATAACTTTTCGATTCTAGCCTAATGAATGATCATGGCGACCCTTGTCAATGAATTATATCAACCATGACGAATGGCTATTACAAGCAGAATATAACTTTCTGTTTGTACAAATAATGGTTTTCTAATAGTAAACGTTACTGAAATTTATGAATTATTTTTTTGAAGGTCATGGAAAATTTGGACAGGGTATAATAGGCTATGGAGGAATAAAGATGGTTCATGACAAAAACAATGTTGCTCATGAGGTAATTGGGGATGATGCGTATAAAGGTACAGATGATACAATTGGTCATCATAGACATTCCCATGAGACACATAGGCACATTCATGGTAAATTGTTACCTCCGGGTGATATATTATAATGATAACAAACCCTAGGGTAAGTTTAGAACTTTTAAATCTCAAGCATCCATATCAAAAGATATATGATGTTAAATAGATAACAAGTTATGAATCAAAATTGAAAAAAAACTTATATAATTAGTAACAAATATATAGAAAATTCTTAACATAGAGTTGTCCGTGTTCGTTTTATGTTCTTCATTTAGTACAGGCATTTGTAAGAACCATAAGCATATTGAATCAATTCTTTCGGCACCAAATCTCCGATTTATTTTCTGGTGACAAGTCGTTTAGGAGACCTTGTACATCCGCGGAACACTCTTGCAATAAAACAAAATGCAAAACTCCATATTGAAAGGGGCTGTATTTAAAAGATTTTAAAAGTTTCAACTACACATTATTTGTATTTATAATATTGATCCCTACTTCATATTTGAACCCATTCTAGTTATGTAAATTGTATACATATGAATAAAACATGGGTATGGTGTATTATGTCAATTATCATGATACAGTAACCTAACAATACAAATTGAACTAGATAGATATTTAGAGGTACAGATTACCTTTATCGCCTCCGGCAAAGGACAATTGTTCACTTCATATTACAAGCTCTAAAGCGTCTCTTAACAAAGCTCCAATTCCATGTCCGGACTTGGCTATAATTTATGTTATTTTTGGTTTATCAGCTTATTCACATTTGTACAGTATTAGATTTTGGATTTTTAAGTAGTTTGACCACTAGCTTCACTAAAGAGGCATTAATTGTCAAAATGCACATTTTAGAGCAGTAAAATTATCTTCAACATTTTGACCATCTAAGGTATCAGCAGTTTCTATTGAGGAGTTATCACGCCTTAATATTGTCTTACATATTGTATAATCATGAGATTATATTATTCACGCGGAAAGCAGAACTATATGAAATAGATGATTTTTACACAGTTCTGCCTTAATGACAATTTATAGGTCATTTGGCCACATTTACTTTCATACATGTAGCTATATGAACTTAAGGTTCGTTTGCATTCGTATTATTGTCACAGGAGAAGAGATCGTTCTATTGCCCTTAACTAACGGTAAGAAAAAGTCGTTGCTTATAAGATTTTCACATAAAAATGTATTTTTTCAAATGCAATTCTCATTTTTTCTTCTAATTTTTATTGTACGACTTTTTAGTGTTTATTGATATTCAATTTTGAAAAATCATTGAACGATTTATTCTCTTGTGCATTCCTTAACTTATGTTATTTCTTGCAATGCATTTGACATGTCATTATCCTTTTCTTTTCTTTTTTCAGAACAATAGTTCATCGGAATGAAGCAAGTGATAAATTTGGTTTTAAAGATCTTTTATCTTTTGTGTTATTTGTTCTTTTAGTCCTTGACAATTCCATTAAAACTTAATCTAAATTGCTATCTGGTAAAATATAAAATATTCCTCCATAGACTATATTTCTAACTAATTAATATGCGTGAACCCTCAGGGTTCACGCAAAAGAGCTAAAAGTACAATTGTATTCACTTCTTTTTTTTAATATTACTTTCCTAGTACAGAAAGGTATTTTTAAATCATTATGTAAGTCATATGATTTTTTTCAGCATTTAAGTTAAGATGCAGTGTGAAAAGGTTTTACAGATTATGGCGACATTGTAAGCGGAAACACCATAATGTTTTTGTCTGTTTTTCACGGCTGCATGGATTGTTCAAACCTACAGAACTACATGGTAATTATACGTGTACATAGATAAAGTCAACACATTTTGTTACTGGCTTATTTTATTTGATAGCACTGCTAAGGAAGCAAGTTATATCCATATAAACGTCTCATTATTGTTAATGATATCGGTATGTTGTGCTGAAAAGTTATTAAGGCTAATAAGTTAAAGATGCAATTGCTACTAAATGCAAAGAAAGGAAGTATTCACTTAGCAAAATGACTTAATCTTTTTTTATTTATATAAGAACTTGAGTAACGATATATACTACTGAGGAATAATGTCCTTTCCATGTGTCATTTATCTAAGCTATTATATTTTGTTATGTTTTTGTTGTGTGATATAACCCATCATAGATCCACGAGAGAATAAAAGCCTCAGAGTCTGGACTTTTATGACAAAACATCATTGATTACTTTATAGAGAGAGAGAGAGAGAGAAAAATGGAAACTAAAACCCATAAGTCAAAAACAAACTGATATGCCGAAAAACGACCAGAAGACAAAATTAAGTAAACAAAACACAACAAATAAAAAACATAAGACCAGGAATATTGCGAATAGTATTCAGAGACTAACAGCTTAAAACAATCAGTTTGGTCTTTGGTATTAACATAAACATATAAATGACCAGGAGTTGTCACATATGTCAAAAAAAAATAAATATTGACGTTAGAAATCAAGTTACTAATTTGTAAAATTGAACAGCTGCAATATATAGTTGCATCAATAAAATGCCTTAAAAAGTAGGCATGAAGCATTTAGCTCTGACAAGAAGGAAAACAGATATATTCACAATGAGAAACATACTTGGCAAAAAGTTGAGGAAGATGAAAATTACATATGTGAACTTTTCACAACAGATCCATGTCATTTTGTCAGTATTAACAATTAATCAATTATACAACATAACTTTTCGATTCTAGCCTAATGAATGATCATGGCGACCCTTGTCAATGAATTATATCAACCATGACGAATGGCTATTACAAGCAGAATATAACTTTCTGTTTGTACAAATAATGGTTTTCTAATAGTAAACGTTACTGAAATTTATGAATTATTTTTTTGAAGGTCATGGAAAATTTGGACAGGGTATAATAGGCTATGGAGGAATAAAGATGGTTCATGACAAAAACAATGTTGCTCATGAGGTAATTGGGGATGATGCGTATAAAGGTACAGATGATACAATTGGTCATCATAGACATTCCCATGAGACACATAGGCACATTCATGGTAAATTGTTACCTCCGGGTGATATATTATAATGATAACAAACCCTAGGGTAAGTTTAGAACTTTTAAATCTCAAGCATCCATATCAAAAGATATATGATGTTAAATAGATAACAAGTTATGAATCAAAATTGAAAAAAAACTTATATAATTAGTAACAAATATATAGAAAATTCTTAACATAGAGTTGTCCGTGTTCGTTTTATGTTCTTCATTTAGTACAGGCATTTGTAAGAACCATAAGCATATTGAATCAATTCTTTCGGCACCAAATCTCCGATTTATTTTCTGGTGACAAGTCGTTTAGGAGACCTTGTACATCCGCGGAACACTCTTGCAATAAAACAAAATGCAAAACTCCATATTGAAAGGGGCTGTATTTAAAAGATTTTAAAAGTTTCAACTACACATTATTTGTATTTATAATATTGATCCCTACTTCATATTTGAACCCATTCTAGTTATGTAAATTGTATACATATGAATAAAACATGGGTATGGTGTATTATGTCAATTATCATGATACAGTAACCTAACAATACAAATTGAACTAGATAGATATTTAGAGGTACAGATTACCTTTATCGCCTCCGGCAAAGGACAATTGTTCACTTCATATTACAAGCTCTAAAGCGTCTCTTAACAAAGCTCCAATTCCATGTCCGGACTTGGCTATAATTTATGTTATTTTTGGTTTATCAGCTTATTCACATTTGTACAGTATATTAGATTTTGGATTTTTAAGTAGTTTGACCACTAGCTTCACTAAAGAGGCATTAATTGTCAAAATGCACATTTTAGAGCAGTAAAATTATCTTCAACATTTTGACCATCTAAGGTATCAGCAGTTTCTATTGAGGAGTTATCACGCCTTAATATTGTCTTACATATTGTATAATCATGAGATTATATTATTCACGCGGAAAGCAGAACTATATGAAATAGATGATTTTTACACAGTAACTTCTGCCTTAATGACAATTTATAGGTCATTTGGCCACATTTACTTTCATACATGTAGCTATATGAACTTAAGGTTCGTTTGCATTCGTATTATTGTCACAGGAGAAGAGATCGTTCTATTGCCCTTAACTAACGGTAAGAAAAAGTCGTTGCTTATAAGATTTTCACATAAAAATGTATTTTTTCAAATGCAATTCTCATTTTTTCTTCTAATTTTTATTGTACGACTTTTTAGTGTTTATTGATATTCAATTTTGAAAAATCATTGAACGATTTATTCTCTTGTGCATTCCTTAACTTATGTTATTTCTTGCAATGCATTTGACATGTCATTATCCTTTTCTTTTCTTTTTCAGAACAATAGTTCATCGGAATGAAGCAAGTGATAAATTTGGTTTTAAAGATCTTTTATCTTTTGTGTTATTTGTTCTTTTAGTCCTTGACAATTCCATTAAAACTTAATCTAAATTGCTATCTGGTAAAATATAAAGTGTTTCACACAGGAACAAACGTCTTATTCTTTTATGTTTTACAGACAATAAACTTAAACCAAAAATGAAAAAAATAATCAGATAAATAAGACACGAAAAAACAATCTAGCTTGTATCTGTATAAAGAAGATGAAAATTAACTATAGGGTACATATGGCCTGATTAGATATTTCTATAATCAGTTTCTTTGATGTTAATAGAGAAGGCCGTTCATTTCTTACTGAATCTATTTTTAATTAACTGAATCCCTTTATAACCAAGTAATTTAATGAACAGTTCTGTACTAGAGTGATTTGAATTAACTTCATATCGCAAATAAGTAGATAGCCTTAATCTTAAAAAGAAGATCGAATATACATTGTACAGAAGGGGCAATTACCGGCTTTTACCAATCGAGTTGAAACAAACAAATGATAAGATTTCAATACACACATCACATGTCTTGAACGCACGTGACCAAATGTTTGGGAAGCCACAAATTATGAAAAGTGATTGACTTGATTGATTGTTGATTGCTTAACGCCGCATCAGCAAGAAGAAGTGATTGGCTTGATTGCTTGTTGATTGCTTTACGCCGCATCAGCAAGAAGAAGTGATTGACTTGATTGGTTGTTGACTGCTTTACGCCGCATCAACAAGAAGAAGTGATTGACTTGGTTGGTTGTTGATTGCTTTACGCCGCATCAGCAAGTAGAAGTGATTGACTTGATTGGTTGTTGATTGCTTTACGCCGAATCAGCAAGAAGAAGTGATTGACTTGATTGGTTGTTGATTGCTTTACGCCGCATCAGCAAGAAGTGATTGACTTTATTGGTTGTTGATTGCTTTACGCCGCATTAACAAGAAGTGATTGACTTGATTGGTTGTTGATTGCTTTACGCCGCATCAGCAAGAAGAAGTGATTGACTTGATTGGTTGTTGATTGCTTTACGCCGCATCAGCAAGAAGAAGAGATTGACTTGATTGGTTGTTGATTGCTTTACGCCGCATCAGCAAGAAGAAGTGATTGACTTGATTGGTTGTTGATTGCTTTACGCCGCATCAGCAAGAAGAAGTGATTGACTTGATTGGTTGTTGATTGCTTTACGCCGCATCAGCAAGAAGAAGTGATTGAGAGCATAGAATTCACAAAGTACTTAAATAAACCGTCTTAGGTGAATTTTGCATTAGGAAGTTTTCAACCTTGGTTATATAATTCAAAGAAATATTTAGGCAAAATATTCCTTTAAATAATGCCAACGAACTCATTTAAACACGTTCGAAGCGTACGTAATTATAAAATTCATTTCATACTGATCGAGGGTATAAAGTTGGTAGAGTCAAAGATGTATACAAACAATGCTTTAAACCGTCTACATCAAGTATGACTACGAGTAGACATTTTCACATTTTTGCTTATATTATTTAAATAAAAAAGAATAAATTGGTAAATGTTAAATAGTGATTATACATACAGTTATTTTTTCAATACAGTCACGATGAATAACAAGAAAGAGACAGAGAGGGGAGCAAAAGAATAACTCGTAGAAAAACAAACAAACCCTTAACCATTAAGGAAAATGACGAAAAATCGAACAGGTCCACAAAACATCACAAAGAAAACTAAAGAAAAATAAATAGTTGGAAATTTGAAATCGACTCATTTTTCGTTAATTTAGTTTACAATCGAACCTCATTGTCAATTTTGCCTCGGGCATCACTGAGGAAACATTAATTGTCGGAATACACACATGGCGACGTTTAGTTGTAAATACATGTACTAATGCTGGATAGTCACCTCTACTGAAGGACTGTAAGTCCCACGGGGTATAGCTGAATAGCTGAGTACCGACGCATTGGAATGAAAATAAACAGCTGCGCCATGAACGCATGATACGCCCGTCACTTTTTCAAAGAATAAAGTTCGATAACTTCTCAATGGCATATCAGAAATTTATGAAAAACTAAAAGGGAGGTTATCTTAATAGATATAAACCGGTCACCAAAGTTTCATGAAAATTGCTCAAAGCACTTTAAAGATATTGTCCGAAAACTGGAAAATCACCCCTTTTTTATGAATAAAATCCCATAACTCGGAAACGTAAAATCTGAAATTTATAAAAATTGTAAGGGAGCTTACGTCAATATTTATAAACAATTCACCTAAGTTTCATGAAAAATGCTGAAAACTTTTTTGAGTTATTGTCCGAAAACTGGAAAATCTCCCTTTTTTAAAGAATAAAACCTTATAACTCGGAAACGTAAAATCTAAAATTTATAAAAATCAAAAGGGAGCTAATGTCAATATATATAAACAATTCACCAAAGTTTCTTGCAAACTAGTGAATGTGTTTTTGAGTTATTGTCCGAAAACTGGAAAATCCCCCTTTTTTAATGAATAAAACCCCATAACTCGGAAACCTAAAATCTAAAATTTATAAAAAACAAAAGGGAGCTCACGTCAATAGGTATAAACAATTCACCAAAGTTTCATGCAAATTGGTTAAAGCGTTTTTGAGTTATTGTCCGACATGTTGACGACGGACGGACGGACAGACAGACGGACGGACGGACGGACGGATGGGCAACAGTATGCCATACTACGTCCCGTAAACGGGCGTATAAAAAGGATATTATTTTATTGCAATTTGCTGTTTAGTAACTAAGAAAATCAATTTCAATGAAACAATGCATCTCTATTTCATACATAGCCTTAAATCATTAGAGTAAGTTAGATTCGATCAACATAGTCACCAAACTGAATTATTTAGTGATAAGAACAATTAATTCGGAACGTGAAGTGAAAGAGTAATGTCAGCTTCTTTTCATTCTTCTTGATAAGGTCCTACGTGAAGTCTCATACGAATAAAAGTTGTAGTCGGCAAGAAGCAGAGCGCAGTTGGTTCACATAGGAATGTCAATTGTCTGTTGAAAAGCACGTCTCCAATCGAAATGAATACTGTGTCAATAAAAAAAAAATCCTCTTCAAATTTTTGATGAAGTTAGTTCAGATTTCAGAGAATTTCTTATTAGAATCAGAGTGATTGATTTCACAAGGTATATGATTCGTCCTTCTCTAAACAAAAAAATATGTGACAGTGTTGGCCATTCTTTTTTTTTTTTTTTTTTTATGAAAAGAGGTTTGATTAATTCTTTCAATCTGTCTTTAAATATAAAAATAAGATGTGGTATAATTGCCAGTGAGACAACTCTCCACCAGGGACCAAATGGTATAGAAGTTAACAACTATAGTTCACCGTACGGCCTTCAACAACGAGCAAAACCCATGCCGCATAGTCAGCTATGATTGAATCAGTTTTTACTAAAAAGACATCATGACCTAAATTGCTGTCAGTAAGTTTGTTTACGGTAATTGTATTCTAACAGAAGACATAGAATAAAACATAATAAAACTCCAAAAAGACCGATAAATAATGTATTTTAAAGGTACTAAAGCGGACTGCGTTACTGTTGGTTTCATGTAAGTTATGAGCTATTCAAGAATACCTATGAAGAGAGCAATAGTAAACACTTTAACAACATAAATTCACTAAAATGGAAACAGATTTCCGTATATATTTACACAAAGAAAGTAATTGCTTTACCGTCAGTTAATTGGATATCGCTATCTCTGACGGAGTCGATTTTGCAATTAAAACAGAAGTTGACGAGTTTAAGAAGGTTATGAAAGTATGAGCATCTTCTTAGACAATTATTAAATGCATTTATTATGACCAGACATAACTTTTGAATCGTTATATTCAAACAAAGACAATAGTTTCTGTTAAAAGGGCAGGCCGGCATACTCGTGAAACTTGGATGTGGAAAGATGTAGATTTCTGAAAATTATATTATGATATGAACTTCTAAGCTTGTTAAGCGTCAGTTATCCTTTCCTCTGTTTATTGGATACCAAAAATCGTTGCTGACGCACATTTTAATTTATCGCTACAATAAAGGGACATTATGTGATATAATGCAAGACTTTCCAAATTACTTTAAAATAAGCCAGTTTTAACCCATTCGTGTGTAGGATTTTGAAAATATTATTGATTCACACTGTATTGGAAATCATACTTTGACCTGTGGATATTCGTTTTTCGTGTTACATGTACATGTACTACTATTTCGTACTCACTTCATTCCAGTTCTAAACTTTTTACATCTATATTTCCCTTTTACCTTATCTAATGATCAAATGACCCATTATTCTTATTTCCTATATAATGATACCCCGTACTTTAAAATGGGGGGAGTTTTAAAAAAAAAGTTGTATTGCCGGACAAAAGAACAAAAGAGAGAAAACATTTATTCTAAATAGTTCGTTAAAATAACTGTTGACAAAATAATCTGATTTTCCGCAATTAAAATGTCATGAAAAAAAAAAAAAAAAAAAACTTAGCATACCCCTTTCATAAACAAAGTTAATACAATAAATTACTTAAAATGTGACTTGTATTTTTCACGCATCGTAACAATTCATTTGTGTCTTGCTTCACGCAGTTACAGTTATTTTTTTTTTATTTAAACTGGATAATGATTTCTATAGTTTGTATCTAGATTAATTAGTGAGTTTTATTTCACATTATAAATGAGCCGTAGGGCGTATTAAAACCTGAACGCATCAGAAAAGAATATCCCACTTCAGCAGTGTGGTCGGTAAAATAGGATGGACATACTGTAAATCTTAGCAGAAAATAATTTTGTTTACGGTATGTAAGTCAGATAATTGATTTTTTAAGGGTTTTCTTGCCGTCTAACACACCTCGGGGAGTGTTTTACGACAAAAAAAACATTAAAATATGTATTATCTATAACATCTAAATACTCATATGGTCCAGCCCGTTAATAACCAAACGAGTATATTCGTATATGGTGTGACAATATGCGTATTGTCGTATTGTCGGACTATATGAATATACGCATATGGTATAAATACTCATGGTCCGGAATATAATCATACGACTCTTCTTGTTCCTATTTCCTTTTTCAGTAAATAGCTATCTTTAACCTATATTTTAGATAAGCTTCCATAATATAATGTTCATTATAAAAGAACCTTTTGTCAAAATTGAAAGCATTCATATTTCTAGGAGGAAAGGACGATGAAACGTTACCGATTACTGCATGTACTGGGCTGTGTATATGAATCAGTTCTTTTAAATGCAGCATAATGCACATAGAATAATAACCTTATTGAATTATAAAAAAACCTCAAATGTTGATAGAGAAGGACTTACTTCAGGTGTATGCCAATCAAAAGGGCAAAAAAGATCGAGAGAAAACAACATGACACTCAAACACATGAAGAGGGAAATCATGATTACAACTGTATAATGATGAGATGGAAAGTCCTCCTAGTAAATACACATTTTTTTACAAATGCAAAAAACGAAATCTTTAGTGATAACATTACTAATTTATATATATAATTTGATCCAGTTATTTTAGCGCCTGTCCCAAGTCACGAGCCTCTGGCCTTTGTTAGTCTAGTATGTTTTTTAATTTTAGTTCATTTGTATGTTTTGGAGTTTAGTGTGACGTCCATTTTCACTGAACTAGCACACAGTTTTAGTTAGGGGCCAGCTGAGGACCACCTCCGGGTGCGGGATTTTCTCGCTGCATTGAAGACCCATTGGTGGCCTTCGGCTATTGTCTGCTCTTTGACATAATCCCCATTTCCATTCTCAATTTTATGGTTATGCGGGATGTACATGTTCTTATAGATAAGCAGATACTTCTGGTCAGAATGGGGACAATCGAATACCTAATAGTGTGTCACGCTCTTTGCACGTTATGGAGACGTTGAAAAACTTGTGGCTGATCCTTTTATCAATGTTTCGGACAATAAAATAAGTTTAAACTAACGTTAAAGAATCTTTGGAACAGATTAACAAGGGTTCCCTAGGTGACATGTTGCAGGACAATAGTTCTGCCCCTATCTAACATATCTTCTTTTCAGTGAAAGTCTCAATTTCCGACCCTTCATTCCAGTCCACTCTTCTTTCAGAGCCTATCTACTTGATTAAATGTTGAGTAGTTCTTGCCTAGAATATGTATGAAATATTTTCCACTGGACGCTAAGTTAATATAAAAAAATCGCCTTTTTTAACTTAAAAAGCTGAAAACCCTTTTGGGATATAGGATTCGCTCTTATACCACCCGTATTCGTGAATCACAAAAACAACTAGATGCGAGGATAAAATCATTTTCATGTTCGTTGGCATAAAAATTCTTTTATTATTTGCACATACGTATTGTTAATATTTATTAATTTAGATCTTTTTTTTTTTAATCTAAGATATATATATGTTAGATGTTTTTTTTTTGTAAAATTAAGACGCAGCAGGTGATGTAGGATATATAATGTCATACCTGGCCTTTTATAGCTTACTATTGTGTATAAGTTTTCCTCATTGTTAAAGGCCGTACAGATTCATATAGTTGTTTATATCCTAGATCTTTGGTCTCTGATGGATACTTGTCTTTTTTTCCCCCTGTTTCTTAGATAAGTGTGTTCGCTTGTTGAATCTGTTTGTGTTTATTAGTTCTAAACTATCGCAGAAAATATATCGCAGGCAATTTTTATAGTGCTTCTAAAAGGCTTAATTAAAAAAAGCAAAAACGAAGATTTTCCAAATTTTTGTATTCGTTCCACAGTAGCATGAGGTAGACATTAAATGACGGAAAATTCAAGGATTTTCCCAAAGACACAAACGTAAATAAACGAACAAATTTAATGCACCATAAGAAGAAAATAACCTTTTACATAACAAAGGCAATCATAATTATACATGTATTAATATTGATTTTCTTTTTCCTTTAGTGCAAAACTATCATTGAGATATCTTTGATTTCCGACAGAAGTTCGATGATGCTAAGACACCAGCTAATTTAACAAAACAATCAAACACTTAATTGACGTGTACAAAATGATAAGCCTGCTAACTTTGATGAGTTTTTGTTTTGTGAAGCAATGAACTCATAAATACTATTGAATATTACAAAGAAACTTATTTTGAAAACCACAAAGTTTTTAATAGAAAGCACATATCATGCCTGACTGTACTAAACATTTGGCTCAACGGAGGGTAACTGTGAAAAAAAACTATAAGATTAATTGAAAAGTTTATGATGTTAAAACATACCAACTGAAGAAACTGTATAACCTAGTATTTATATCTTCAAAAATGAAACTGTTCTACAATTTATGATGATTTTTTTTTAATATTTCTGAAGCTTCATCATCTTTTGTGGCAAAAGAAATATTTGAAGGACGAGTCGTATACTGTTAGCTACTATTTTGCGGACATACGTTTGGTTTTTTTTTATCGTGTGGCGGTAGCATTTATTCTACAGCATATATTTTAAATCAAATATTCCAAATACGACAAGAGACAAATAAAAAATTGACAAACGATGACAAATATGTTGTAAACTTTTGATTTATTTAATACCCGTAAAATTATGCTTTTGATTTAACAAATTCCTTTAAATATTAAAAAATATCTGAAAGTTAGGTCATATTTACCAGTCATATAATAAGTGATTGATATGAAATACCTCCACAGAACAAGACAATTATATGGTAACACTTTACATGTGTGTATCCTGCGTTAATTCAATACTTTGTGTTTGATTTGATTTACAACAAGTACACATAAAACGCTCACGGAACTCTCGAATTCGTAATACATGGATTACTGGTTCAAAAACAGGATTTAAAAGAAGAAAGTGGTTGCTTATTTTCAACCATCTCATGGTATTTGTTGCCGTTCCTGTGTACAATGAGCAGAAGGCAGTGACACATCTCGGTACATTAGCAACTAACGTTACACATATTATAGCACCCAGAGTTAAAACGTTCCTGTGCATCAGTCTTACTGCTGATTTGTTGTTGTTCCTTGTTGTAATAGTGGCTAAGTCCTGATGGTCAAAAACTTTCTTGTGTTGTTTTACTATTCTCACAATTACAACTGAATACACAATGATGATTAACAGTATAAGTAATCCAACTGGTATGTCTACTACCAACACAAAACTTAAAATGGCGGTAGATGAGACGGTACATGGTCTTGGTCCTCTTGTTACATCATACGCTAAATGAAGAAGAGAATAAACATGGATCACTACAAAACTTATAATAACACTCCTGTTTTGTGTCAGTTTCTTCAATAGTCTACTCTTAATTCTTGATGTCGCATTTAAACGTTCAAGACAAATCAATAGAGTTTGAAAAAGCGAAAATGTTACTGTTCCACATATGAGATGCTTCAAAACTAAACATGTGTACAGAATTGGTTCTTGTCCTTTGTTAAATATATTTATAACAACATGAGATAAAAATTCTATTCCAGTTGATAAGTCACTTACACTTAAAAATAAAACCAACGATTTAAATCGCGAATTTTTCAATTTTTTCGTCGTTGCTAGAATAAACACAGATGCAACATTTAGAAGAATACACAATGAACAAATTATTATTGCTAAAATCTGCAAAATTGAAACGAAGTTCCCCTCCATATATCTAGTTTGAATATATACTCCATAAAAGTGTCTGAGATGAAAATTAAACGTACAATACAATATGATCATCAGCCATTTCTACTGTAATGATTGCTGCTTCCAGATCAATAAGTTAGTAGGTATCTGATACTGCGTTTGGTTTTTATGTATCACGAGTCACCTTCGGATTTAAATGTGTTCATTTAAATTAAAGTTCTATTCGACATTCATTGATTCATTGAACTTTTGCAATAGTAAATGACAAATGGACTATAGGTCCGAATACATGAGGAACTGGAGTTTCGGGATTTGTTTTAGGTGTAAATTTACCAAAAATGGGAGGTATCAAAAATTTCAATAGAAATTAAGCACTGACCATTGGTTAAATGGTATATCTATATTAACTTTCAGTCAATAATTAGTGGTATCGTCCGAAAGGTAGTCGTAATTTTGAACTAGATCCCAATCAAAAGATTTATTTTTACTCTTTAATTGTAAATCAATATTTGATCGCGTACTATTTAAAAAGAATGGCCAACATAAATACAAATATCTTGTCTTAGGGAGGGATAAAATCAGTCTGAATCAAACAAAAAATTCCCTGAAACTGACATTATCAAGACGTTGATATTTTGATTGACAACATGTTTGTTACGTTTTGAGGACGTGTTTTTCAACAAAACTATCGGCATTCCCATGGAAACCAACTGTGCTCCTCTCCTTGCCGACTTATTCCTTTATTCAAATGAGGCTGATTTCATACAGGAACTTCTTAGGAAGAAAGAAAAGAAAAAGCAGTATCCTTTAAATTTACTTTCCGCTATATAGATGATGTTCTCTCAATAAATAACTCAAACTTTGGTGACTATGTTGAACGCATCTATCCCATCGAACTTTAGAAAAAGGACACAACAGACACAGTTAAGCCTGCCTCAAATCTATACTTACATCTAGAAATTGACAATGAGGGTCGGTTTAAAACAAATCTTTACGACGAAAGGGATGATTTCAGCTTCCCTATTGTGAACTTTCCATTTCTAGGTAGCAACATTCCAGCAGGGCCTGCATACGGAGTATATATATCCCAGTTGATACGATATTCCAGGGCTTGTATTTCCAATCATGATTTCCTTGATAGAGGGTTGCTGCTCACAAGGAAGCTATTAAACCAAGAGTTCCAAGTGGTGAAGGTGAAGTCATCCTTCGTAAATTTTACGGACGCCATCACGAGTTGGTTGACTGTTATAGAATATCAGTTTCACAGATAATAGCGGATATGTTCCAATTGTCGTAACTACAAACCCGTCCCCCTTTCTCCGAGTGTGACCTACCGAATTAGACTTATTATCGGGTTTGACTTGTGAGTTTGAATGTCCCTTTGGTATATTTCGCCTCTCTATTACAGTGCTTCTAGTTTATCTTTGGTGCACTGAACATTTTGTGGCGCATGTTTGCGCTGGTCTTGGCTTTTTAGATTGTACACATCCTTGAACACCACAATTAGTGTATGAATTACCTGAATGGAACTAATACTTAAATGAAGTAGTTTGATACAACACATATGGTATTATGATAAAGATGGATAATAAGGGAGCATGTACCAACATTATCTAAACCATATCAACCAATATTAATACTTTGATGGTCTCTTACATATTTTCACATCGAGGCGATGTAGAGCTTGATAAAATGTATAGAATCTAGTCCATTGTTGAAGATTGCATGTCGACATCTAGAAGTTTTCGTGTCGTTGGGTTATTTATTTATTATAAGTGTTTCACTGACGTTCACCCCCACCTCTACTTATATTCAATTCAATACAAAAAAGGGTAGACACACAGTTTACAACAAAAAACCATAATTATTCCGACCACTTAACGTACAAGTACACAGTGAAATAATATTAAAACAATAACACATAGTTGATAGGGTGATAATCTGTATTCAGATCCTTACCTCGTGAAAAGTATTGTCAACCGAGGACAATTTGAAGTCAGCTCTCCTAAGACTGGTTCCCTGTCCTTTATCTGTTTGACTCGATCTAACAGATTTAATGCCCTTGACACCTAATTTTGTCGAGCTTTTCTAATAAAGCGTTGACATTTACACCCCAAAAAGGTCAAACGTCAAGATTTTGGTGAAAGTTGACAAAATTTTCTGGATAACAAACACATGTAGGCCTCAGAAACATAAAGCATATTGTTCGATAAATGTAATTACCTATAACAAAAATAATCATAAAATTTATGTCAAAAGATCTTTTTGTCGACGCCAAGCGTTTTATACTTCCGTCTTTAAACTCAAAGGAAATTGATCTGCTTTCATTGAATTTCGGGGGGAATAAAAATCTGTGCTGTTTGTGACGTCATTAAAAGAACGTTGATTCGTAAATTTTCAACACTATGTATTCATTATGATAGCTATGATTCATTATGATAATTATCACTAAATCTGACCTAGAAAATTATAGTTATTTATCTTAGTAATTGATATTAAGAGAGAGGGACATCCAAAATCATAAGTCGAAAACAAACTGACAACGCCATGGCATAAAAAGAAATAGACCAAAAGATAAACAACAGTACACAAAACACAACATAGAAAACTAAAGACTGAACAACATGATCCCCACCAAAAACCAGGGGTGGTCTCATGTGCTCCGGAAGAGTAAGCAGATTCTCATCCACATGTGGTACCCGTAGTGTTGCTCACGTAAGTATAAACCCGGTGATAAGTCTAATTCGGTAGGTCACATTCGGGGAACAGAGGAAGGGATTGTGGTTACAACAATTGGAACATATCTGTCGTCATCTGTGAAACAGATATTCCGTAACGGTCAACCAACTCGTGATGCGTCCTTAAAAATTTATGTATAAAAATCATGCAGTAAAATTGATACTAGCACTGCTTTTGTAATACTGATTCTTAGTAATTATTTTATTTATGTAAAGCAAAAAAAAAATATGAACAATACAATGATCAAAGGCTATCGTGGGTTGATCGTTTACACTGATATCATAAATAATTATAATGATTATATTTCTATCTGAGAGAAAAACAAAAAAACAAATGTTACAGAGTAGGTAATCATAAAGTTGTTCTATTCAACTACTACTGGTCTAGTGGTAGCGTGTTGGCCTCGAGTGCGGGAGGTCGTTGGTTCAAACCCCGGCCGGGTCAAACCAAAGACTTAAGAATTGGTATTTGCTACTTTTCCGCTAATCACGCGGCATTAAGGAGTAAGAGCAAAGACTGGTCGGCTCGGAGTCAGAATAATGTGTCCGGGTAAGGTGACATGTCTTCCTGCGGACTATTATCTTGTGAACTAGCACGTAAAAAAATCCAGCTCCTCGTTTCGGTCTAGTATAAAGCAGGGTTAATATTCATATTACATTAACATGTTCTCGTCCTGAATATGCATATTAATTTGACACAGGACTTAAAGCAGCCATCAATCATCAGCATCATCATGCAGGCAGAGAAAAATCTCATCTATGGTAATGGTAAAATTTGTTTTGAAAGGCAGATAGGTTGTATAATACAACAATGACATAGTGTAAGGAATTTATTTTAGAGAAAAGAAAAAGATGTTATTTCTGTTATCCTGCATTTATTATGGCCATAAATTTAGATAGAAATAGGGGCCATATTGGGGACTAAACGAACCTATTCCTTTCGTGGTAATAGAATAATGAATTATTCGAGAAACACTAAGATTTTTCTTACCCAAGGCATAGATGGCTTTTATCCGATTTGTTACAATTTTGGGAATTTTGGTTTCAATGCTCTTCAATTTCGTATTTCAATTGGCCTTCCAACTTTTTTTATTCGAGCGCCACTGTTGAGTTTTGAGTAGACGAAACGTGCGTAGTAAATTATAAGACTTGATGATATATCTTTGATCAGATTTTTTACTGTTTCGAAATCAAATAAAATGATATATTGAACTATATATATCTCGGTGTATATTAATATAAAATTACTGTTTTTTACTTGCGTAGTTTTAAATCAAACAAGTTACATGCAGAATTGATGCGTTCAAAGTGCTTTTCTGAACTAACCTTCTATTCATTGCATATGCTCATAGCCAACTTTAAAACGCCAAATATTTTTCAATTATGAAAAAAAATAATAAGTAGATATGGTACGATTGCCAATAAGATGTCTATACACCATGGTCTAAATGACGCGAATGCAGGTACTTATAGGTCACCGTACGGTATTTTTAAACAATGAGCAAAACTCATACCGTATAGCCAGCTATAAAAGCCTCCAACATGACAAAATGTGAAATAATTCAAACAAGAAAACCAACGGCCTAATTCATAAGAAAATATTAATAAAAAAACAATGAAGAAAGACATACACCAACGACAACAATTGAGTTAATTGGAACACACTAAGATATAATACGACGGAGTTAAGCATGTTTGTTAGCGCTCAATCTCTCCCTAATCTTGAACAATGGTGTAACAACACAACAAACACAAATGTTTGATCATTAAATGAGACTAACACTTGTGCGAATCTGCCACTATTCGATATTTTCATGGATTAAATCTTCTCGGTAATACTGACAAAAGAAGTTGATACAATTTTGTTTTCACTTCGCGGACGTTGACGAAACTCAAATTCCATACGGAAATACACAAGAAATAGTAACCTGAACACTCGCTCTGATCAACATGGGTAGTACTGTACCCTTTTCTGGTTTATACAACTCCTGAGGGTACTTTTTAACTAGGGCTTTCAATATCAACACATAGATAAAATGGTACATTATTACTAAATTTCAATGTTTAAATTATGTTATTTTACTATAACTAAGGTCGCAAAATGAATAACCCGCCACATTCTTTATGTCAGGAGCCTGTAGTTCAGCGGTTGTCGTTGGTTCATGTCGGTTACTTTAAACGACTTTAAACTTAATTTGAATTTTGGTGGATAGTTGACTCATTGGCAATCATTCCACATCTTCTTATTTTTATATATAAACAATTAAATAATCATATCTAGCGTACCTAATGAAGGTTAAACTCTTGGTATCTAGCGCACCTGATGAAGTTTAAACATTTGGTATCTAGCATACATGTGCCTGTTGTGGTTAAACTTTTGGTATCTAGCGTACCTGATGAAGGTTAAACATTTGGTATATAGCGTAAATGTATCTGATGAAGGTTAAACTTTTGGTATCTAGCGCACCTGATCAAATTTATTCCATAAACATGTATCGTGCGCATTGAATCAAACGTTTACTTTATATGAATGCGATTTACTACTATATTGATCTGGTTAAAAGGAATGCTATTAAGTTGTCTCGATAGACTGTCGACATTTTCTTACACGAAACAAAATAAAATAAACACCAACAAAACGATGTTTTTGGTTGTTATATACACATGTAAAGTGTCAATGTCTGTCTTTTCAGATATATACTTAGAAAAGTTTTGTAATAACATGATTTGTAATAACATGAGCAACACGACGGGTGCCACATGTGGAGCAGGATCTGCATACCCTTCCGGAGCACCTGAGATCACCCCCAGTTTTTGGTGGGGTTCGTGTTGCTTAGTCTTTAGTTTTCTATGTTGTGTCTTGTGTACTATTATTTGTCTGTTTGTTTGTTTTTTTTTTCTTTTTTTAGCCATAGCTTTGTCAGTTTATTTTCGATTTATGAGTTTGACTGTCCTTCTGGTATCTTTCGCCCCTCTTTTATAACCACAGGGTCGATGTCTCTGCTGGTGAACATTTTGTCCCCGAGGACATCATCCACCCAGTAGCAATATTGCATGAATTTACGAAGATCTAACAGGATACTGGCTCGGACGTCGCCCATCATAAAAAGGTCAGAAACAGACGTCACCATGGACACGGTGTCGTCTGATACGGCAGGTGTCCTCTCATCACCAGCCATGACAAATATCCCAAACATGCCTCATTCAGATCATCATACTAGTGACAATAGCAATAGTACACATACACAGCCATGTTCAGTTCTCCTTAAAGACATTTTGGATTTTGATGACTCTGAACAACATTGTATCATATCGAAATGTGAAGCCAATGGCTGCAAAACTGATGCTCAATTCACTAGCAATTTAACTAAAAAGTCTTATTTTACCAGAAGTTACGATGATCTAAATTGTAAATCTATAAATGTCGTCTACGGATTAGAGTGTAACCTTTGCGGATTGGTATACGTCGGTGAAACGAAAGGAAGGCTAAACAAACGTATGTGCGGTCATAGATCAGACATCAACCACAATGCAAGCGACATTCTTTACCAGCATTTTAATCAGCCTGATCATTCCATCGTTTCTATGACAGTTCGCATTATCGAAAAAATATACCACAGGACTAACAATCCTCATCTTGCAACGCCTCTCCGTAGACAAAAAGAGGACTACTGGATTCAACAATTGGGAACAGCGACACCATATGGTTGCAATGACAAAATTGATGGTATAGGTATTTTATCTAGTCCTTCCTATAGCTCGGTGAATGTCATGAATACTTTCAAATCTACTCCTCGACGTAGAAGCAGTCATGGTCATCGTCATTATACATCACCTAGTCTGCATGATGTCTCTATTAATGACTTGCTGCCATTTATACAAAAGCCATTAGGTATTCATCACATTCGCACGAAACTTTATTCATTACCCTTTCAAAACTTCATTCTCTGTTCAATTTATGTTTGGAAACCACTGTTACAAACCCTAATTAAAACCAATACAAACTTACAGCTATCATTTCGGATATTGCAAGTCACTGACTTTTCAAACCAGTTCGCATTGGAAAAGATGAAAACGAGAAAAGATCTTTTCTTAAACTTTCCTTTGCCAACAAAGGTCTCGATGGCGTCAAATTGGGCAATATCCTTCATCATAGATTAGTTCAATCGAAAATACCTCCTTATTTTAAAGATCAGTCTGTACCGATCATTTCTTATACCTATACCAAACCAATTGCAACTAAAATTTTCAATTACAAACACGTTTTGCAGGATCTCAATATTGACGACTTCAAGTCTAAACCTCCTGATTGCACCTGTGCTAGTTCCCAATTCACATACAATCCGGCAGGCCACGTTATTACCGGTGACCTCAACATTGTCAATAACACTTCCCTACGAAATGTGTTATCAAAAGGTCCGAAATATCGTGAGCCTAAATCCATCAATTGGAAATACAACTTCAAAATACTGATGGATTCAGTCGAGGCAATGGGCTAAACGCGAGAAAGAAGACGTAGATACTCTTTCCGAATGGATTAAGGCTGTGGGGTCGTTGATACAAATCAGAATTAAGAAACTGAATGGATCTATCAATACCCATGCTATGTCAATCTTTAAAGACCCAAATAATGCAAAGCACTTGTCCTACCTTCATGACAAATATGTTGTCCCCGCAGAATAAGCCCTAAACAACATCGTTTTTGTGTGTAAATCTCAATACATAAACTGCTTGATAAATGAATTAGGTATTGACAATTCACTTGGAAACATATACCCTAACGACACTTACCAAAGAGGAAATCCTGGATAATCATAGGTCGGTTCTATGTTCCTTTGGAATTTCAACCAAAGATGAAGAACTGGATCTTCCATCACTGTATTGGATACCTAAAGCCCCAAACAACATCGTTTCTTTTGTATGTAAATATCATTACATAAACTGCTTGATAAATGAATTAGGTATTGACAATTCACTTGGAAACTCAACATATACCCTCACGACACTTACCAAAGAGGAAACCCTGGATAATCACAGGTCTGTTCTATGTTCCTTTGAAATTTCAACCAAAGATGAAGAACTTGATCTTCCATCACTGTATTGGATACCTAAATTACATAAGTGTCCTTACAAACAACGGTACTGCTGGGTCTTCCAAGTGCTCCACGAAACCTCTTTCTAAATTATTAACATCTATTTTATCAGTTATCAAAGCCGGGCTCCAAAGTTATTGTGAAACTGCCTATTCTAGAGGTGGCGTAAATCAGATGTGGATACTAAAAAATTCCAAAGATCTTTTAGAGTACATACTATCTAAGACTCTCTCATCTTGCAATAGTATTAAAACATTTGACTTTTCTACACTTTACAAAAGTACTCCCCATTCCAAACTAAAAGACATATTGAAAGAGTTGGTATTACTTTGTTTCAATAAAAAGAATGGCGAACGTAGATACATGTATCTTGTCTTGTGGAGGGATAAATCCTACTTTGTAACGAATCACTCTGATTCAAACAAAAAATTCTCTGAAACTGACATTATCAAGATGCTTGATTTCTTGATTGACAACATATTTGTTACGTTTGGAGGACGTGTTTTTCAACAGACTGTCCGCATTCCAATGGGAACCAATTGTGCCCCTCTTCTTTCCGGCTTGTTCCTTTATTATTATGAGGCTGACTTCATACAGGAACTTCTTAGGAAGAAAGATAAGAAGTTAGCAATATCCTTTAACATTACTGTCCTCTATATAGATGATGTTCTCTCATTAAATAATTCAAAATTTGGTGACTATGTTGAACGCATCTATCCCATCGAACTAGAGATAAAGGATACAACAGATACAGCTAAGTCTGCCTCATATCTTGACTTACATCTAGAAATTGACAATGAGGTCGGTTGAAAACAAAACTTTACGACAAAGAGATGATTTCAGCTTCCCAATTGTGAACTTTCCATTTCTATGTAGCAACATTCCAGCAGCGCCTGCATACGGAGTATATATCTCCCAATTGATACGATATTCCCGGGCTTGTATTTCCATCATGATTTCCTTGATAGAGGACTGCTGCTCACAAGGAAGCTATTAAACCAAGAGTTCCAAATGGTGAAGTTGAAATCATTCCTTCGTAAATTTTACGGGCGCCATCACGAGTTAGTTGACCGTTATGGAATAACCGTTTCACAGATGATATCGGATATGTTCCTTATGTCGTAACTACAATACCCTTCCCTTTTCACGAATGTGACCTACCGAAATAGACTATTTACCGGATTTGTAATACCATAAGCAACACGACGGGTGCCACATGTGGAGCAGGATCTGCTTACCCTCCGGAGCACCTGAGATCACCCCAGTTTTTGGTGGGGTTCGTGTTGCTTCGTCTTTAGTTTTCTATGTTGTGTCTTCTGTACTATTATTTGTCTGTTTGACTTTTATTTTTAGCCATGGCGTTGTCAGTTTATTTTCAATTTATGAGTTTGACTGTCCCTCTGGTATCTTTCGTCCCTCTTCTACATAAGTGTCCTTACAAACAACGGTGTATTGCTAGGTCTTCCAAGTGCTCCATGAAACCTCTTTCAAAATTATTAACATCTATTTTATCAGCAGTCAAAGACGGGCTTCAAAGTTATTGTGAAACTGCCTATTCTCGAGGTGGCGTGAATCAGATGTGGATACTAAAGAATTCCAAAGATCTTTTAGAGTACATACAATCTAAGACTCTCTCATCTTGCAATAGTATTGAAACATTTGACATTTCTACACTTTACACAAGTATTCCTCATTTTAAACTAAAAGTCAAATTGAAGGAGTTGGTAATGCTTTGTTTCACTAAAAGAATGGCGAACGTAGATACATGTATCTTGTCTTGGGAGGGTTAAATCCTACTATGTAAAGAATCAATCTGATTCAAATAAAAATTCTCTGAAACTGACATTATCAAGATGCTTGATTTCTTGATTGACAACATATTTGTTACGTTTGGAGGACGTGTTTTCAACAGACTGTCGGAATTCCAATGGGAACCAATTGTGCCCCTCTTCTTGCCGACTTGTTTCTGTATTATTATGAGGCTGACATCATACAGGAACTTCTTAGGAAGAAAGATAAGAAGTTAGCAATATTCTTTAACTTTACTGTCCTCTATATAGAAGATGTTCTTTCTTTAAATAATTCAAAATTTGCTGACTATGTTGAACGCATCTATCCCATCGAACTTGAGATAAAGGATACAACAAATACAGTGAAGTCTGCCTCATATCTTGACTTACATCTAGAAATTGACAATGAGGGTCGGTTGAAAAAAAAACTTTACGACAAAAGAGATGATTTCAGCTTCCCAATTGTGAACTTTCCATTTCTATGTAGCAACATTCCAACAGCGCCTGCATAAGGAGTATATATCTCCCAACTGATATGATATTCGAGGGTTGCTGCTCACAAGGAAGCTATTAAACCAAGAGTTCCAAGTGGTGAAGTTGAAATCATCCCTTCGTAAATTTTACGGACGCCATCACGAGTTGGTTGACCGTTATGGAATATCTGTTTCACAGATGATATCGGATATGTTCCGTATGTCGTAACTACTATCCTGTTCCTTTTCACGAATATGACCTACCGAATTAGACTATTTACCGGATTTGTAATAACATTAGCAACACGAAGGGTGCAACATGTGGAACAAGATCTGTTTACCCTTCCGGAGCATCTGAGATCACCCCAGTTTTGGTGGGGTTCGTGTTGCTTAGTCTTTAGTTTTCTATGTTGTGTCTTGTGTACTATTATTTGTCTGTTTGTTTGTTTTTTTTTTTTGTTTTTAGCCATAGCTTTGTCAGTTTTTTTTCGATTTATGAGTTTGACTGTCCTTCTGGTATCTCTCGTCCCTCTTTTAGAACTTTTTCCCCGATTTCGTTTAAATGCCTTTGTTATCCTTTCACAACCGCTTTTGGTGGGGTTCGTGTTGTTCAGTCTTTAGTTTTCTGCGTTGTGTTTTGTATACTGTCGGTTTTTTTTTATTTTAATTTTCTTCTTTTCTTTTTTTTTTTTTTTTTTTGGCCATGGCATTGTCAGTTCGATTTCGATTGATGAGTTTGGATGATTCCTTTTGTATCTTTCGCCTATCTCTTATCATCGGATTTCCTAAAGACGACTCGAACACTTTCATGTTAAATTTCATGTTTTAACAGAGGCTCTTGGTAGTACATTTTTCGGACCGGTTTTGGTGGGGTTCGTGTTGTTCAGTCTTTAGTTTTCTACGTTGTGTTTTGTATAATGTTGTGGGTTTTTTTTTTTTATTTTATTTTTCTTTTCTGTTTTTTTTTTTTTTTGTCATGGCATTGTCAGTTCGATTTCAATTGATGAGTTTGATCATCCTTTGGTATCTTTCGCCTATCCCTTATCACCGGATTTCCTAAAGACGACTCCAAACACTTTCATGTTAAATTCTATGTTTTAACAGAGGCGCTTGGTAGTACTTTTTCAATCGGGATTGATGAATAAGTAAGTCGTTATAAAATGTTTTGTATAACTTCAATTATGACGTAATAGCGATTTGGCTCTTTCGATGGGTTTGAGCAAATGAAAGTGTCTTAGATACTTATAAAACAACATCGTACATAATTTTGCGTGTCATGTATGTGTTGCCGCTCAAATATTGTTACTAATTGACAAGAATTGTCATCTATCCTGCGTAAGGTCGATGGCTCTCGCCGGGTCCTTCAGCTTCTTCTGTCAACAATAACTAGCTATCACGATAAAGCCAGGGTTGCTGAAATTTGAGTGATATACCAAAGAACAAACAAACAAATATTGTACACATTACTATCGTTGCGACCTTGATTACAGCACACATATAGATGGATGACCTATTATACGTTCTACATGAAAATCAACCTTTGTCACATGGCAGTAGAACGATGCATCGTTCAACATTTTGCAAATGACTGGATGTGCACGTTTCAAGTTTCAGGATTTTATTTCCTAAAGACCCCAACAGGGGTATGTGAATATTAATAACAAACATATTAAAATAGAGTTGGCAGATACCAAAGGGATTTCATACTAATAAGCCGAAGACAAACTGATAACGCCTGACAAAAACAAAAACGACCAAACCATAAACAACAGTCTACAAAACACAACATAGAAAACTAAAGACTGCGTCAAAAACCGAGGTGGTCGCCTCACATTCAGAATAAAACAAAGTAACAAATTAATGGAGTAAATATTACAAACATTCAGTAACACAAGGTACAAGAAATTCTTAATTTTAAGAAAAACAGCCAAATTGAAATGGACATATTATGTTTGTTACAGTGTTAATTAATAAACATTTCTATTATATAAAAACAACTGTAATTATGATGGATAACTCCCTTGTCAATTACAATTAATACATTATTACGTGATTTGTATTTATTGTCAACATTATAAAGCAACATTTATGATTTCTATATCTAAAGTTAAATATCGTGATAATTCAAATAAATTGAGCAGACTGTGAAGTGTTCGCAACGGTCAATGACAGAAACTTGTTTATAATAACTATTGGAAATAAAATGTAATCTTCACGGCATGTAAACCTTAAAAGTCTCTAATGAATTAATTTAATTTAGTATTTGCGTAGGTTTGTATTCTTAATTAAGCTTTATTTTTGAAATACGAGTCATGGTTATTTACATAAGAGTGTTGATGAAAGATTACAGGTAAGATAAAAGTTTGAAAGTACTCAAATGTACGCTTTTATAACGCAAGTATGGACCGGGCCATATCGGTGGTCTCGTGGTAGCGTTGATGCCTCGAGTTCGACAGGTCGTAGATTCGACACCTGGCCATGCCAACCCATGTTAAGACTTACAAATTGGTGCATGCGTAGCGTGTGAAACAAAGTAAACAAATGTAGGAAGGATACAAGGCTTACAAACTGATTAAAATGAGAGATTTTGCGTCTACATTCTATAACAGGCAGCCTTTTTACTTTTCTCCATGCTTTCAACTCAACTGTACCAAATTTTCAAAATCTTATTGAGTACACGCATCTAATAAAATCTGATGACACAAAATTGTTTAGGATTGCAGCATAAAGACAATAATGGTGTATTGACTTCGACAGAGCCTCTCATCTTCACGTTTCTATGCCTTATCCTTACATAGATATTATGTCAATACATGCCTTTTGTTGTCTATATAATTTGCGAAGTAATACTTTTTTATCTCCAGTCTACAACATGCAGATTTCTCGAAATGTGATAAACATATTCAAACGAAAGATGAAAATTAACTTTAAAATCCACCCTACTTCAGTTATGGGGGTTGAAAGTTAAATATTATTCCTACACGATGGAGAAACATGTATAGTTGTTTATATGCAGACCTATTAATCCAGCATGCGACTTTGGCCACGCTCCTGTTAAAGATTGTATCCACTTCTATTTCGAGTGTCTTTCCTGCAACTAAGCATGGAATTTATTGATTCTAAAATTAGACTGATATGTTATCTCAATTGAGTTTTTATTGGCTGGTGACGGGGACCATATATATGAGCAAACTATAATAAAAATAATAATTTGACCAGGAGAACACAAAGATTCAGAAATATCACTCACTTAAATCTTGTCTTGTCTTGTCTTTTTTTAGATTTTATATTACTTTTTCTCAGTATCTTATTTCTGTTTTTGTAGCACATACATTCATGCAATGTTTTCGTCATTATAAATGTTTTGTGTTTACATTTGTAGCGGTAGAAGATTTCCATTATGTTGTTATAACTTGTGTCTAATCCCTTTTGCTATTCTTGCAAATAGAATATTTTAAACTAAAACGTGATTATTTAACACCCGAATGTAATAAATCCATGCCATAGTCTGGAAGGGAAAATTTTCAAAGGATGTAAAATGATATTGTTTTAAGCAACAAAAGGAAAGATACGTTTTATATTGCTTAATTCATAAAATATGTATAAGTTACAGAAACAAAGCATATTTGTTTTTTTTTTTCTGTGTAAAAATGTAGTCCCTTGCATTTAAATGTCACGGTAGTAAAGCTAGTAGTAAAACAATAGGAAATATTTCCTGAAATCAATTAATTGGAATTTTTAATATGTCTTGAAAAGGAGATCATAATACTACATTTTTATGTCACAAATTGTTATAGGTTAATATAAAAAGTCAATTTTAAAAAGACATAAATGATATATAATAATTGTAAGAAAACATATTTCAGTAACTTTCTATTGAATTTTTGTTATAATGCACTTTGTAACATTTTATCGCAACTTTTTAGACTAGGGGGTGATTTAATGCTTGACAAATTGCATAGACATCTGTGTTTTTTTGAAGACCGTATATAAAAATAAGAAGGTGTGGTATGATTTTCAATGAGACAACTTTCCACAAGACACCAAATGACGTAGGGATTAGTAATTATGGGTCACCGTACAGCCATCGACCATTAGCAAAACTCATACAGTATGACAAGCCATAAAAAGGCCCCGAAAGGACAATTGTGACACTATTCAAATGAGAAAACTAATGTTGACCTTTAATAATTTTGCGTTTATCGATTTATTTTTAAATATGCATGTGTGTCGATTTAGTCGTGAAATTTAATATTGATCCTTGGATATTCAAGGTTTTTTTTTTTTTAATTTTTATCCCGGTGTTGACCTCAGTTTTTAATTTAAAGAAATCGACGTTGCTTTAACGCGAACCGCAAAGGGGTCCTCATAAAGAACTGTGACGTAATAAGCTAGATCAATTTCCCCGTATGCTAGTAGAAAAAGGGCTGTACGCTACGATATTTGTATACTGTAACATTTATTTTTCCTACGTTTCCTAGGATAGCGGAAAGTACTGTCTGAAAGTTTCCGTCATATTGTTAATGTGCCAATGATGTATTATAACAATAACTTGTTAGTAGTCTGTGTTGACAGGAATTATCATTGATAGGTCTCAATTATAAATTAAGTGTTAACAAAACTTTGAATTTTTCGAAATACTAATTAGGTTATCTACCCTGGGAATATACTATTTCAGCTCGGAATTCATGGTTCGCAATGATATTCAACTTCGTACTTTGTATGGCCTTTTATTTTATGAGTCTTTTGTAGACGAAAGGCTCGTCTGTGGAAGAAAAAAATAATCTTGGTATCGATGATGAGTTAATTTGGTGTGACTAGATGTTTTGTTATGGTAATACGTTTTTCGCGGGTAAGAGAACTTGAAAATTTTTTAGGTTATCATTCTAGCCGAAGACATCGCACAACCAAAATTTCGTTTTTAATATTAATTTCTATATTGTCACATTCATGATGAAGTTTGGCATTATTAGCCAGAAACGGTTCTTGCATTGCTCCGAGATTCAGGTTTCCAAAATATTTGGTTTAGCCTGAGCGGCGAGTTTCCGTTGATGGCGGGTATATGAAATATGATATTAAATGTATATTTTGTTTTCACCAAATTGTATAATTTACTTTGAGTAGATTCTATCATTGTGATTTAATGACGTTTGTATATTTTGAGGCTACTTTATTAATATATTGTAAATGATATGAAATTTGATTAAACGCAAGCGCCATTCTGTCTGCACGTCAAAATTCAAGTTAGGGTTCATGAACGTCTAATTAGACTACACGAATATCGCATGTTTATATGTACACCTCCATTATTATAAGGAAATTGCTGATTACAGGATAAAAAAGATTATGTAATAGATTTTCAGACATGCGTATAACAAAAACATAACGTGTATACACTTTATTAGGTTCAAAAGTTGAGGTACAAGTTAACAAACATGGAAAATACAATTAAATGCTAACATTGGTTTTAAAACATATTAACGTGATAATAAATCGCCATTATAACATATAGAAATACATAAACAGTAACGGCAAGAGTACAATATTTGGACATCTTTCAATTTCACATGCAATTATCCCTAATGCCTAATATTTCACTACACATACAAAATAACAGTGAGTACATAGGCGTGGAATTCGTAGTACCCTAACACATAAAAATATCAAATGATAAAAAACATAAATGGTATAAAACATAAATAAATATTAAAAGACATTTTAAAAAATAGATAATTTTTTTTTCAACCACAAATAACATTTTGATTTGTTGATTGTCGCCATTCACAAATAAAAATTACAACACACATAAACAATGATTTGATTACATATTTGTTGCTTACTAAACATTCTTAATATCCAAGGAAATTGACATTCTTTTGCAAACAGGACAAGTTCTCTGTTTCCCAGTAAGCCATGGTTTTATACAGTGTATATGAAATTCTGAAAAGGAAACACAATCTAATTATTCTTTTATATAATCACGTTATAAATTTCTGACGCTGGACTTATGCAAGTTCCATTGGTGGATCCGCGCCTGAGGTCGTAAATAATGTTACACAGACAAGTTCTTGTCATAACACACGGGCATCGTTTTTATTTTATTTTTCAACGAGACATTGTTATCATGTCATTCATGTTGAATATATAAAATCTAATATGCAATTGTTAACTGTGTTTCCTTTAAGATATTAGCATTCCTGACAAAGAACTAACAAGACAGCATTTACAGTAATTCAGCTATAGAATAAACAATGGAAACGAAGAATGTGTCAAAGAGACAACAACCCGACCAAAGAATAGAAAACAACCCAAGGCCATCAAAGGGTCTTCAACGCAGCGAGAAAATCTGGCACCCGGAAGCAGGCTTCAGCTTGTCCCTAAACAATAGTGTATACAAGTATATCCATTTTACTATGATTTGAAAATTTACAAAAATATTGCATTCTAGGTATAATCTCAAATAAAACCACTCTAATGAAATATTCCTGATTAGAAATTATTAATCACAAAATAGAAGCATCCGAGTTATTCAGATTTATGACACAATGGAACAATTCAGAAATTGAACTTTCGCCGCCGTTAAATTACCTACCATGTTCACACGGTAATATCCATATCTTCTCTTTCTCAACAAAATCGTCTAAACACACTGGACAAGTTTCGTATCTGTGGTCTGTAACAGAAAACGGTACAGGTTTTAAAAATGAGAAAAAGTATACCAAAGGACAATCAATAATCATTGTTTCAAAGAAAAACAGACAATACTAATATATTACATGGCAAAAAAGAAAAACGTCGAAAAGACAAACAACAGTCTACAGAATGCTACTCTGAAATCTAAAGACTGAGCACCAAGAACCCCATGAAAACTAATTATTTTTAAACATCTTAAATAGTTGGGGGCATGATAAGTTTTTTTTTACCCAACCTTTACCTACAATATGATAATCAAAACAAAAAAAAAATAAGTAAAATAAGAACGATATTTCAAATCTTATATCGAAATTGTTTTTCTTGCGTCATTAAAACTAATTTTACTATAGAATTTCATATAAATATTTGATTAACTCTAAATGTTTTCTATTTCATTACTGATTTGTTTTTGAATAATGCAACATATAACAAATGCTTTTAATACGATATGGACTTAATTTGTTTGCCTGTATATATATATATATATTTTTTGTTGTTGTAAATTTCTAATTGGCGTATACTAAAAATAATGTTTTAATTAGATATAAGAAGATGTGGTATGAGTGCCAATGAGACAACTCTCCATTGTACCTTGTATTCATATTTGTGTCATCATAATCAAAATTATTGACAAACTGAAATAGCAACTATCGACGGTCGTATTAAAAGATAAAAATAGAGAATAAAAATAGTAGTTTACGGACCTTTCGTAAATTTTGTCATTCTAATGGGACTTTCGTTGGCTTCTTTTCTGTTTGTTTTTAGACATTTAGGAGTTCTTAGAGTATTTGTAGAGGTTCTTCTTCTTTGGTCGTACTTCTAAAAAAGAAAATATTGACATTTATTTTTAATTTGTTTTTTTTTTTTCCTCTGTAAGCAATATTACGCTTTCAAATTTAATTTGTATCAAAGACAAAATAAAGAGGAAAGACGGATAGTCGTCAAGATAAAATAGTGTTTTCATATTAAGTCCGTTATACATGCCTACGGTCTTGGTACTATTATAAGGTTTCATATATTTTCTCTTTAGTTTTATCGATAAGAGTTTGAAAAGGACACATAGAATTGATTTTATGAATACCTGTAGAACTATAAGAACGAATTTCTTTAAAATGCAAATAAAGGCTTCACAATAAAAACGTTATCTTTATGGTTTCAACTTATATGATAATGCATTTTATCCAAGATTTCTAAACTCTCATTCTCCCATAGAAATTTTTTTCAGATGTTTCCTTTACACTTTCAATCCTGATTACTTCAGACTTTTCCAAATAAAAAAAACCCAGGAAATTACTAGAAGAAATGTATTGATTGAAACATGACTTGAACACAATTTTGAACGTCTGTTCACAATGGGCTTGCCTTTCAAATAAACCTAAACTTTTTACATTTTCAAGCCATACAAACTCTCTGTCGGTTACTATGTTAATTACAATGAGAGGCTTTTACCTAAATGGAAAGAATAAATAACCAAAATGGAAAAATAATGGTCTACATTGTATAAACTGATTTTAGAAATAAGTTACACACAGCATCAGGTTATACAAAATTAGGATTGTTGATTGAAATCATAATGACCAATGTGAAGACGAAACTGTTCATTAATGTCGTGTTTAAACGTATTTTAATCTTAAATGCGCTGAAAAGAATTTAGATTAATTTGGGTAATTTTAACAGATCCCATTAAATACTAGAAGTTTCTAAAAATGAGCAAGAGCAGTTAATAAATCCAATATAAAACTATTTATGCCTTCCTATTGGCACTTTTATTTATTACCGACCGATGACTGACTTCATTTAAAAACTATACTATAAACAAAACCATAGTAGACAGTTGCGGAAACTATCATACACCTACGATTAAGATTACAATTACTTTAAATCTTGGGTCGTTTCAAAGTGTAAAAATAAACCGTCTTTTCAAAACAAAGACTAACTCCTATGATGTTTTTCAACGGTCGAACAACGGGATTTCAAAGAAATATCGATAAAAAATGGCATCTTGGCAGCTTGTAGGTGGAATCAGGACAACCCGGACCCAAAGACAAATCGGACTAAGACAACTAGGGCCTATTTAAAGACAACTCTGACCACTTTTATAGACAGCTCGGACCAGTTTGAAAGACAATTCGGACCAGTATGAAACACTTGTCAGACCAACGACTCTTCGTGTTTTTTACGTTTAATATGATTTCTGTTTGTTTTTGTCTAGTTTTTTTTTCTTTTCAGTTTCCCTCAACTGACCATCTTAGCTTGCTGTGACAACTTGTCAGTTTGATGCATTTCAATAAGTTCTGTTACTATAAATTGTTTTTTGACGGCCTAACGAGATCAATTAGAAAAATAAAACAACAAATATCTTTCAATGCAATGAAAATATAAAGCAGATATATATTCGTCTTTACATATACGGGCCCTTGTTGTAATAACTGATCCTAGAAATCTTTCAAGATGGTTGAAACGCCTTTTACCGTCAGGCACCAAATGTTAACTTTCGACTATCGTTAGCGACAACTTAATTCAATTTATATTGTGGTTTGTCAAATTATGCTTATTTATCAGAAGTCTCAATTCGACTATTTAAACTTTGCCGTTATAATTGGAAAACATATACCATGATTCATCAAAATCAGTTATTTTTTATTTATCGTCAAGGAGAAATGAACTCTATGTTTCTATGTGGAGTTTTTGTGGACTTTTGTTCGTATTTTCGTCGTTTTTCTTTTGACCATGGTGGAGTCTTTTTTCTTCGACTTATGACTTATGGGTTCTAAATGCCCCTTTGCATCCTTTCCTCGTTTAAAAAAAAAAGTAACTTAAGTTGCATTAAACATATACATGCATTACATTTTAAATTAAATCAAGAATTTCAAAGTACAGACCCTGAAGAACTTCGTTTAAATATTCTTAAAGCACTCAGGTTGTCTTTTAAAGTACACGGATGTCTGTGAACCTGTTTTAGATTTAATGCAAGTCAAACATTTTTTTAAACGAGGATTTTTTTATTTTTTTTTAGAAATAAAGTAGTTATATGTTATCAAATAAATCTATATTACATCATTATTGACTTAAATGCTCTTTGCTTGTAAATATATTTGAATGCACACGAATATTAATTGGATCAGAATCTTAATCAAACATATTACATCATTTATAACGAAACATTTTTATATTTCATTAAGAGTAAATTATAAGCTGATATTTCATTATTTGGCAAGATTTAAACATTATTGTTAAAAACAAGAGTGCATACACTGAAATGTCTCGCCTTCTTTACTGGCCAGTGATTTTATGTTGATAGTCCTAAATATAAAGCTTTCCTAAAAGTATCACATAAACTTAACATGATCATAGAAAATGAGGTCAATGTCAGATAAACCAAACCGGAAATTCATGTACACCTTACAATCATTCAATACACCAAACATAGTTAACCTATTGCTTATAGTTTCTAAAAAACAGACTTAAACAGGAAAACTTAACATTGACCAATGAACCATGAAAATAAGGTCAAGGTCAGATGAACCATGCCAGAAAGACATGTACACCTCACAATCAATCTATGCATAACGTTTGTATATGTAATTAATACGTGTTTCTCGTTTCTCGTTTTTTATATAGACTAGACCGTTGGTTTTCCCGTTTGAATGGTTTTACACTAGTAATTTTGGGGCCCTTTATAGCTTGTTGTTCGGTGTGAGCCAAGGCTCCGTGTTGAAGGCCGTACATTGACCTATAATGGTTTACTTTTATAAATTGTTATTTGGATGGAGAGTTGTCTCATTGGCACTCACACCACATCTTCTTATATCTATAAAATATAGTTGACCTATTGCTTATAGTATCTAAGAAACAAACTTAACCATGAAAACTTAACATTGACCAATGAACCATGAAAATAAAGTCAAGGTCAGATGATACCTGCCAGACAGACATATACACCTTACAATCATTCCACACAACAAATATAGTTGACCTATTCGTTATAGTTAAAGAAAAAAAGACAAAAACACAAAAACTAAACACTGAGCATTGAACCGTGAAAATGAGGTCAAGGTCAAAATAAAACCTGCCAGACTGACATTTACATTATAAAATATTTCCACACACCAAATATAGTTGACCTATTGCATATAGTATTAGAAAAAAAGACCAAAACACAAAAACTTAACTTTAACCACTGAACCATGAAAATGAGGTTAAAGTCAGATGACACCTGCCAGATGGACATGTACACCTTACAATCATTCCAAACACCAAATATAGAAGACCTATTGATTATAGTATCTGATATATGGACTTGACCACGAAAACTTAACCTTGTTCACTGATCCATGAAATGAGGTCGAGGTGAATGAAAATTGTCTGACGGGTATGAGGACCTTGCAAGGTACGCACATATCAAATATAGTTATCCTATTACTCTTAATAAGAGAGAAATTAACATTACAATAAATCTTAACTTTTTTTTCAAGTAGTCACTAAACCATGAAAATGAGGTCAAGGACAATGGACATATGACAGACGGCAACTTCATAACATGAGGCATCTATATACAAAGTATGAAGCATCCAGGTCTTCCACCTTGGAAAATATAAAGCTTTTAAGAAGTTAGCTAACGCCTCCGCCGCCGCCGCCGGATCACTATCCCTATGTCGAGCTTTCTGCGACAAAAGTCGCAGGCTCGACAAAAATCACACACTATTTAAGTCGGTTAGGAAGCATTCGCGGATACAAAAGTGTAATCGTATAAAAGATGTACGACTCCCAATTACTATATACCGCCCACTTTTGTAAAGCGAGTGGAACTATTAATATGGAAAAATGAATATATGATAATTGTATTTCGTGCATTTATTTTATTTTCCCCCGTTTTGGACGAAGAACACAGATTAACCATGGCAGCACAACCTGCCCTGATGCAGACTCCACCAGATGTAAGGTACACATTTCATTCGCCATCTGATTCTAACACTGGTAGTCCTAGCTTGACCACCGACAAACCAATCTTTTACAATCAGGGAAATATTATAGGCAATGATGTATACTTTTGGAATAGAGAAATGTGTTCACTTGTTTTGCAAGCAAACGATATTCTTTTTAACAGGTGAAACTCCTGAAACGTTACTTTAAATTGATGTGTAATGACTAATTAACAAATGTGTAGTTACTTTTGAGTGGTTGCTGTCTGGACTTTTCTAGTTATAAAATCAAAACGCTAAACATTTTTTTAAACGCAATACATATTTTGTCTATAAAATAAATAAACGATTATTCGTTTATAGGCTTATTTCGATTAATTTTTTCACCACAAAAGTACTTCCATTTTACAACGGTTATTTTGCTTTGTAGCCATATGCATAATGATTTCATTGGACCTGAGTCTAAGTTACCATATGAAGAGTCTACTGTACTAAAGATCTTAATCCTTGATAAACTTACAACTTTACAAGTACAGCATACTACTACGAAGACTAAAGGTACTGTCAACACCAGATTTCCCCAAAAAACAAAAGCCGGAGGATTCGAATCTTCTGAATCTGAGTCTGAATCAGTAGATGCCTTGCCCTCATTTATTTGTACCAAGTACCTGTAATTTATTTACAATTTGGAATTAGAAAACAAATATGTAAATTTATGTATTTGTAAAAGGTCTGCAATTGTTTTCACAATGCTGAGCATAAGCACAACTCAGAAAACCCATGCTATTTTCTAAATAATCACATTCCATTATTGTATCAAAAGGATTCCATCATTTTGATTGGCCGACAACAATTACGTGGTGGTTTATGATAATGTTTTATGTTCATTTAAAAAGCAACATAAATGATGGCTGCATGTGCTCTATCTAAGAACTTGATGCTTCTTTTTGTAATTTCATTGGGATGTAAATGCGTTGAGCGAAGCCCATTCCGCGCTTCATACCGAAAATGTGCGCACGATCAACGCTTTTACAGCCTTATGAAATTACAAAAGATAAGCTTTCAATTCTTTATCATAACATTTTTATGCTGCAACCATGAAATAACGAATTATAGCAACTTTTTAGTTTGTTTTACTATGCATTGTTGTGAAGTTTTCTTGAGAAGCACGTGCTGTCATGAATATTGTTTTTTATTAGTCTGCCAATCAAAAGTACGGATTGTTTTTTGAAACATACATGTAATGTAATTATTATGTGATAATACTCCAACAATGCGTAGGAATATGTAAAACAAAACAAAAAATTAGCTTAGTTTAACTCGTAATTTCCTAGTTTTAGCATTAAAATGTAATTAGAATAATTGAAATTCAATGCTTCCGCTTTAATACAATATTTGCTTCGGTCATAAATTTAACACCCCATAAAACTACAAAATGAACTATTCATTTCTAAATACAAATACACAGTATGTTTGTTTGAGCTTCAGGTTGGCTCGTTGGACTCGTTCAAAACTTACCAGTAATGCACGTGTAGATTTTAATTGATTTGTAAAATATAAATAAGAAGATGTGGTATGAGTGCCAACGAGACAACTCTCCATCCAAGTCACAATGTATAAAAAGTAAACAAAAACCCATTTCAGAATCATGGCATGCGAATTAAATGCTTGACATAAACAAAATTGACCCATGTTTCATGTTTGAAATTTTGAATAAAAAACATAATGTTCTCTGAGGCATTGCTTACTAATGGTACCCTCGCTATAAGTATAATATACTCATATGAAGCTTGGTGCCAAATTTCAAGAGGCTCTTACTCGTAGTTCGTGAGTGAAAAGAGACACATATTTGTGTTTTAGAATATATAAGTAATCGAGTAACAGAAAGTTGACGAACGACGGATGTGAAAACGCATCACACGGTAAAGCATGCTCACATGAAGCTTGATACTGATTTTCAGAAAGTTATTCTTTGTAGTTTCTGGATAAAGCAGTATACCCTCTCCATCGGAGCGGAGAATAATAAACTCCGTTACTTTGTCTCTATTTTGACACTTTAAACAAATATATATTTGTTTTTTGTAAATTGTTTTGTTATAAATTAGGCCGTTAGTTTTCTCAATTGAATTGTTTCATATTTTTCATGTCGGGGCCTTTTATAACCGACCATACGGTTTGGGTTTTCTCATTGTAAAATGCCGTATGGTTGCCCTATAATTGCTTACATCCACTTCATTTGAAGTTTGGTGGATTGTTGTCTCATTGGCAATCATACCCCATCTCCTTATTTTTATATATATTGATACTGTAAATTCATACTTCGCTCAAAAATATTCAAACTTGGATTTATTTCTTCAAGAACTCCAAGCGTTATTCACAAAGTTTTGGGGAAAGTGCATTAATACTCCGCGAGTTATAACCAAGAAGGAACAGAAGTATACATTTGCCAAAAAACATAAAAGTAAAAATGTTGCCTGTTAAACGTTGATTTTTTTTAACATGTATGTCTTTGTTTGATTTTTAAAACATAATTAAAAGACTTGGATTTGTAAAAGACTGTTTATAAAGAGAAGTCTTCTTAAATGATCATGACTGAATGATTTGTCGAAAGTCTTTGAAAAGTCAATACAAACCTTGAACTATTTCTAACATCATTTCGGAGATCATAATCTCTCAATGATATTCCATCTTTATATGCAATAAATACAGATGGAATAGTAATATTCTTGCTGTTGTTTCCTGTAAAAATTAAGAATAATTATTCATTTAAACAATTAGTAGCACGAGTGTATGTAAAAAGAAGTGAAAAATAGAAATATGATATTCTTTTACTTTATTAATTTAATTATTTAACTCATAAGATATCAATTTGAACAAAATAGAAAGTATAACTCAATGTTAAAAACTTTAAAGTAAATAAAAAAAATAAATAAATAAAAAACAACAATACAATATTACTATTAAAAACAACTCGATTTTTGGTCCTTGACAATTTCAAAATAGGAACGCAATATTGTTTTTAACATTATAATTTCTTAAAATATAAGATTGTTTAGAGATTTCAAATCGTATTCGCGCTCATTTTTTTTTTTTTTTTTAATCATTACTGATAATACTAGCTAGGTCTAAAGTGGGAGTCTCGGGATGATATAGAGAAGGACATGTTATATAATCTATAAATCATCTTGCATAAAAATATGATGTGGAAGTAAACAATGTGAACTTTAAAGAAAAAAAATATTAGAATTCTCTCAAGTTACAAATTCATCCTCTTGATTGAGTATTCAGTACCGAATATTAATTCAAACAAAGTCCATAAGTGACGTCCTTCTTTTATTCATGTCTCTATCTGAAATTTGAGGATAAGTCTAAATCGGTGACAAGGTATCACACAAGAGCAGCCTCACCGCATTGGCTGACGTATAGTTTCTAATCCGAAGACATTATCAAATGTATAAAACAACAGTACTTTTCTATTTTAAAAATATGACAAAATGTGAAATTTTAGATTAAAGTACAGACAAATCTGGCCGATTGAAACAACACATTTAACGACAAAATACAACAAAAACAGATAAAATCTAAAGCACACAGAAGACAATCCAAAACTAAGTAACGGTAGTGAATTTAAGTTCTACAACTATTTACCAGTTTCTGCTCCACAAATGAATATTTGCATAAAAATGAAACAAACGCTTTATAAATTACGTGCGTCCGAAGTGCTTTTCTTGATTCACCTTCATCAGGAACACTCAAAACTAAAAAAAAAATGAAACCTAGGATGCGTAAATACGCCGAAAGGTTAGGAGCTGTATGACCAAAAAGGACATTAGCAAAATCGTTAAATTTATCTGAGGTCAACTTTGCCTGAGGAAATTTGAACCTTACCTTCTTAATAACTTGTTGATTTATCAATGGGAAATTTTATTCTTGCATGCTGCTCATAAGAAGTGACCGTATTTCATCGTTCATAAGATGATGGTAGTATCCATGATGGTCATAGCATGGTCGTACAATGACACGAAGACTCAGTGATGTGCACGTTTGCCTCGTCACGCATTACTGTTGATTGATAACGATTCATTGAATTTTCGGTCCTCAATGCTCTTCAATTTCGTACTTTATTTTGGCCTTTTTGACTATTTCGATTCGATGACAAGTCTTGTAGATGAAACACGCGTCTGGCGTACACAATTTTAATCCAGGTATCTATGCTGAGTTTATTGAAAGGTATCAATTGATGCTGAGTATATATTTAACCTACCTGACACTCCATTGGCTGTCATTTCAAATAGCGAATTACCCATATTACCCATTGTTGCGTTATTGTGTACTACTACTGCATTGTAATGTAGTTTCTGTGCAGCGAGTACCTATATGCAAAGACATTAAATACATAATTAAAATTTCGTTTTTTTTTGTTTTTTTTTAATTTTTCTTTTGCATTTAAAAACGTAATTTCGAGATCCTTACTTTATCATAAATTTAGGATATATCCTATCATTGTCCTATCACGACCCTAATCACGAGAAAACGTTCAAAACGTAATCATTTAGTGAAACAATATATCCGTAGATCATATAAGGATATGTAGTAGTTCTGTGACACGTTAGAAATCTTGGACAAAGAGGCAAATACAAATGTTAAGACATTAATTGTGTAAATTTCAAATTTCCCCGGAAAGTTTTGGCAAAGGCATACAACAATCATGATTATCATATTTGGTTAGAACGTTTAAATATATATAGGCAAACGACCTTCATACTATAGTAATGACCAACTTTTTAGATATTCTCAGGCTAATTGACCCAAATCCAGATGTCAGACATGATAGTAACGATTTAATTTTCATCAATTACGCTTAAAAATTAAGGAAATCTATATCGATCACTTTATCCGGTCGAATATTACATAAAATACAGTTTCTTTGATCGTCTTGCTGTTAAAATATTAGAGCTATTTCGAATCGATTATTTGCTTCGAGCTGACTATTATCAATACTAAAGAAAAAGTCTTGCCAGGAAAGCTGTAAATATTTAACTGAAACTTGTTTAATGATTTAAGTAATTTCAAAAAGGAAAGACTAAATTGATGATTCTTGGTGAATTTGCTAAGGATGTCAATGGTGTAAAAAAAAATAAGCACTCAAGTACTAATATCTTACATTAGCTGTTCTAGATTACAATGTACTTGCTTTTTATATATAAGCTTGCAATTATATTACTAGAATGTTCAATATGGTAAGGTCTCTTTCACCTTGTTGTGTTAGAAAACAAAACCAGATAGATAAGACCTTATATTTCCATAAACTGAATTTGAAAATATTTGTTCAGTAAGATATATTTTCATTTCTATCAAATAGTGCAACTTTTTTTCATACTAAAAAAACATGTTTGTTTTATGTTGAGAAACCGTCTGGAATTTTTATTCTGTAAATATGATATTTTCGCTCTCATATCATTAAGAAAACAAATTTCAATTTGAAATTGAATATTAAAATTTGTGTTTCCCCGTGGTTGTATCATTAACGCTTACCCCCTCTTACATCTCTTTTCATTCATAAAAATAATTTGGGGCAACATAAAGAAGAAAACAGTTATAAAGAAAAAATCTGTCAATACAATGTATCATTTACATTTAAAATAACAATAAGACAGCAGCATTTGTAATATTGTATATTGAAATAAAAACAACCATCATCATCATGGTGTAAATAGCAAATGATGATCAGCCTACCTACCATATTGACAAATTCACAACCTTGTCGCTCCATCAATGCTATCCATACTGTACTGCTGTCGATCCAAGGCGGTGAAGGTTCATAATAGTGGCATGAACCTTTAGAAACTGGTTTTAAATATTTTAGGAACCCCTAGAACATGTATAATATGATGACAAATGTACTTTGGAAACTATTTAAAAGTTTAATTGTAGATGACTGATGTACTGTATTTGCTGCTTCTCCGCTAAGCACGCGACATTAAGGAGTAAGAGCAAAGACTGGTCGGCTCTGAGTCAGAATAATGTGTGTCCAGGTAAGGTGACATGTCTTCCTGCGGACTGTTACCTTGTAAACTAGCACGTTCAAAATCCTGCTCAGCGTGTCGGTCTAGTACAAAGCAGGGTTAATATTCATATTACATTAACATGTTATCGTCCTGAGTATGCATATTATTTTCCGCTGGACGTTAAGCAGCCATTCATCATCATCATCTTTTTAATTTGAATAATAAAATAAACTATATACATTGCACAAGTTCATGTTTTTCTCTGACTGTAAATGACGTCTTTACACTAAATCCATTGGATGTTGGATGTGTACTGATTGATATTTTAGTCTTAGATGCATGATTTTTTTATTAGTTGTTATTGGCTTTGAACTAGCTGTCAGTAACTTCTAGTACTCTCTGATCTGTACTTAGTGTCTTTTTGTTGTGGGGATGTGTAATTTCCCTGCCACGCCCACTCTGTGTTTTTGTTATATGTATTTCTATTTGTATCCATCTGATGAGTTAAGCCTTTTCCAACGCATTTTTACAGTTTGTTCTTTTGTTGTGCTGTTACACCACTGTCCTTGTTAGGGGGATGGTTGGCGCCTTCAAACTAGTTTAACCCGGCCACATTCAGTATGTGCCTGTCCCAAGTCAGGAGCCTGTAATTCAGTGGTTGTCGTTTGTTGCCATGTAACATATTTACCCTTATGTATCTAGTGTTAAATTAGGTATTTATATGACAGACCTTTCTTGGTATTCCTAATTATTGGAAGATTTTATATAGACAGAAAAGTATACCTAAAACGACAAAGTTATTTTTCATTTACCTGTATATATTATGAAAACCGGTTTTTTCAAAAGTGATTATTTTCTAAGGGTTAAATATTTCGCGGTGGTGTATTGCCATGGCTTTATTTGGACTTGTTTGTTTGCTTTTTGGCCTTGAATGTTTGTCCCTAATATTTTATTAACTATGTATTTACTTTCAGGTATCACAGATTGAATTTATTCGTTCATAGTGTGTTAATTTACGTTTTTGATTGAGTTAAGCCTTCCAATTGATGTTTTATCGTGTGTTTTTCTATGTTGTGATGTTATACTATTGTTTCAGAAAAAGGGAGAAGGTTTGGTACCATTAAAACGTTTAATCCCGCTGCAAATGTTTGCACCTGTCCTAAGTCAGGAATCTGATGTACAGTAGTTGTCGTTTGTTTATGTAATTTATACGTGTTTCTCGTTTCTCGTTTTTTATATAGACTAGACCGTTGGTTTTACCGTTTGAATGGTTTTACACTAGTACTTTTGGGGCCCTTTATAGCTTGTTGTTCGGTGTGAGCCAAGGCTCCGTGTTGAAGGCCGTACATTGACCTATAATGGTTTACTTTTATAAATTGTTATTTGGATGGAGAGTTGTCTCATTGGCACTCACACCACATCTTCCTATATCTATTGTTTTATGTTCATTATTTTGTACATAAATTAGGCCGTTAGTTTTCTCGTTTGAATTGTTTTACATTTGTCATTTCGGGGCCTTTTATAGCTGACTTTGCGGTATGGGCTTTGCTCATTGTTGAAGGCCGTACGGTGACCTATAGTTGTTAATTTCTTAGTCATTTGGTCTCTTGTGGAGAGTTGTCTCATTGGTAATCATACCACATCTTCTTATTTTTATATGAATGACAATCTATCTTACCTTGATGCCTGTATCTGGTAAACTTCCACCGAAGCCTGCAGGAATATCGCGAAATGATTCAACAATATCTTCTGAGAAAATCTGCAAAAACAATAATGGTGTAATTTCATGTGTTATTCTTTATGTCGTCCGGAAACGTTATTTGAAAAAATTGTTATATCTAACCATTTATCTTTATGGCACGACGTTTCGCCTTTCTTTGATTCAAAAAAATTATTAGGGTATAGTACTAGTATGGGTCAGTGTCAAGCTAGCCACAAGAGTCTGGCAGAAGATAGATATTCTGGTAGATAAGTCTCATAGTACAGCTTAAGTATTGCCTGGCTGGCCTTATCAAGAGGGTCTTTGCGTGGGTCATGATATCAGAGGTATAGGCAGACATTGTCTCTACTATTCACAGCACCACAGACATATCTACCATAGTCTCGCCCAACTCTGGCAGATAGGGTAGACCAGAAAGAGTTCGGCGGCAGAGAGGGTATCTCTGGTACCATTTATAACGTATGTACAGTGTCAAGACTCTCTTAATAACCCAGTCGGCAATATTAGGGTATTTGTATAAAGTCTCTGGTCCCCCTGCGTAGTTTTCATAATGACAAATACATTTTATATATGCAATGTAATTGATGGTTTCTGTTGATTAATTACTATTCTCCACGTTTGACTGATATTTGATCAAAAGTAGAACGATCATATTTTGGGATTGTTCACATTTCTGTGATGACCAGTTTACGGCCAATTCATACGATCATTTATTGTTGTAATAAGAATCTAAGAAACTTTCAGAGTACGTGTACGGTAAAATTGTAAAAAATAAAACGTAGTATGACAGTAAGTTAGAGATATTGAGAGCTAATACATGTATCATATCACTGAGTATGTAACTGTCATTCTTTGAGGAAAGTTATATAAATATATATTTTCGACATATAAAGAAATCGTAAGTATAAATTCTAAAGTTCAATGTTCGGAAGTTCACAAATTGTCTTTAAAGTTCAAATGTTCAAAAGTTCACAAACGTCACACGGACACGTAGATCGTATAGTGTATAATTTCGATCCTGACTAAAATGAATTCTGGTCGTGAATGAATTCCTGCCTACCCACAAGGAGGAGACCTGATGGAATCTCCGGTCTTGTTTCCTTCCTAGTATTTATATACGGGCAATCTTCCTGGGCAGTCTATGTAAGGTTATTAATTTACTGAAGGATACATGCATCAACGTAATTAAAGTTAAAACGAATTGTATAATAAAGTGTACAATCTATTAATTAAATACACATTGTCTGTATGCAAAGAAAAACTGTTACAAATTGTCCAAATGTTATTTTATTACGGTTATCAAAATAATTGTAACACCACTTGTATAGTCTGTTAATGCATTACACATTTGTAATGTTCTAACCCGCATTGTGTTACAAACAATTTTGTACCGATTTACGGAATGTGTCTACCGAGAAACGTCTGCATATTTTCTAAGTATTTTAGAGTGTATACAGAAACGTGTTACTCATTGCTGTTTCAATTTATTTTTAAGTATCAATATAAAAATGAATATGCTTTTGTTAGGAGCTACCATTTGATTTTTATGGGGGCTAGGATGAAATTTGTAAAAATAGGCAGGACAGGAGTTTTGAGTAAAAAAGGCAGGATGAGCAACTTGGTAAAAAAAAAAACAGGATGACAATTTGTGTAAAAAATTCAGGATAAACTAGTAAAAAAAGGCAGGACCGAATAGAGTAAAAATAAAAGGCAGGACAGAGATTACAACTAAAAAAAAAGCAGGACAAAATTTTTCATCCTAGCCCCTAAAAATCAAATGGTAGCTCCCTTATGTCATGATTGCCAGCTAGCTTGGCTGACACTACTTAAGTATGGATTTCATCACTTCTCCCGTCCGACAGTAATAACCATACTAAAGGATCGTCCTTCTGGCGATGATTGATCCAGGAATACACAGCTATGTTCGAGTGTCATTGGTACGTTAAACAACGTTTTTGGAGAGTGCAACGCTTTCTCTACAGATACTTTTCACAACTATTTGAGGAGTCCTCGTGTGGTCTAGCTCTGATTCAATGTCAAATTTCTGCTCATATACAACATTCACACTTTAATAGTGATATTTTAAGTATTCCGCCTCAATTCTGGTTGACTCACTTTGAATTACCAATAAACAGCCAAAATTTAACGAACAAGCTCGATTCAAATAAAAATTCACATAAACAAAATTTGTCAGTGATACGATATACATTTTTGTTTGGTCTCGTCTGAACGCATTTTTTGATTTTGAATTTTGGTTGAACTGTACAATTATAATCAAAATGGGATATCACATCCTAATTCTACGGTAGTATTGTTTAGAAAGCACATAAATTTAGATACAATCCACGTAAACTCATTGATCCTTTGAATAAACTTATCCTTAAAGGATATCAATTTATCGTCGTAGATAGGTCTTTGACTATTGTTTTGTTGTTTTGATCGATACTAACATTTATTTTGTTTTTGGTGAATCAAAACATTATAAATATTTATTGCTATGCATTTATGAAAACCTCCATCCTGTCTATATTATGTACTTATATTTCGGTAAAGCACAAGATCATGCTTTTCTTCAAATGTTTATGATGTATTTACACTAAATTCATTTGATGTGTACTGACTGGTACCTTAGTCTTGGAGAACTTCATTAACTTTTTAGTTGTTATTGGCTTTGAACTAGCTTTCAGTAACTGCAAATCCTCTCACATCGGCACATTATATTAAAAAAGAAGATGTGGTATGATTGCCAATGAAACAACTCTTCACAAGAGACCAAATGACACAGAAATTAACAACTATAGGTCACCATACGGCCTTCACCAATGAGCAAAGCCCATACCGCATTATGTCTTTTTGTCTTCATGTTAGTTTTGTTTTGTGCCACGTGGTTGTTATTCGATGCTGTCTGTCATGTATATAGTTTTGTTAGAAATCAGGCCTTTTTATTATTGTTTTACATTTTATCATATCGGGGCCTTTTATAGCTGACTGTACGGTATGGGTTTTACTCATTGTTGAAGGTCGTACGAAGACTATTATTTCTTAAATCTGATTCATGTTGACTCTGTTGAATAGTTGTTTCAGTGGCAATCATTCCACCTTTCCTTATTTTATATTGAAACATTTGCCTCTAGTAATTAAGCAACAATGTCAAATAAATGTTTTTTCTTTTTTTTTTTTCTTTTTGTTAACAATATAAAAGCATATAACCATGAAATGTTCAATGGCACGTGAAATTGGAATTACTATATTTAGGCAGTTTTAATCTGCGTATATATGAATTAAACAGAATAAAATCACAGTTTATCAATGAAGTGTAACCTTTCGTGGTAACTTAGTAGCGTTGTACAGTAATTGCTTCCGGGAGATTATGTTAGACGTCACAGTAGTATTCACCTTAAATGTAACATTTTCTCGCGGAAGTAATCACTGGTCATTCATACATTTTATCTATTTATTGCACGAAAAGAAATATGTATAATTTAATGATCCACAATATGACATCGATGAAATTCGGTAACTTGGCAGGTTAAAAGACGTAAAAAATTATCTAATCAACCCTTTTTTTCTTGGCAGACGAACTTACATGAACAACATTGACAGAACAGCATACTGGAACAGCCAATATAGATAGGAATATCAAGCCAAACATAACTCAACCCGTAATCATTCTGTTAACTGAAATATAAGAACAGGCGTTTTAATACTAGAATTTGACACTTTATTTTGCAATATATCATTAAGACTAAATATGTATCATTTGTCATTTCGGGGCCTTTTATAACTTATAATACATTTATCTCGTAAATAGAAAATTTATGCGGTATGGGTTTTGCTCAATGTTAAAGGCCGTGCGGGCAGTCACCTATAGTCACTAACCTATGTCATTTGTCTCATTGGCAATCATACCATATCTTCTTATATTTATATCAGTTTTTATTTCGTACATAAACGACAGTGCATCATAAGCCTCTGAAGGCTGGTTGGTATAAATATACATGTTTATTTACTACATATGTTTAAAATTGTAATATATTGTATTTCATGTACATGTACCAAGTTGTATTTTAAAATAAAAAAAATATCTATCTATCTAATTAGCTTCATTGATCTCTTAATCTTTTATTCATTCATTGTTTCATCATATAATGTTTATAATGTGAAGACCTAGATTGGAAAAAAATTCAGATTTTTTTCTATTTACGAGATAAATATATTCCAGTTCTGTTCTATATTAGAAGACTAAATTTAATATGTTTATTTGTCTGATTGTAATATGATAGCGATATAAATCTAATTTATCAAATGAGTTTTCTGATTGAATCTGTAAAAGTTATGTTAAAAGCTAAAAAAAACTTGGTCGTCTTCAGAACACATTCAAATACTCCATTTCAAAGTAATTTTATCGTTCAATGAAATTTGCAAAACAGTTCTTATATGGTTTACATTTATAAATTTTGACTTGGATGGAGATCATTGGCACTCATACCACATCTTCTTATATCTACTTATGTACTTATCAGTTGTGATTCATAAATTAGAAATATAGAATAACTTTATCCATAGACTGAGATGAATATGCTAAACATAGAAAGTTACTATTGGATATGTCGACTCAGAATAAAAAGACAATTTAATATCCCGTTATTGTATCCTGCCGTTTCTCACCCGTTGTTATATTCAGTTAGGTATAATATGAAACTAATAAACATACATGAATACTTAAGGGCATACGATATAATTTTGATCCCACGGTTATTTTTTACAAAAAATGCATACAAGCTAACTTTCACCTTGTCAATTCAAATATGTTATGAAAATATACCTTCGTGTGCTACTTTTAGAGATCAATGGGGTCCAAATTTTAGACATTTACTTAAAATTTAGGGTTTGGCTATCCCCAGGCGTTCGTTTATAAGATATTGTTTTCAAAAAAGCCATAATACCGTCAAGACCTCAAAAGTACACACATAGACCTCTGATACTGTACGTTAAAACAAAGAAACAATGAAATACATTTTGACAATGGCCCTTGTGTTGAATAAATTCGAGTTAACTTGACCCTATAGCTACCTCCAAAAGTTTGACAGATATTGACAAACTTTGGGTATTTATACTTAAAATGTACAAGGCTGCCCAAACCAAATTTTGTGGGAATTAACGTTATATACATGTATTGTCTTTAGAAACACAAATTAATACATTATAGGTATACGGTCTTCAACACGACTAGCTCACACGCTGCTATTTTTCAATATACTGCTACACTTTAACTTTATACATGTAAAAGAAAACATCTGTCAACAGTCTTTTTGTTTAGCATCTATCACAGAGTTAGTGATTTTATTTTTCCACAATAAAAAAAATAAATGTATACTTGTGTTGACGCATTATGCGATCTGTAAACATGATTACAAAACTATTCAATCCAAGGTTATACAAGTACAATTATTGATAAGGGGACGTCAATTTGATTTATTTTGTTAATTTTTTTTTTTTTTGGAGGGGGAGGGGAGGAGGATTTTTAAAATAAATATTCTGACCTGGTGAGAGCTGAAAGTAAATAAACTTGCACAAGACAGGTTGAAAATGAATCTTCTACATTACAATATGCATAGAAATCAGTTGTGTACAAAAGTGAAAATAAAAATTAAGCATTCGTATCAACACATGAAAATAAATTGTCTATCCACAAATCATTCTCCCCCACCCCCACCAAGAATATCACATGGTCGTCCCCTTACAAAGAAAAACTTACCAATGTTTCAGAGTGTAAAACTGGTATTTGTTATTACGCAGTAGTTTTAATATGTATCTAGTTATCTTTAGTTATATATTTTATGCTATACCATGATCCCGGAATACGTATGGGGGTTTTACAACAGGACATAAAATGTTACAAAATACTTCCTCATAGTGTTGTTATAATAGATATAGGAAGATGTGGTGTGAGTGCCAATGAGACAACTCTCCATCCAAATAACAATTTATAAAAGTAAACCATTATAGGTCAATGTACGGCCTTCAACACGGAGCCTTGGCTCACACCGAACAACAAGCTATAAAGGGCCCCAAAAGTACTAGTGTAAAACCATTCAAACGGTAAAACCAACGGTCTAGTATATATAAAAACGAGAAACGAGAAACACGTATAAATTACATAAACAAACGACAACTACTGTACATCAGATTCCTGACTTAGGACAGGTGCAAACATTTGCAGCGGGATTAAACGTTTTAATGGTACCAAACCTTCTCCCTTTTTCTGAAACAATAGTATAACATCACAACATAGAAAACACACATATAATGTTTGCTTTTCCTCGGTGGATCAGGAAACTTGGAACAGGGAACACGTTCTAAATGAAGATTTCTTCAGAATGAAAACATGCAATGTGTTCAGAAATCGTAGAAGTTAAACGATATAACATACATTTTATTTTATAGTATTTGTTGAACAATCCGTGTCGGGAAATTATATATTGGACAACACGGAAATTGCCTTTGAAGTCCTTATAAACCAGGTATAAAAATATACGCAATACACATGCGCACCAGGTAAAAAATTAAAATAAATATTGACCGAGATTAGGTTAGATATAATTCCATTTGTATTTTACTTCCATTTTCAACAAAAATGTAAAAAAAGAGGCGCCCTTCCTACACTTCTAGCGTATATTAGCGTTTTGAAATGAATGAGTTTTTCAAACGACCGAATGTTTTGCTTGTCTAACACGTTGTCTAACGTGAATATTACATATATTCATATCAGAATCAAATGATTGTTATTATAATCATTAAAAGTTAAAATAAAACAAGTAAATAAACACTCAAAAATTATCTACCGTGAGTGTTAATACATGTATAAATATACATATAAATATACATGTAACGTTGTTTATAATATTACACTCACCCGTTTGTGTGTTTACCTACAAGTTCCAATCGATTGTAAATATGATTATCAATAGTATTACAAAGAATCTACCTTTAAACGGATATATTTATATATGCTTGGTGAACATTTCGTAAGAATAAAGAACGTCATTTCAACCAAAGCTTTCATAGTTAAAAATTGCAAGTCATTACAATATATGTTGCGATACGGAACAGTAAAGTATAGAAATTAAAAAAAATATTAGTTAAATCTCTCTCTCTCTGACAGAAAAAAAACAACAACAATACGGTTATTAGATACGAAATGACGAAATGTGAAGCTTTATAAAAAATAATAAATAAACTAAGTATTCTATACAATATTTGCTGAAATTCATAATAATTGTAATTAGTCTTTTAAATTGGTTACTCAAGACACGTTTCAGGGATTTCTTGGATCTAATGGGTGATTTTTTTAAGTATGGACTATGTATCTAATATAATATATTGTATATTGGAATGCATCTCTTCACTACTGATATCAAGCAACTATTAACTCAAATATAGTGACCTCTTGATCTTTAAGGTTCTATTTATGATAAATATAATCTAGGCACCTCTTTGTCTAGTGTCACATACATGTAGCTGTTATGTAACTGTTATTGCAATCAAAATTATATATGCATTAGTTGCCATTAAACGCACTCGTACGACGATACGACCGGAGGATTTGTACACATCTTTTTTATTGAGTACATTGAAGAAAAATGAAAACAACACATTATAAATTTCATGCGTCCTAAGCGCTTTTCCGGATTTACCTTAATTAGGAACGCTCAAAGCCGAACATTTGAAAGCCAAGGATGTATAAGGACCGAAACAGTTGAGGAACTATATGACCAAAAAGGATCTAAAAACATAGCTAAATCCATTTAAGGTCAACTTTGCCTGAGGGAGTCGAAACCTCAGTTTCTTATAATTTCTAAATTCATTAATGAATAATTTTAGAAAGGTTTATTATAAATCATGTCAGTACCGAAGAACTGACAACTGAACTGATGATACCCTCGGGGACTGATAGTCCACCAGCAGAGGTATCGACCCAGTGCTGTATAAAATGAAAACAACACGTTATAAGTTTCATGCGTCCGATGCGCTTTTCTGGATTTACCTTCACTATGAACGCTCAAAGGATTGAATGATTTTAAGATTTATTTTTCTGAAAATCTCACTTCCTATATATGATGTAAATATAATGTCTTGTCTTTGTTACCACAAAGCGAGAAATCTTATTCCCCTAGCATTATCACCTAAGTACACATTTAAACTGCAATAGTTTGTTCATACTCTATTGATGATATGTAGCAAGCATCTTCATAGTTCAAGAATTTTCTTCGACTTTATTGTTTTAGCAACTTATAGTCTGAATTTACTTAAAACACAGGAAAAAAAATCAAAATATCAAAGGATATTTGAATAAACTGTACCTTAAATACAAATGTACTAAGAATTAAAGATAAATCTATATATGTTATGCTTAGCATAGCATATCAATTACACTATAAGGTATCTCAAATCTAGGTGTATATTGATTTTGATTAAATATTTAAACATATAGATTCTATACATCGTGTGATTGTAAAACATATTTAGGTTCCCTCGGTTGAATAAGATACATCAATGTCTTTACTCAGTTGAATGTCTAACATAAGTTTCCTACATCGTACAACTGGAAATAGCCAGCGTCATTTCGATTTGAAGCGGAAATTGATGCTTTGTTTATTTTGAGCCTAAACTTACAAGAAACTCATCCATAAAACAAGTGTACATGCAAAAACATTTCTTTGAACTACATGTAGTTATTAACTAATTAATTATGTGTACGTTTAATCACCATAAATTTGTAAAATCCAAAATTTAATGACATTGAACTTTAATCGACTAATTATTGCTTATCGTCCAGTGGCAATTATTTCATACAAAGAACAAATTAACAATTATTACAATAGGTAGGTTCAGCAAGGTACATTGTAGGTCGCCTACAACATGCAGCTTAAACAGTAACAAAGCGGATTTAGATTTTGAAAAACAAACGATACTGAAAACATGATATTTTATGATTTTTTTTTATCAGCTAAACTTGTTAAATGGTATTATTTCTTTACTTGACCCGCAATTTTACAATCATTTATTATGGAAAACTGTGTCTTTTTTTTTTCTTTTTTTTATAGTAATTCATTGTTTATAAAGTATTATTTAACATTAAATATGTCCATGGAATACTCTCTTATACATTTATGTCAGTTCTATGAAGTTTTTTGTTTTTGTTTTTGTATTACGCTTATAAATAATTTACATTATGATATATGTTTCATATGAATCGATACTTTAGATTGGTTGACAACCACGAAGTATTCAAAATTAAATTTAATGTCTCAGTAAAATGCAACATTCATGACTACACGTGCTTCCCATGGCAACGTAAAATAATGCATAGGGAAATGAACGAATAGATTAATATAACTTGTAATTTCATGGTTGAAGCATATATACTAGTAATAAAATTGAGAATAGAAATGGGGAATATGTCAAAGAGACAACAACCCGACCAAAGAGCAGACAACAGCCGAAGGCCACCAATGGGTCTTCAACGCAGCGAGAAAATCCCGCACCCGGAGGTGGTCCCCAGCAGGCCCCTAAATAAAATTGTGTACTAGTTCAGTGAAATGGACGTCACACTAAACTCCAAAACATATAAATGAACTAAAAATAAAAAAAAAACACACAAGACTAACAAAGGCCAGAGGCTCCTGACTTGGGACAGGCGCAAAAATGCGGCGGGGTTAAACATGTTATGTGAGATCTCAACCCTCCCCCATACCTCTAGCCAATGTAGAATAAAGAAACACATAGCAATACGCACAGTAAAACTCAGTTACATGTGTAAAAAGAAGTCCGAGTCCGATGTCAGAATAGGTAACAAAAGAAACTAAGCAAAATGACAATATTACATCTACTAGCAGTTAACTGACATGCAAGCTCCAGACCTCAATTAAACTGATTGAAAGATTATGTACTAGTATTCATCATATGAAAATCAAAAATCGTTAGGGTTTAGTATCAACATCCTCCCGTATCATGCCAACAACTGGTTTTAGAATAAAGTATTTCCGATGCAAAGACCCTATGAGTGAATCAATATTAATACCAAAATATGCAATCTTTGATGACCTGTTATGATAGTAACTATCATATTTATAACCTAACGCCTAAGAATCATTAAAACACATTGTATTACAACTATGCAGTTTAGAATTCACTGAACAATCACTGATACTCATGGAATGATTAGAACTTTCTATTTCACTTATATAACGTTTCCAGAATGCAAGATGCGACTAGAAGTTTCGTTTGAGTATTTAAATGCAGACCCAAAAGTTAGTTGAATATAGAATTTAGACATAGATAGATTATCGACTTATCGATAGACATCAACATTCTCAGCAGTTGATTTACACTTTTATTTACAAACTACATCATACTAGATCCAATTGATATAATATTCTGTGGATTCCGTGAAGATTTCCGGATAAAGAAAAGATAAAAGATTGGACTCATATTTTGACAGTTAAGTTGACATTTCTTTTTGTGTAATACTTTTAGTAAACTAGTGTATAATAAATCTTGTTAAATTTTATTATTGATTTGTGTCTTTTGTTGGCTACAATTAAAAGGCGATTTTCTGACATAACAGACCTGACAACAGTATCGTAACTATATCCCTTCCGAATAAGTCTGTTTAAAGGTTTGGTTAGCTTTTGAGGTGAATGCCGACATTTTATTGCTTTGTAAAGAATATTACCATAAAATATTGGATGTGAAATACCTGAACGTATAATATGTCTGCATGTTGATTTATATTTACGAATGATGTCCTTGTACCGATGATAAAATTTAGTAAATGTTTTGACTAGTTTGTGATATCGAAAATGTCATGTATTTAATAAAAATTAAATGCTTCTGTTTTTGTAAGTTTAGAAGGGTGTATAAGCGTTGATCGTGTGCACATTTTTGTATGAAGCACTTCCACGCTTCAAACAATATCTGCTTCGGTCAATGCTTTTAAACCTAGAAAATATACAAAAAGAGGCATTCAATGCTTAAATACGTTTTATGTATTTGGATGTGTGACTTCGAGCATACCTGATGGACACGTATCATGTCCATTGTAATTACTAGTAATAATTTATCGTTATCATGTGTATATATCAGTGAGAATGAAATGTTGTACTAACGTAGGATGAAGGTGTTATTTCTCCAATGTCATCTCGTTCAGCTCACTTTGTAATTACTGTAGCAATTTTGTACATGGTCAAATGTTAAGAATTTTTTTGTAATCAGCATTCTGCATATCTACCTTTACATACAGCTGTATGTTCAGATCTTTGAGAGAATTGGTAAGCAACTATACATCTTGTAGTGCATGTTACACTTTAACTGCGTGAAGGGTCTAATAACATAATTGTTATCTTTCTTTGAGTAATTCCCATGTAATCAATCAAATACTTCTAACAACTACGGGGACTCGGTTAGCGGATATATATTTTTTTTCAAATATTGTAATTTTATTCGTTTTTCATATTTTCTGTCTACTAAAATATAGTATTTGCATGATCTGTATTAAACTATTAGCATTGGCACCAATACTTATATGCTTACAAACAATGCGTAGTTCTCTTTCCATATCCGTATACTGAACAATCTTAAAGGGATCGTCATTCTATTTTCCCTACCCTTCCTTAAATAAAATAACAATAAAGATATTTCTATAGGACCATACACCTTTCAAAGACACTTATTTCTAAATTCACTTCTATTCATGTAGCCACTTGACGTGAAGCAACAAACAATCAATCAATTCATGCATAGGGTTTCCAAACCACGACACCCTTAATCGACAATCGATGTGAAAGCAACGTCCTTTCCGATTTTTTGTACGGATAAGGATAGCAAATGCACAATGCTAGTAAACAAACAAATCTTGGTGCCAACGTTAATTATTTAATACAAATCATTCAAATATACAGGAGATACACTAACGAATATAGTTACAGTGATTGAACAAATATATATCAGCTAACAGAGTACAAGTGATAGCAACACGAAAGATACATCCTTTTTAAGTAATTCCTCCAAAATCTATAGATACTTCAAAATACAAACAGTAATTTTGATTTGGTTTATAACGATTTTATTTGCTCAAAGATACAAATAGGAACGGACACAAGTTTAACCAACTTATGAAGTCTTCTCCTTTACATAATATTACAATTACAATTAAACACAGCATGCCCAGTTCAGTAGATCTATCTTAAATGTAATATTAAAATGAGGCATTTGCAAAATCTGAAAAAGGCTAAAACAATTAACAAGGAAAAGAATGAGACAATTGAGTCTGAAAAAAAAAAAATAACAAGGAAGAATTTTGATAATTAATAATAATGATAATAATGATTTTAATAAGCATATGAAATTTGTTTTGGTCGAAGCTGTATACATACTGTACCATATTATTGATATAAGACAAGTCATATAGAAGAAACATGTGCAACTAGGTTTTTTCTTACAACCTTTAAGCATTGTATAACTGGTTATCACACTCCTCTATAGGTTAAGGTCATATTAACATGCTAAGCCTTTAATTCATTTCTTATTTTATTTTTTTTAAAGCAAAACCAACACTTACTTCTAATTGTTAGCTTCGGAAAAATAATTAGCCATAACTTTGAGCAACACTGGTTAGCTGTTGATCATGAATTAAGCTTGAAGGTTTGTACATTTTTTTTTCTAATGCAAACCAATTAAATGAATATTGTATGACTTGATTCCGAGAGACATCACGCATAATTATATGTTTACATGTGAAATGATTATTTGTCTACATGCAAACATAATTATTTGTCTAAATGCAACCACAATTATTTGTTTAAATGCAAGTATAATAATTTGTTTAAGGTCAAACGTAAATATTTGTCTACATGCAAACTTAATTATTTATCTTCATACAAACACATTATCATGATTATGGAAAAAAAAAAAACCGAGTGGCACCAAAGCGCTTTTCTGGATTCATCTTTATCAGGAACGCTGAAACATATAAAACAATTTAGAGTCAGAGCTGTATAAATAGGTAGAAACGTTATGAGTTATAGGTTAAACTAACTTTAAAACCATGTTGAACCCACCATTTTATTCGGACAATGCCTTACCGAGTCAGGAATATAGCAGTTGTTTTTCACTTGTTTCGTTGATTGATAGCGTTTGATTTTGTCAGTTTTTATCTGGGACTATTATAGTCAAATTCATCTAAGGTAAACTTTGCATGAGGGGGTTGGAACCTTAGTTTCTAAATAATTTCTTGATTTAAGAAAATACAAACTGATACCGGTTTCCATGGCAATCACAGTTGTTTCTGGAATAACCTTCTCCGTGTACATTCAGGATCAAACGTTTGGCAACCCATTTAAGAATGTTTGAGATAATAAAAACACTAAATGGACCACAGCACAGAACGTCAAAAAGCCATCTAAAATTAACATTGCTCAAGGGAGTGACAACCTTAACTTTGATATAAAAATAAGAAAACGTGGTATGTTTGCCAATGAAACACTCTCCACCAGAGACCAAATGACATAGAAGTTAAGTTGAGTACACTTAAAATAATATATTAACTGGCAATTTACAGACACTTAAAGCCAAAAACTTGAAAGACAAGGATGTACAAGTACCGAAACACGTGAAGAGCCGCATGACCAAAAGTGACCCAAAATTAACCCAAAAAATAACTTTGCCTGAGGTAGTTGGATCCTTAGCCATTTAAAGTCAACCAATTTTGCCATAAATAAGAAGGTAGTTGGAACCTAAGTTTCCTAGTAATTTTTAAATGTATAAACGGACAATTTGAGAAAGGTATGTTATAAATCATGTTAGTACCAAGGCACTGACTACTAAACTGATGATACCCTCGCGGACTTTAGCAGTGCTATAAAAAATAAAATAACACTTAATAAATGTTATGCCTCTAGAGTGCTTTTCTGAATTTACCTTCATTTGGAACACTCAAAGATAAACACTTGAAAGCCAGGGATGTACAAGTACAAACACACATGAAGAGCCACATAACAAAAAACACATCATAGATACTTGAATTAAAATTTGTACGACAGACTACAAAAGACTCACCAGTGACGCCATAATCAAAAACGTTCAAAAGGCCAAATAAAGTACGAAGTTGAAGAGCATTGAAGACCCAAAATTCCAAAAGGTTTTGCCAAATACAGCTAAAGCTAGGGTAATCTATTCCTAGACCAAAAGGGACACAAAAACAACAGCCAGATCTATCTACGATCAAATTTGTCTGAGTGAGTTAGACACTTAGTTTCTTATAAAATTTTCATTCATAAACGGACAATATAAAAAAGGTGCATGTATGTTATATATCATGTCAGTACCGAAACACTGACTACTGACCTGATGATACCATAAGAGACTAAATGTCCACCAGCAGCGATACAAACCAAGTGCTTTAACTTATATAACGCAACGAAAACTTTTACTGACTCTGTCAAAAATAATAGCAGATATATTTCGCCACTTTTTAAAAACCAATACCTGCTATGACCATACATATCAATTAACATAAAGAAGGAAGGGGTTTGAGAATCGTTGAGGTGCATTGAAAAATAATAGCCGAGTCAGTTTGTTTCTTCAAAAAAGTTTCTTTTTCCAATGGGTGTCACAGTGTTAATTCAGTACATTATTGTTTCAGTACATTATGGAATTAAAACGTTTAAACCCGCCGCAATTGTTTCCTGTCCTAAGTGAATATGTACAGTAGTTGTCGTTTGTTGATGTGGTTCTAGGTTTCTCGTTTTATATAGATTAGACCTTTCGTTTGAATGGTTTTACACAGTTCTAGCTTTCTGTTCGGTGTGAAAGGCTCCGTGTCGAAAACTTTGACCTATACCTTTTCTAATAGTGACTGTCCATAAACCTCTAAAGTTTATGACTTATTCTATAGGCATTGTCTACAGTTCTAAATACAAAGTCTTTTCTCAGGTAGCTTTGACTTATTCTATACATTGGCTTAAAAATCTTTTTTCGTAAGCTTGTGTTTTCTATTTTAACCTCTTGTATGTTGTTTAGAGCATTAGAAAAAAAAACGATAAAAAAGTAAACAGCATTAATTTTCAGACTTGGATAATTAATGATTCAACTTAGATGTGTTTACCGATTAATTCAACATATCTATACTGTATCACTAATAAAGCTCATTTTTCTTAAGTTTATTTTCTAGGATGTGATGGCTCTCCATCATCTTTTTCTTTGTTTGTTTACTTTCGACAATGGCTTTCAATTTTTCAAGTGTAATCCTTTTTCATGTTCCAATTGCTTCATTACATAACATTTTTAATGCATACTATGTTTTAATAACCAAGAACTAAATAAGAAAAAAAACCAGTTCATACTTCAACAGTACTTACATATATTTCAGAAATAGAAAATTCAAAACAGTGAATGAGATTTCAAACTTTTTCCACGAAGTTTTCTCCAAAGATTGATTGCATTTGCTCGTTCAAATGATTTAGCAAAACTTTATTACTGATTTGTTTCTGTCTAATTAATTTCTAATGACTATTAACAGCGTTATCCAATTTAAATTCGCCTTCAACAGTGCTGATGAACTGTAAATCTAAATACTATCAACGTATAATATCCAGTGGTTTTGTTCTGGGATAATATAAAAAGTAAAATCACAAAAATACTGAACTTCGAGGAAAATTCAAAAAGGAAAGTCCCTTATCAAACGGCAAAATCAAAAGCTCAAACACATCAAAAGAATGGATAACAACTGTCATATTCCTGACTTGGTACAGGCATTTTCTAATGTAGAAAATGGTAGATTGAACTTATAGCTAGCTAAACCTCTTACTTGTATGACAATCGCATCAAATTTCATTATATTGACAACGGTGCGTGAACAAAACAAACACAATAGGTTAACATGTCAAAAATAAGGGTACAGCAGTCAACATTGTGTTATCATCTTAATCACAATAAAAACAAACAAATGTAACAAAGAAGCACAGAAAGGCATACATCATTTTGCTTTTTTATTATACGATTTTATTTATCTATGTAAAACCACCCTTAAAGGATTGAAAAATTTTAAGTACTGGCGTAGAATCGCGCGTTTGACGTCACACAGGTAGGTATAAAATAATTTTGTCGTTCAAAGTATGACGGGATACATTAGTACAGAGTCACGTCAAATGGATATCACAAAAAACAGACTTAACATTAAAAGTAATAAACATTAAACGTAATATATATATATATAAGATAAAATAATTTTGTCGTTCAAAGTATGACGGGATACATAAGTCCAGAGTCACGTCAAATGGATATCACAAAAACAGACTTAACAATAAAAATAATATATATAAGATAAAATAATTTTGTCGTTCAAAGTATGACGGGATACATAAGTACAGAGTCACGTCAAATGGATATCACAAAAAACAGACTTAAACAGTAAAAGTAATATTAATAAAGAAAAATAAAAGAATACTATAACACGATATTAAGATGATAAACAACGTCAGTACGCAGAATCTATACTTCAAGACCATCGTGTATTATTTGTGAAGTTAATACGGAATATTTATCAACAAGGTCTTGGTACCTTCCGATGAACTTTTTCAGAAAAAGGACGAGACGTTCTTTGACATACCCCTGGTTCAACAACTTTTTGCTCAGACACTGGTGACGTTATAAATTAGATATTGATACTTGAGATGTTTCCAGTTGATGCACAATTTGTAAAATTCTATCTCTATCCTCCCAATATAAACATATATTTATCTGTCAGTTTTGGAACTTTGATTGTTACGTTAAGTTTGTTGCTACATGCATTTAAGGTTTAAGTTAGTTTTTTGTTGTTGCAATATTTTGCTTCAAGCACACCTGCTGACACATATAGTGCATCTAGAAAGGTTCCGATTCAGAACTTTAGAAAATTCTCAAGAAAAATCCATGATTATTTTAGTTGTCAAACTATCGTGTTATTAACCAACAAGTTAAACAGAAATTGTTCTGGTAAACGTTTTATTGCTCTCAAAAGAAACGATGGTAATCCTTGCATATTTGAACGTTATGCAACATGAAATAATTAGAAAAGTGAATGGAAACGGTGATTCTGTTAAAAAGACAACAACCTGATCAAAAATCAGAAAAGCCCAAGGCCAGCTATTGGTCTTCAACGCAGCCAGACAATCGCCAAATTACCAAAAATACCAGCAAATTTAATTTGGAAATATTAAAAAAAAACGTCTGTTTAAGGTTAATATTAAGACCTGATTTGGTATCCAACGAATAATAATGAATTCACAGTATAATGATTTTATTTGCTCAAAGATACAAATAGGATCGGACACAAGTTTAACCAACTTATGAAGTCTTCTCCTTTACATAATATTACAATTACAATTATACAGAGCATGCACAGTTCAGTAGATCTATCTTAAATGTAATATTAAATGAGACATTTGCACAGTCTGAAAAAAGCCTAAAACAATTAACAAGGAAGAAAATAGGAAATTGAGAAAATAAAATAAATAAAGTAATTTTGATAATTAATAATAATAATTTTGATAAGCATATGAAGCTGTGTACATACTGTACCATATTATTGATATAAGACAAGTCATATAGAAGAAACATGTGCAGCTATGTTTTTTTCTTTCAACCTTTAAGCACTGTATAACTGGTTATCACACTCCTCTATAAATTGTGGTCATATTAACATGCTAAGCCTATAATGTATTTCTAATTTTATTTTTTTAAGCAAAACAACACTTACTTCTAATTGTTAGCTTCGGTAAAATAATTAGCCATAATACTGTGCAACACAGGATAGCTGTTGACCAAGGCTCCGTGTTGAAGACCGTACTTTGACCTATAATGGTTTACTTTTATAAATTTTGACTTGGATGGAGAGTTGTCTCATTGGCACTCATACCACATCTTCTTATATCTATATAAAACCAGGTTTGACACACCATTTTCTTCGGAAAATGCCTGTACCAAGTCAGAATATGGCAGTTGTTTTCATTTGTTCCGTTGATTGATAGCGTCTGATTTTGTTAGTTTTATGGACTTTCTCTTTTTGAATTTGCCTTGGAGTTAGGTATTTTTGTTATACTTTTTACAAACGGGACCTAAAAAGAATAGCCAAATTCATCTAAGGTCAACTTTGCATGAGGGAATTGGAATCTTAGTTTCTAAATTATTTCTTAATTTAAGAAAAAACCAACTAAAACCGGTTTTTATGGCAATCCCAGTTGTTTCTGGAATAACTTTCTCCATGTACATTCAGAAAGTCATTAATTGAAAATGTTTGAGATCATAAAACACTAAAAGGACCACAACACAGAACGTCAAAAACATCTGAAATTAATATTGCTTCAAGGGAGTGACAACCTTAGCTTTGAGTACACTTACAATAATATATTAACTGGAGATTTACACTGAAAGCCAAATACTTAAAAGAAAAGAATGTATAAGTACCGAAACACGTGAAGATCCGCATAACCAAAAGAGACTCAAAATTAACAACCAAAATCATCCAAGGTCAACTTTGCCTGAGGGAGTTGGATCCTTAGTTTCTTAATAATTTCTTAATATATAAACGGACAATTTGTGAAAGGTACCATAAATAAGAAGATGTGGTATGAGTGCCAACAAGACAACTCTCCATCCAAGTCACAATGTGTAAAAGTAAACAATTAAAGGTCAAAGTACGGCCTTCAACACGGAGCCTTGGCTCACACAGTACAGCAAGCTATGTTATAAATCATGTTGGTACCAATGCAGTGACTACTATGCTAATGATACCCTCGCGTACTTATAGTCCACTAGCAGCAATATCTGCCCAATGCTCTAAAAAGAAAATAACACTTTATAAATGTTATGCTTTCAAGGTGTTTCTCTGGGTTTACTTTCATTAGGAACGCAAAGACAAATACTCGAAAGCCAGGGATGTACAAGTTCAAACACACGTGAAGAGGCACTTAACAAAACAACTCATCATAGATACATGAATTAAAGTTTTGTACGATGGATTCGTCTACAAAAGTCTCACCAGTAACACTCGAATCAAAAAAGTTCAAAAGGCCAAATAAAGTACGAAGTTGGAGAGCATTGAGGACCCACAATTCCAAAATGTTTTGCCAAATACAGCTAAAATTAAGGTAATCTATTCCTGGACTAATAAGGACACAAAACAACAGCCAAATCCATCTACGGTCAATATGTCTGAGTGAGTTAGAAACTTAGTTTCTTAATAAATTTTCATTTATATACGGACAATATAAGAAACGTACATGTATGTTATATATCAAGTCAGTACCGAAGCACTGACTATTGACCTGATGATACCATAAAGGACTAAATGTCCACCAGCAGCGATATATACCCAGTGGCCAGTGCCTTTACTTATATAATCGCAACAAAAGCTTTTACTGATTCTGTCACAATTTTGTGTCTCAAATAATAGGAGATATATTTCGCCACTTTTAAAAACTAATACTTGCTATGACCATTCATGTCAATTTACATTAAGAAGGAAGCTTGTTTGAAATGGGATTTGAGAATCGTTGAGTGCATTGAAAATAATGACCGAGTCAGTTTATTTCTTCAAACAAGTTTCTTTTCCAAGGAGTTTCACAGTGTTAATTCAGTACATTATTGTTTCAGATAAGGGTGAAGGTTTGGTACCATTAAAACGTTTAAACCCGCCGCAATTGTTTGCACCTGTCCTAAGTCAGGAATCTGATGTACAGTAGTTGTCGTTTGTTGATGTGGTTCATAAGTGTTTCTCGTTTTATATAGATTAGACCGTTGGTTTTCCCGTTTGAATGGTTTTACACTAGTAATTTTGGGGCCCTTTATAGCTTTCTGTTCGGTGTGAGCCAAGGCTCCGTGTCGAAGACCGTACTTTGACCTATAATGGTTTACTTTTATAAATTGTTATTTGGATGGAGAGTTGTCTCATTGGCACTCATACCACATCCTCTAATATCTATTATGGATTAAAAGGGTTTTCCGTTGAATATGAAAAATATGCTACTAGGCTTACCTTTCTTGTACAGTTCTAAAAGAAAACTTTATATACCTTTTCTAATAGTGACTGTCCAAAACCGCAAGTTTATGACTTATTCTATACATTGGCTTAAAAATCTTTTCTCGTGTAGCTTTTTGTTTGTTTTCTATTTTAACCTCTTGTATGTTGTTTAGAGCATTAGAAAAAAAAACGATAATAAAAGTAAAAGTATTATTTTTATACTTGGATAATTAATAATTCAAATTAGATTTTTTACCAATTAATTCAACATATATATATATATATATTGTACCGCTAATAAAGCTCATTTTCTAAAGTTTATTTTCTAGGATGTGGTGGCTTTCTATCATCATTTTCTTTGTTTGTTTACTTTCGACAACGGTTTCCAAATTTTCAAGTTTAATCCTTTTTCATGTTCTGTTTGTTTCATTACATACATTTTAAGTTCATATTATGTTTTAATAACCAAGAAATAAATTAGAAGAAAAAATTAATACTTCATCAGTACTTCCATATCTTTGAGAAACAGAGAATTCAAAACAGTGAATGAGATTCAAAATTTTATTACGAAGTCTTCTCCAAAGTTTGATAGCATTTGCTCGTTCAAAGGATTTAGCAGATCTTTATTGCTGATTTGTTTTGTCTAAATCATTTCTTATGTTTATTAACAGTGTTAGCCAATTTACATTCGCCTTAAACAGTGCTGATGAACTGTAAGTCTTTATAGTATCCATGTACAGCTGTTTGTTTCATTATTCTCTACGTAAATTATACTAAGTGTTTAAATCAAAGTTATTGAATTTGCATTTGCATCGCTCGAATCAACCACATCAGCTTCCACTGCTATGTTCGGTATGGAATTGATTCAAAGTGGAATTGAAATAATCATTCGTTTACACACAGGACATTTGCATTCTCCTTCATTTAACCATGGTTTTATGCAATCAACGTGGAACCCTGAAATAAAACCTAATATATTACATGTTTATCAAATACGTAAATAAACAAAACTTTACGAGAAAGATATAACTTCAGCTTTCCAATTCTTCACTTTCGCTTGTCAGACTGGTATTAGATTAGTGTTCTTTTATAAATCTGCTTCATGTTATATTTAGCCAATTTTTCTAACTTGAGTTTTTTTGCTAATTCAGCATATCACTCGATCTCTTACTTCAATAATTCAACATAAAAAGTGACATGAAATCAAATTTTAGAACGTGTGTTGAAATATAAAACTTTTACTTTTAGAACTTGTGTTGAAATATAATAATATTGAAATATATTACTTTTGGCGTGACTCGGTACTTATACATCCCGCCATTGTGTTACTGTGCTATGGTCATTTTTGTATTCTTGGCTTTCATTTTGCTTATGTGCTTCTTTGTTGACATATTTGTTTGTTTTTATAGTGATCCGGATTATAATAACACAATGTTGACTGCTGTACCCTATTTTGACAGTTTTACCTATTATGTCTGTTTGTTTTGTTCACATATTGTTGTCAATATAATGGAATTTTATGCGACGGTCATACAAGTGAGAGGTTAAGCAAGCTATAAAACCAGGTTTAATCCACCATTTTCTCCATAAGGAAATGCCTGTACCAAGTCAGGAATATGACAGTTGTTTTCCATTCGTTTGATGTGTTTGAGTTTTTGATTTTGCCATTTGATGAGGGACTTTCCGTTTTGAATTTTCCTTGGAGTTCAGTATTTTTGTTATTTTACTTTTTATGCTCGGTGGAATAGCCTTGTTGAATGTTTAATATAAAATGTTACAAAACTTATAGATATATTATGAAATTTTAGGAAAAATTAAAATATAAAAAAGAATTTTATAAGATCAATTTTGGAATATATTGATTTTATTTACAAAACATTAGAAATAAAACATGTTTGATATTTTATAGTGTGTCTTTTATGTTGTAATGTTACACTACTGTTTCAGATTAGGGTGAAGGTTGGCGCCTGTTAAAACGTTTAAACCCGATGCATTTGTATGCACCTGTCCTAAGTCCGGAGCCTGTTGTTCAGTGGTTGTCGTTTTTGATGTGGTTAATAAGTGTTTCTCGTTTCTCGTTTTTATATATATTAGACCGTTGGTTTTCCTGTTTTAATTGTTTTACACTAGTCATTTGGGGCCCTTTATAGCTTGCTGTTCGGTGTGAGCCAAAGCTCCGTGTTGAATGCCGTACTTTGACCTATAATTGTTTACTTTTTACACATTGCGATTGAGAGTTGTCTCATTGGCACTCATACCACATCTTCTTATTTATATTTTACAATGCAACTAACTACATCCTTCTGTTGATGACATTTAAAATTTAAAAATTACGATCGATAGGAAATGCTATGATCGAAAAAATGCTATGATTTCCGTTTTGCTTTTGTTAATCCATTCTTTCGTAATAACACACCATCTTCCTAACCACTGCCATTTAGGCATTAGGGGATAATTTGACATATGATCAGAAACTTTATTATATAATTTTTGATGTGTAAGCGATTTTTATATCTGCTTGACAGCCACTTCCTGTTTAACGATATATTGAATTTATATAACACCAACTACTAGTCAGCATGGACTATTTCGTCGATGCCTAATAACTAGCGGATTAAACTTTGAACGTCATCGCTTGAACTCCTTATTAACTCTGTCATAGATGTTACAGTACGTTCCTGGCTTTACAACAGGTTCCGGGGTTGGAATTCCACTTTTGACGATCAATGCTTTTGAATGGGGACATATGGTTGGAGAACCCTCTTTATCCTGGGTTGGAACCCCTTTTAAAAATGGCTGGATCCGCCCTGACTTTCACTTTTACACTACTTTTCACCAGCGATATGATGGTCATCTTGGTTTCAGAATGGCAGTAAAGAACACGCTTGTTAGAAACCCATTTAAGAACATGAGTCTTTGATGTTACAATGTAATCGGTTGAGTGGTTGCCGAGAAAAACACGTGTTTCTGGTGTAACCTTTATTAGATATGTTCGAGTTCAAACGTTTGTCATTGTAGTTTAAGCTAACGAGAATTAGTAGTTGGCAAGTACAAAGCCACCAAAATGATCGTGTCAAGTTTGGTTTCTTTTGGTCCCTCAGTATCTCATGGGAAAAAAAAATGTTTCGTATATTTGTAATTACCTTCGATTTTAGATTTGAGTTAAAATATCAAATTTAAGATGTAACTATAAAGTCTTCCATGCATATGATTAATTTATAATCTTGGGATTTTCAATTTTCCTTAATGGTTCTTTGTTAAACTATATTCCATTGCGGCGAAATTACATTTACTGAGTATCAAAATTTTACAATGAAATTAAAAGCTTTGCAAGAGTCAACAAAATAAGAATCCACATATAAAATAACGATTCAATTGGGTCATTGTAACTGACCCAATTACTGACAACAACAAGAATATTCATTTTGCACGGCAAAAGCGCAATTAGTCGAGGTTAAGGTAGCTCGGTGTCTTCCTCCATCTTGGATTTTGAAGTAGCAGATAACAGTTGGTCAAGATCTTTAATGAAATGTGCAAATTTTGAGAGTAGTATGTAATTCATGTGTAAGACTTTTATGTAAATATAGAAAGTTATGTGTTTTATCATATTTACGGCTGTAATTTCTAAAAACACCATATTTGATTCATTTTTTTTTTTTTTTTCAACTTTGCCAAATAAGGAGAGAACTCAGATAGTAGGGAGATAACTCAGATAAAGAAATTTTCCAATAGAAAGTGTTGTGAATTTACCTATTTTAATATGTAGCAAGAAAACAAGTTCGGTGACCCCATTTTTCTTTTTCTTATCTGAAAGCATGTTATAAGAGCCATCTGCTCACATTTTATACTAAAATTTTATCATGTAGTTTTCTTTTATCACACAAAATTGGATTTTCCATGCATAATCTATATAAAATGACAATTTTGCACAACCTGTAGCGTGAAAAAAGTCCGGCGACCCATACTTTTTATTATATTTTGAAAAAAAACATGATAAAACTTCATTTTGACAAATTATTAAAAATTCTATTGATTTTAATTAAGACGCCCCAGCCACCTTAATTGACAAAGAAAACGTTAGAAGAATAAAACTCGAAATGCTAAACATTGCTAGTAACTTTTCGGCTACCTTAAAGAAAAGGAAACAATGTAACTCGTAATAAATGTTTAATTGAAAAACTTCCAAAAGTTTACTGTGCACTGGCCAAATCTTACATTTTGTATATACAAATGTTTTGGAACAAATAATAAACAGAACTAATTTCACTGTTTTTGTTTTTCCATTTATGTTTTGTCACATACATACCGTGTTCACAAGGCAAGATCCATAAATTTTCTTTTTCACAAACTCCTCTAGACATACTGGACATGTGTCGTATTTAAAACCTACAGTAAATGTAGACATAACCTATTCGATATAACATAGATGTAAATATTGAAGTAGAAATATATCTCGTGTTGCTTTAATTTTTGTAATAGATTTTGATTCTTATCGACTTTGAAAGTAAAGGATACGAGGAAGATTTAAATGAGGCAAATTTCTGTGAAACCGACTTTGAAAGTAAATGATATAAGGCAGATTTACATGAGGCACGCACAGGTAACAATTGTATCAAAACGAACATGCAACGCTTTTGTTGCTTTTCACTGTACAGTGCGTGTTCTTCCTCTTATTCATTTGATACGATGATTAACTGCTCAGAAATCTAGTTTATCTGTTAACATATATCAAACATAAAAAGCTGAGAACCCAGTCTAGCATTAGCTACATAAAATGATTATAACAGGATTTTAACACAATACATATACAGACTTATAATTTAATACGACCGACGCGTATACAAGGTAATTAGCTTAATATCTAGTCTAACATGTCACAATTATCTAAGTTGTTAAAAGATCTGTGTATTTTCTATTCATATAATAGAACAATTGCTATCAATACGAAAAGAAGTTGGCCATTTGAAGTATATAATTTTTACCTTTTTAAATTGTGATTCGTGTACTTCTGATGTATTCCAAAACGATGGCATTGAAGTTCTCCTTTTCTTTCCAATACAGCTGTTTATTTCAATCTTTTCTCGGCACTAATAAAATATGGAAACGTATTGAAACAACGAGTAAATTCCACAGTCTCGTAACGTGTCCTTGAATGGACTTCATTTATATTTAGAATTAACATAGATGTAACTAGCATTAAACATGTCTATGGAATTGTGTGAGGAGACGTTTTCAAGCTTACCTTTGTCAAGCGTAAATTTATGTAAGGGAGTGAAAAGTACCAGAAATTGAACGATAAACAGATAATCTGATTTTCTTCGTATATACAGAAGATAGTAAAATATAAGCCGCTCGAAACAATGTGAAGCTTTTTACTCACTCGCCGAAATTTTCACATTGTGCCTCGTGGCTGATATTTTACGATATCAATGAAGAAACCCCGGTAATCTACAAAGATCAGACCACTATTCTGGTATGAAAAGATCTAAGATCGCCAAGATATTTCCATTGTGAGTTGAGTCACAGACACAGAGTAGCGCCCAATCTATATAGTGTCAATTTCAGTCGTTCTTTCTCATAACCCTGCTATAGCTGTTTTAATTGTAATTAGCATACCAATGTTACGTCCGAATAATGTAAATATGCTCCAGCAATTGAGATATGTAAACGCCATACGATGGAACAGACGGTATGTTCCTGCAAGGAAATGAGTGAAAACTAGGAAAGTTCTAATTATCACGTTTGTCAAAGATCCTGGTGTAAAGTCGTCATTCTCTGTCAATTTAAATATAATCCGACATGAAACAAACCACATAGTTTCGGTAATAACCCTAATTTCAAGTCCACTGGATTTATGAGATGCAATGACTTACTGACATTGTGGCATTGCGAGATGCTTTTTTATATTTGAGAGGGTTCTGTACGAATTGAGCTTCATATGAGCACCAAAAAAATAAGTAGAGGTGCAAAGTTTTTATCCATTAAAATACCGACTGTTTGTAAAAAAAAACAATCCAACAAACTCGATAAATACGTTGTCGATGACATTTCTATGTAGCTTTATTCCAACAGCGCCTGCATATAAAGTATATATCTCCTAGTTGAATATTGCATAGCTTGCGTTTACTATGATGGTTTTTTTTTAATCGGTGAGTGCTACTTACAAGGAAGATATTCAACCAAGGGGTCATAGTGGTGAAGTTGAAGTAATCCCTTCGAAAGTTTTACGGACGTCGTCATGAGTGGTTGACATTAATGGATTACATATGTCAAGGATGACCACGGATATATTCCTATTGTCGTAACCACAATCCCGTCCTCTTTTTATCGGTTGTGACATTTTTACTGGCAATGAAAAACACGATGAGGGCCACACGCGTAGCAGGATCTGCCTACCCTTCCGTAGCATCTAGGATCACACCAGTTTTTGATGTGATTCCTGTTCTTCAGTCTATAGGTTTTCTATGTAATGTTTTGTAGATTGTTTTCCATTGTTTTTGCCGTGGTGTTGTCGGTTTCTCTTCTACCTTTGAATCTTGATTGTCCCTTTGGTATCACCCGCCTCCATTTCTAAACATTTTAGGAGCATATAGCAGCTGTCTTATTGGTTGCCTTACAGATAACCTTATGCACAGTGGAATACCTTGCTGAATGTTTAATATCCAGTGTTACAAAACATATAGATATATTATGAAAACTTAAAAGCCGACTTTTTAGGAAAAATTAAAATATAAAAAAGAATGTTGTAAGAAAACGTTTTGAATATAGTGATTTTATTTACAAGCACATAAGAAATAAAACATGTTTATAATGCAACTAACTCAATCCTTCGGTTGATAACACATTTTAAATTAAAACAAAATACGATCCAAGGAATTGATATTATTTCCGTTTTGCTATTGTTCATCCATTCTTTCGTAGTAACACACCATCTTCCCTAACCACTGCCATTAAGGCATTAGGGGATAATTTGACATATGATCAGAAACTTTATTAAGTAATTTTTGATGTGTAAGCGATTTTTATATCTGCTGAACACTATAGTACATTACAAATCGTTTTTCATGTTCCTGGCTGTACAAAAGGCTACTGATTACGTCTTACTGGTTAATTGAAAGTTCCGAAAGTTTACTGTACACTAGTCAAACCTTACATTTTTTATATACAAATGTTTTTTAACAAATAATAAACAGAACTAACTTCACCTTTTTTTTTTTTTTTTTTTTTTACACACATTTTTTGTCACATACATACCGTGTTCACAAGGCAATATCCATAATTTTTCTTTTTTTACAAACTCCTCTAGACATACTGGACATGTGTCGTATTTAAAACCTACAGTAAATATAGACGTAACCTATTCGATATAACATAGATGTAAATATTGTAGTAGAAATATATCTCGTGTTGCTTTAATTTTTGTGATAGATTTTGATTCTTATCGACTTTGAAAGTAAAGGATACGAGGAAGATTTGCATCAGGCAAATTTCTGTGAAACCGACTTTGAAGGTAAATAATATAAGGAAGATTTACATGAGGCACGCACAAGTAACCTTTGTATCAAAACGAACATGCAACGCTTTTGTTGCTTTTCATTGTACAGGGCTGGTTCTTCCTCTTATTCATTTGATACGATGATTAAGTGCTCAGAAATATAGTTTACCTCTTAACATATATCAAACATAAAAAAGCTGAGAACCCAGTATAGCATTAGCCACATAAAATGATTATAACGGATTTTTTAACGCAATAAATATACAGACTCATAATTTAATACGACCGATGCGTGTACATGGTAATTAGCTTAATATCTAGTCTTACATGTCACAATTTTCTTAGTTGTTAAAAGATCTGTGTATTTTCTATTCAAATGATAGAACAATTGTTATCAATACAAACAGAAGTTGGCCATTTGAAGTATATAATTTTTACCTTTTTTAAATTGTGATTCGTATACTTCTGATGTATTCCAAAACGATGGCATTGAAGTTCTCCTTTTCTTTCCAATGCAACTGTTTATTTCAATCTTTTCTCGGCACTAATGAAATATGAAAACGTATTGAAACAACGAATAAATTCCACAGTCTTGTAACGTGTCCTTAAATGGACTTCATTTATATTTAGAATTAACATAGATGTAACTAGCATTAAACATGTATATGGAATTGTTGATCACTTGATCACTAAAACGACAAACAGGACGAATAAGCAAACCTATGTAAACTTTGAAAAAAACATATATTTTTTTGGTCCGTGAATTCGGAAGTCAAAAAGTATATCAAATAACATCCGTCAGATTTATCTACGACACTACACTTTTTCAAGTCTGTCATACGATATTTATGCAACATATTTACTTTGGGCTTTCAAACGTTTGATACAAAACTGTAAAATCTTGATAAGTATTTTGATTTGGGAGATCCTGTAAATGAAGGAAATAAAAGGCAACAGAAGTTTATTGTTGTCTAAATCTCGTAAATCCAATACGTATATTCAAATCAAGAACGATTCGCAATCGGGTATGTACATGTCGTACGGTAATCGTCGCCTGGTTTCCATACAACCACATTCGAATATACACTCAGTCTAAATATCACATAAGGGAATAGTACACACTCGGTAAATTTACTTATCGTAATTCCCTTTGCCTTTATCAACCTGCTTAGTGGCTCCGTAAGTCTCGTATCACGGATTTGAAACGTGAGCAGAAGTTATCTGCGATTTCACAATGAGTGAGGAGACGTTATCAAGCTTACCTTTGTCAAGCGTTAATCTGTGTAAGGGAGTGAAAAATACCAGAAATTAAACGAAAAACATAATCTGATTTTCTTCGTATATACAGAATATAGTAAAATATAAGCCGCTCGAAACAATGTGAAGCTTTTTGCTCACTGACCGAAAATTTTCACATTGTGCCTCGAGGCTGACACGATATCAATGTGAAGAAACCCCTGAAATCAACACATATCAGACCACTATTCTGGTATGTAAAGATCTAAGATCGCCAAGATATTTCCATTGTGAGTTGAGTCACAGACACAGAGTAGAGCCAAACCTATATAGTGTCAATTTCAGTCGTTTTTTCTCATAATCCTGCTCTAGCCGTTTGAGTTTTAAGGAGCATACTAATGTTACGTCCAAATGATGTAAATATGCTCTCTTGCAATTAAAATATGTAAACGATATACGATGGAACAGACGGTATGTTCCTGCAGGGAAATGAGTGAAAACTAGGAAAGTTCTTGTAGTAACGTGTGTCAAAGATCCTGGTGTGAAGTCGTCATTCTTTAACAATTTTTAAAAAATCCGACATGAAACAAACCACATAGTTTTTGGTAATAACCCTAATTTCAAGTCCACCAGGATTTAGGAGATGCAATGACTTACTGAAATTTGGCAATGCAAGATGCTTTTTATTTTTGTATTTGAGAGGATTTTGTATGAATTGAGCTTCATATGAGCACACAAAAATAAGTAGAGGTGCAAAGTTTTTATCCATTAAAATACCGACTGTTTGTAGAAAAAAAAAAGCAATCCATCAAACTCGATAAATACGTTGTCGATGAAAAAGTCCTGCGTTTCATTTCACATGTTGATGATATTGTCTTCGGTGTATTTGTTTTTTGAATTAGCGTCGTAAGTTACAAGCAAGATTTAAATCACTTAAAAAAAGAAACATAGTATGTCAAACATCCAGATGAGCCACCTGCTTATGTATCGTTCTTTTGTCGATTTTTTATGTTTTGGTGTGCAATATGAGAGAGCGACATTTTCATTATTTTTATGATTATACTAAAGCATATTTTGTGCTTTTGATTTTGCCATTTGATTAGGGACTTTCTGTTTTGAATTTTCCTCGGAGTTCAGTATTTTTGTGGTTTTATTTAATTATTTTTTTATAGTTCAATATCACGCGTAATGTGCATGTAAGCACTGTCATTATTCTGTACCCTCGACCTCTGGGGTAAATTAAGGCGAAATTAGTTTACCGATGATAAAATGTCGTCAATTTATTAGGAAGAGACACATCAAGGTAACAAACAAAAAACTGTGAAGATGACCCTTTTCTTGAGCTTTTTTAAGAATCAAAATATAACATAATTTTGAAAAGATTGAACACATAATTTTTTTATAGTTTCAGGGTTCTAATGTAAGTTATCATTCCAAGACGTAGTTGCAACCTTTGTGTAAGACAGTTATATTACGTCTGTATTAAAAAAAAACTAAAACAATATTAATCTTTCAACATAAAATAAAACTCATTAAGATAGCAGGCTTATAACTTTGTACGTCAGACGAGCTTTTCGTCTACAAAAGACTCCTCAGTGAAGCTCGAATAAAAAAAAACAAACTAAAAGCCTAAATAAAGCACGAAATTGAAGAGCACACTTAGGAGGCTCATCAGTTGCATGATATGAAGATCTTTTTAAAATTGTAAATGCATCAATTAAATATTATTCTATACCCGTACTAAAACACTGACTAACGAGGTAATAATTCCCTTTAAGATAACATATTAACAGAAGATATACCAACCAATTGGTAGTGTATTCACTTGTGAATCAACGAAAAATGCAAGTAAGTTTTTTTTCGAATGAGGGAACATGATATTGTCACTTTTTCATATGTGATAAATATATATTCATTCAATATCAATTGTACTTCATTCTTCTCTCATTAGATACAAAATTTCACTTAATATCGCAACAAAACAAACTTACTATACTGTAGTAAACCATGCAATTTTTAAGAATCAGAATATGTATAACAATTATACTTTTCTCCACTTTTATAATTCAATTTACAGCAATATATGTTTCAAAAGACCTACAATTGAAGGTCAGTTATGGAAAATTCTAATCCTGGTATCTATGATGAATTTGTACACTCACTAAGAATTTAATTTGTATCGCTGAAATCAGAAATGGTATGTTTGGCAATCTTTACGAAGCATCTGATCTTTAAAGGGTTCATTTTTCGCACAACTTAATTAACTGTATTACTAGTATTTGTTCGCCCACATATATATATTCAAATTGAAATTTCTGTTATAATAAAAAGACTTGAGGCAGCTACACAAATATAATTTTAAAATGCAAATAAGATACAGTCAAGTTGTACTTACGTTTTTTGTACAGTTCCAGAAACAAATAGCAGCAAACAACATAAACATAAGTGCTCCAGCAACAATATATCCCGTCCAGGTAAACGAACTTGATTCTTCTTCATCTCTTGTAATTTGTATGTATGCACTGAAAAAAAACATATCCATGCGCCTGATTTTATTGTAATAAGTCCAAGAACAGCACAAACTTAAAACAAATGAGTGAACAATGAAACCTCCAAACTTTTACGAAGACATGTCTTTGACATGTTAACATTAATTATGTAGGCTGTGTTTAATCGGTGAAGGTCAAATCTAATTAAATTAAAGGATGTTACCCTAGGTCAAGGGACATAATTTTTACTAATCATCGACACGTTTGTGTCAACCTTTCTCTTATACATATATATATTCTTAGTCCCTGTATCACATGAATGCTTTCATAGAACACATTACTGATATATAGAGTTATCTTTCTTTACCCGTATCTACCTATAAAGGACGCCCTACCAAACAAATTGACCAGGTGATCGGAAAAAAAATGGAAATGTATTGATACATATTTCCAATAGCTCTGTTTCAGAACCATTAATTGATGAATGTTTCTACTGAGAAATGAAAAACCACAGTATTCATCGATGCAATAATGGTTGGTATTTCAAGCATTTTTCTTACCCTTTCACGTTAAAAAATATATGTTTTAATATTCTAAGGGTGACTGGAGAATAAAAATATGGTCACTACAGGTCTTCTTCCGCTCGGCAAGAAAACCCTTTGCCAAAGTGGACGTCCGTTTGGCTGTGCGGGATGTACAAGTACGCAGTCACGTCTGGTCAGAATAGGGGCGTTAAATCCGATGCCTCGTGTAGAAAGAGTGCCACGCTCTGTGCACGTTAAGAACCCTTATGACAACTCTTTGATGGTTCCGTAGGTGGCCTGTTACAAAGTTAAATGTCTGTCCATAACCAATATACCCTCATTTTCCAGTGGCAGTCTAAATATCTCCGACCTTCATCCCAGACGGCCACTATTACAGGACCTACCTATTGTATTTATTGTTGATTTGTTTCGTCCTGAACATGCATGAAATATATTATCCACTGGACGTTAAGCAACCAACACTCAATCTATTCACGTTAAAAGATATATGCTTTTGATATTCTTAAGAACCGTCAAGTTGTAGAAAAGATCGTGTTTAAAGTCTTACCCACGAGGTCGGAGTCGGTGCATACATAATTCGTAATATCATGAATATTGAACTATCAATATGGTTAAATAATGAATTTAAAAGAATGGATAAAAATCGATTTATTTTCAATTTAAAAAAGAAAGGTTATCTATTTCTTTTTGTATGTAAAAATTAAGAGGTATGGTGTGAATCCCAAAGAGACAACTCAACCAAAATTATAGGAAAACTATAAATACAACTAAGGTTCACCGTCTTTAATAATTAGCAAAACCTCTACTGTATATTAAGCAATAAAAAGCTCCAGGTGACGAAATGTGAAACAAAAACTGATAGAAAAAACGACTTGATATACCCGTGGGTTACATCTTCCTGTATTGGGACAGGCACATAAATAATTGTCGAGTTTAAAAAAAAAAGATAACATGCTTATAATTTGAAACGCAAGACACGCTTTTTGTATTAATAAGACTTATCAGTAGTTCTCGAATCAAAACAAAAATCGAAAAAAAAACGAACCAGAAAAGGTTTGTCAAATCTGACGAAGGACATCTATGCCTGGGGTATGAATCCTTTATGTTTCAAATGATTTTAATATTTTAAGAAAAGTTAATTAACAACAAATGAAACAAATTAATCGTGTCTATGAGGACCAAACACCCCTCCTAACAGAGGACAGTGTTGTAACGGTACAACAATAAAACTAACTATGAAAATCAGCTGTAACGGAACTGGACACATCCGATCGATACCAAGCACAAAGACAAATGACAAAAGGTTCAAAGTACATCTAAGAATACTCGCATTTACTGAAAGCTAGCTAGCCCAAAGCCAAATTTCAGCTAATTTATATACGATGTATACTTACTTTCTCAATTGATCGACATCGAAGTTTAGTAAATACAAAGCAACAGTATCCTCCACAAAAACGGATGGAATTTTTATGTCTTTGGTTCTGGCTGCTGTAATTTAATATCAGGTTCACTTAATTACAATATTCATGCATATTATTAAATTTGTACGAAACTAAATACAAATTATAAATAACAATAATGGTGATTATAAAATACATATTCAGGTTGTTACATATGCTCTTTTAACATACCATATAAATCAAGGTATGAATACACATAATTAGAATCAATACGCAATGATACCAGGTGCAGGATAATCATCTCTTTCTGTATATGTATCGACCGCCACATCACTATTAAGGCATATAAAAAACAAGTTTCAAAGCCAGGATATCACCGGCAATAATGTTAAATAGATGATAGGGAAGATGTGGAACAAAGACAGATTTAAAAGACTTGTATCTCTTATCAAATGAGAAATTTAGAAACTGTAATGATCAAATAATTTGTTTTGGTGATCGTAGATACTTTTGAAGTGATAACTTAAGTCGTTTGTCCATACATTATGACTGATATTATTTATAGCATCAGTAGATTGAGAAATTATGAGGACGGGAATGTTCCAACTCCTTCAGTGAAAGTTTACCTTAAAAGGTTCAGGCTATTCTAAGACTTGATAATGTCCCTTTCCGTCATACAGCTGATTTTTTATGTTTATGGGGGTTCCTGGTAAAGGTAAATCCAAAGAAGCGCTTCGGACTGACCTAATATTTCAAGTGATTTATGAAATTTTATCCGCAAAAACCTTCATGAAAAGCATTACATTTAAAATCATACTGCTGCAGATACAATCGTCATGGTGAAAACATGCTTAGACGTTAAAAACGTATTCTTCAATGTTTTTTCCAATAAATATTCGTAATTATTTGAAAATAATACAGTGATATGGTTCTCTAACATTCTCATGTAATTCGTTTGGAACGATAGTTCGCATTGGACGTTGACAAATATTTTGAAGGGTTAGATCCCACGTTCTACCAGTCCGTAACTAAGGAAAGCAACCATTTTGCATTCCGAACTTTTTTGGTATTTAATTTTTCAAAAAAGTCACATTATGTGCCTCAAATCTTCTTTTTGTCAAAGTTTAAACCATTCAGGAGCGTACAAAAAGTATAGATACATCCAGTGTTCATGTTTGACACCGGAAATATACCTTTATGACGTCCCATTTTTTAGATGCCAAAGACGATGTTACAGTTGTACAAAGAATTTATTTTGATATAAGGCATTAGAATGGAGATAACTGTATGACGTGGATCGGTAATTGTACACCCCGCCATTGTGCTATGGTCAATTTTGAGTTCTTGTCTTTCATTTATGCTTATGTTCTTTGCCTATATGCCATTTTGTGTTTCTTTGCTGAAACAGTTATTTGTTTTTATTGTAATTAAGATTATATTACAATGTTGACTGCTGTATCCCAATTTTTGACGCTTTTACCTATTATGTCAGTTTGTTTTGCTCACACATTGTTGTCAATATAATGGAATTCTATGCGACTGTCATACAAGTGAGAGGTTTAGCTACATTGTAGCTATAAAACTAGCTATAAAATCCACCATTTTCTACATAATGAAATGTCTGTACCAAGTCAGGAACATGACAGTTGTTTTCCATTCGTTAGATGTGTTTGAGCTTTTGATTTTGCCATTTTATAAAGGACTTCCCATTTGAATTTCCATTGGAGTTCGGTATTTTTGTTATTTTACTTTTTTGTATTGTATTTCAAGTTTGGTCTTCGTAAAACTTGATTTTACTGTCGCAAATATCCGTTTACCTAGCTCCGCTACGCGTCTCTCTAGGTAAACTCAATTTGCAACAGTAAAATCTACGTTATACGAAGGCCAAGCTTAAAATACAATACAGTCATCTCCTAATTCTACTTTTAATATACTGTAAATCATCTAATTTTCCAATCTTTCACCCTTTCAGGGTACGTGATATGATAGATGCCAGTTTAGAAATTCGAAGGTTCGGGAATATTCCCAGTATTAATTGCTTTGCATTTTAAAATGTTGCAACAGCTTGACGTTATTCAACTAAATTTGGGCTATATTGTTCTTTGTAATGTCTTTTTTTCGTGAATATCGAATACTGTCTCCGTTTTTGCGATGAAGGTTATAGTTACCTTTTTGAAAACTTTATATCGCTTACGGTTTCATTGTTGGTCATCATGGCTGTTGATAGATCACTATTCTATGAGGGTTTGCACTAACAGTGTTTAGTTTTGATTGTTGTCAAATATTTACAGTTCCGATTGTTAGGGGTTTTGCATTATTTTGAAGATTGTTGATATTTGCACTGTCTTTGTATAATATTTTGCTATGATATTCTTCTAAACTCTATATGAAAAACTGAATATTTACCTGTGGTTTCTGACATGTTCACTAGATTTTCAACTTCATTCTTCCTGTTACCTATAATAACAGCACTGTAGTTCATGTGTTGTGCAGAAATTACCTTTTAATTGAAAAGGTTACGATTAAAAAAAAAATGGAATGTATTTTTATTTCTTTATTGTCTTGTAATTTACATAAGGCATAGCTAATAATATTTCGGCAATGTTAAGAGAGTCCGTTCAAAACTTTGCTTTTGAAATTGTCGGCCCTGCAATGATATCTAAACGTTACCCATACATGGGAATAGTTATCAGTTATGCTTAGCTAGCTGATTTCTAATGTTTGTTCTTTTGTTGTGCTGTTACGCCACTGTTCCAGATTATGGGAGGGTTGAGTGCTCACAAACATGCTTCATGCCACATTCTTTATGTACCGATGCCTGTTCTACGTCAGGAGCCATCTGTAAATCAGTGGTTTTCATTGGTTCATGTCTGTCATATTTTTTTCGCTAACTGATTTGTTATCAATAGGGCCGTTAATTTTTCTCGTTTTGTCATGTGAAGTCTTTTATAGCTAACTATACAAAATTGGTTTGCTCATTGTTGAAAAATGGAAGCGAAATATGCCAAAGGGAAATTCAAACTCATAAGTCGAAAAATAAACTGACAACCCCGTGACTAAAAAAGAAAAAGACAAACAACAGTACACAAAACACAACACTGAAAACTAGACTTAACACCAACTCCACCAAAACTGGCACAGGTTGTGTTGCTTATGTAAGTACAAACCCGGTGATAAGTCTAATTCAGTAGGTTACATTGGGGAAAAGGGGACGAGATTGTAGTTGCGACAATTGGAACATATCCGTCGTCATCTGTGAAATAGATATTCCATAACGGGCTACCAATTCGTGATGGCGTCCGTAAAATTACGAAGGGACGGTTTCAACTTCACCACTTAGAACTCTTAGTTTAATACTAAGTAGTTTCCTTGTGACCATCAACCCTCTATCAATGAAATCATGAAGTCAAACCGTATTATTGCTTAAATCCACGTCAATTGAACTGTAGTAGATACATTTTGGACAATGATACCACATATATTTTTATAACAACGTTTTAAACTTTAATAACAATCAGTTTTGGAATTTTGTTGTTGTCTGCCAAACCATAACATTGATACAGTCATTTGCTGTAAATTTAATGTCCATAGAATGTAAATATCATCCGAAACTCTAAAGTTTTCTACCCTGTGAATCGCCTTTGACTGATTTGACACGTTTTTGGAAATATTGGTTTTGTTTCTCTTCAACTTTGTAATTGATTTGGCATTACAAGTTTTGATTCGAATGCCACTGATGAGGGTCTTATTTAGACGAAAAGCGCGTCAACCATAAAATCTTCTTTATATATTGCACTGGTATAGTCATTCATATTGCTATTTTCTCTGATCGACAATGAAACTCGTGCTTATTGTGTGTCCTATAAGCTATTAGTGGTGTTTATATACACAGGTAGTTCGAAAGAGACAAAGAACATTTAATCACACGTCTGATCACCTCAATTCTAGTTGTATGACTTTGTCAACGTATATTTGTTCCGCCTAACAGAAGTTCCACAGGAACTTTGTTATAAACAATGTCATAATATCTGTTCCTGTTGGAACAAATATTCTATACCATTTATTCCGTTAGGAATATTTACTGTAATATTTATTCCAGTGGAAATAATATTACAGAATATTGTTTCCATTTGGAACTTATATTATGAAGGAACTTCTATTCCGTGACAACTTTGCCCCCAGCAGAGCTATAGACAGTACAATAACGGGTGTTACACGGACACTTTTTATGAATAGAGTCACTCGTGCATTCAGTGAGTTCATAGGCACTTTATCGTACACCTTGTGACCTAATTACCTTGTTTTATAAATAAGATTTAAATGAAAAGTGTTCATAAAATTATAATTATAAAAAAGCTAACTATGTCCCAAAATGCTGAAATTAAATAAAGTATCTACGAAGTTACTGACTGCAAGAGTAACTGCAACCATAAAATGTTTCCATGTACAACCTCTCCTGGGTATGCTTAGCAGTTAAGCTGAAATCTTTTATATCGTCTAAATCGAACTATACGGAGGATTTCCCCTTTTCTCTTCATGTTCAAGAAATTTGTTTAAGTCAAATTGTGATAGCGCAAAATCAGTCTCAACGTCAATAAACGTCTACCCATCTATTAGAGTTGAAATTGGGTGTCGCGTTTTCTTTTTTCACATAAAATCCACGAATATTGTTTTATACCACAAAGGGGTAATGACCAGCGTAGTTTATTATGTGTTCATTTCAAGATCTTTTGCGGGGTTCTATATTACTAAATAAATAGAGTTGAAATTGTGTGTCGCGTTTCCTTCTTTCACATAAAATTCACGAATATTGTTTTATACCACAAAGGGGTAATGACCTGCGTAGTTTATTATGTGTTCATTTCAAGATCTTTTGGGGAGTATTTGGGGGTTAAAATCGGAAAAAAAGCCAGTTCGGATCGACCGTCCTTCGCGAAGTTCGGCTCTGAAATTTACGTGCCGTCATCATTTCCGTCATTGCACGTCTGCCCAGCAAAATTGAATTTTATTTCGTAGCAGATACGGTAAATATTGACCTTACACTGAAACACTTCGTGATACACATTCCCTTGACGCTCTCAGCAGTTTAACAACAGATTACACGTCAAGAGCTTTTCCTTCCGGGGAACCGCATCAATTCAACATGAAAAGGGTGGGGATTACTTCAGTTTTCGGTTAAAATGGGTACCGAAGTGCGGCTGGAATGTGACCCATCCCCATTCATATATTAATGCATAAAATTTTCAGCCCACTCATATATGGGGGTGGTTCTGAACACGGAAACACCAGAAATCAGGTGCGGATCCAGGATTTAATGTTGGGGGGAGTTGGAAGGGGGGTTCAAAAAATATTGTTCTGCGGAACGGAGCATGTTGCGAAATATTTTTGGGTAAGTTGGCAAAAATGTACGTGCCTTCATCATTTTCGCTTTGTCTGCAAGTATAATGGTCTGCTCAGCAAAAAGTATACCCTAAAGGGTGGGGGGATTACTTTGGTTTTCGGTTAAAAATGGGTACAGAAGTGCGGCTGGAATGTGACCCCCCATTCATATATTAATGCATAAAATTTTCAGCCCACTCATATATGGGGGTGGTTTTGAGCATACTGTTGCTGATATCTAAATATTGTTCTGCGGAACGGAGCATGTTGCGAAATATTTTTGGGTAAATTAGCAAAAATTTACGTGCCGTCATCATTTTCGCTTTGTCTACAAGTATTATGGTCTGCTCAGCAAAAGGTATACCCTATAGGGTGGGGGAATTACTTCGGTTTTCGGTTAAAAATGGGTACAGAAGTGCGGCTGGAATGTGACCCCCAATTCATCTATTAATGCATAAAATTTTCAGCCCACTCATATATGGGGGTGGTTCTGAGCACTAAAGCACCTGAAATCAGATGCGGATTGACTGTCATGCGCACCTGGATTTTTTATCATTTAATGTTTTCCCTATGTGTTCAGTACACAAAATTTATTTCCAAAACTTTTTGGGGGATTGGCAAAACTGCTAGAAGTGTTAGACCGATTTTTTTTACCAAATCAGGGTCAGGAAATTTTTTGTAAAAAAACCCAGTCAGTTTTCACTCTATATGTCATCAATTTAAGGTATTTATAAACACATATTATTTTGATCAGTGCAATGCATCCAGGATAGAACAATGACATATCCTAATATGATTAGATCACAAACGCCAATAGTTTCTGTCGGGAAGACTATTTTTTTGGGTGTCATATTGAGTGGTGGTATTTCGTCTGTGACACGCTTCAAAAAGATTTAAGATCTTAATATCGCCTTACACCTAAACTATATATCTTCAAATTATGAACCAAAGTATATTTCGCGGGTATTTTCTAGTTTTGGATATAGGGATAGAAAATAAAAATAATATTGTGTCACGTGATCAATACTTGGGTCTACTCGAATATCACATTACTGTAATGAGCATGAAATTAAACAAAAAAAAATGATTTCCAAAATAAGTGGATCAAAAAATTTAAACGAGACTAAATTAATTATTTTTGATTGAATGTTATTCCCAGTAAAACAAAGAAACAGCTTTTTATATTTCTATATTTTATTCTTTATTTTATAGATATTGACAATATTTATATATGTTGTATTTACGTTTGTCTGATTACTCATTCTTATTTCATTTGCATAATTCGTTGAATTTTTAAATGTCTTAATAGAAATAAGAAGATGTGGTACGAGTGCCAATGAGACAACTCTCTATCCAAGTCACAATGTGTAAAAAGTAAACAATTATAAGTCAAAGTACGGCCTTCAACACGGAGCCTTGACTCACACCGAACAGCAAGCTATAAAGGGCCCCAAAATAAATAGTGTAAAACAATTCAAACAGGAAAATCAACAGGCTAATCTATATAAAAAACGAGAAACGGGAAACACTTAAGAACTACATCAACAAACGACAACCACTGAAACAGGTTCCTGACTTAAGACAGGTGCTAACAAATGCGGCCGGTTTAAACGTTTTAACAGGCGCCAACCTCAACCCTAACCTGAAATAGTAGTGTAACATTACAACATAGAAAGACTTAAGTCTGATATTCATATTTTTGTTTTTTGTGTTTTTTTGTGTTTTTTTTTTTTTTGAAAGGGGGAGGGTATGAGCCAATTGAGGCAATTCCCTATCGCCTCGGACTTGACCTGACTACTCGTGCAGAAAAACTGTACGGCAACGGTTGTTACATGTACCGGCCTGTTTTTTTTTTTTTTTGAAATTTGAAACATTAGATCAACTCTATATATATCAGATTGGGGTATCTTCTCTGTCAGAAGGGTAGATTTGTTTACTTGTTTAGACTTTTACATTCTGTAAAATTTTATGTACTGTCATCTGATTTTAGATTTGGGTGGGGCGCTCAAAGTTCACGTTCATTCGTGCTTGCTTGATATATTTTGCTTTATTTTTGGGAATTTATTAAGTTTACCCCTCATTGTTCTTGGTTTTTTCCCCCAGTGATTTCGGACTATTTTGATGATGCTTGGTCTACCTTAGACTTTAGTGTTTTTGTTATTCAGCAATTTGTTTACACATTATATTTACCATATTCACAATATCACAGCCGTGTTGTCTCATCAATGCTATGCTATTCTGCAAGTGAGACTGTGGTCCATAGTCCAGGCATGAAGTATTGTAAATTTGTCCGAAATAAACAAGTTTTCCCTGAAAGTGAATAATATCAGGTTAAAAAAAAATTCAATAGTTTATTAAATGTTTTTTTAGAACCGATGCTCAATTGTTCGTATAACATCTTTCTAATTTTTGTAAATGGTTAAGGAGTACATTGTGTTAGTAACAAACCTTGTGGTTCATATTCATTTGTTCCATTCTCATTTGGTGCAGTATGCCAATACAGGAAGCAGGAAGTATTTAATTTTACTCCTGGTTTTGAACTGAATTTCTGTCAATCAATTTTCGTTTGGTAATTTATTTTTTTTTTTTTTTTTTTTTTATTTAGCAGCACGACGGATGCCACTTGAGCAGGATCTCCTTACCTTTCTGAAGCACCCGAGATCACCCACGCTTTTTTTTTTTTTTTTTTTAATTTTCCCTTTGATATCGTCCAGCTCCTTTTTGATACCAGTCTAACAGTTATTGTACCTTAAGGCCATTCTCTGAAATACTTGGTCCAACTCCTGTCATCTCGTCTTTGAAGGTATGTATGGTTTCCCCATGTTCAATCTGAAATATTTGGTTAAAATTAATAAATCGTTTATCGAATTAAAACAACGAAATAAAACATTGAAATATTCTGACAGACACATTAAGTGGCTGTATCAAGTACAGCTACTGCCTTGATACGTATATGTTTATCCTGTATAAATAATCACATGAATCATAAAAGTTGACTGCTACAATGATTTGTTGTTTAAGAGTTACCAAGTATACCTGAACAAATCATGCACCTCAACAATGAAGGAAAGAGGATTCTTGTCAATGCATAATTCACAACTTTTGTACATTCTTTTAATTCAACTTGGATTAAAGGACTTCATAGGTCAATTAATTTAATCTTGCAGTACAACTCATTTGGTGATATTCAACCCTTCTTTTATTGACGATTGCACTGTCTTAACTTTAATTTTCTATCTTATCATTTTGAAAAACTTTTTTGTTTACCAATATTGATGTGTTAGTCTTTTATTACCACCTGTACTAATAATTTTCAGTTTTCTTTAGTCATCATAACATACAATAATTCCAATTGTTTTATAATGGTCTGTTAAGGCAAACGTGAGTACTTACTACATTAACCTTTGGGTACACTAAACGGATCAACCCAAGCCAACATATCATAGACACACTATTGGTTGTAAATTTCCTCATTTTACATTCATTTTCGCAATGGCATATCTGAAAAAAAAACTGTATTAATTAGAGTTACACCAGAAAATGGAAAGAGACGAAACAAAAGGCTCCATTGTGACTGAATTGCCCGCTGGTATGAAGCTTGCCTTTATAGAAAAAATAGGCTGTTAACCTAAACCGAACTACCAAAACATGAAACATACCTTATAAAAACAGTTCTCCATGCTTACTTGGTTCCCTAATGACTCCATCTTTTTTCAAATAGAAATCAAAATTTTGACCTCTGCTAGTGGTCTTTCAAACATGAATGTATTTATGATATGCCTTCACAGGAACATTCCTGTCAAGTTAATTTTTAATAGGTTTATTGTTTCTTTAAATTAAATTTTGAAATACCTTCATTAGATCAGGCCAATTTTGGCACTTCAAAGCCATATTGGACTTTTCATCTAGACCAAAGAAACAACACTTGGTAGGTAACTTCTGGAGAGTATTAACGCAAGATCAATTTCACTTAATCTTTATCGACATGAAAACAATGTTTTACCCCGCCGCATTTCTGCGCCTGTCCCAAGTCAGGAACCTCTAGGCTGTGTTAATCTTGATTTTTTAAAATTTTGCTCATTTGTATGTTTCGGAGTTTAGTGTGGCGTCATTTCGCTGAGCTAGTATACATGATTGTTAGGGCCAGCTGAAGCCCGCCTCCGGGTGCGGGATTTTCTCGCTGTGTTGATGACCCATTGGTGGCCTTGGACTGCTCTTTGTCGGGTTGTTGTCTCTTTGACCCCTTTTTCCGTTTCCATTCTCTATTCTTAAATGTATTTTTCATACGGTTTCGAGGTAAACATTGACCTTTGTTGTAGGCCTATTGAACTACATTAAAGTATTAACACATATTTAGGTTTGCTCTAATTTGTTCAGTTTTGAATTTTTATCCACATAAAGTACCTATGTTTGTTTAAAACCTCCACATAAACATATCTGGCAAGTCTGTTTTCAATTAATTTGGTGGTGTTATAGAAAAAGAACTTTGAAAATCAGACAACTTGACCCCTTCATGGCCCCTATGACCCATGTTGACCATTTCACCAAGGCCGCAAAAAGTTTGTAAGTATCATTTCATGAATTCATGCATAAAGATAAATGCAAAAAAAAATTATAAATTTAAAAAGGTCACGGTGGTCATATTTGTTGACGAATCAGCACCAAGGAAAGAACACCTTGAAAGGACTATGCAGGAATTTATTCACCATCTTTCTATGCAATTGTTCTAAAGAAAAAGTTCAAACTGCAAAAATCTAACAGATCACGTTTTCAACAACAATATACAAATAATAAGATGTGGTATGATCGCCAATGAGACAGCTATCCATTTAACAATGAAGAGACTAAAGGACAACAAAAAATGTCAAGTCACCAAGTGGCTTTCAACAGAGATCAAAATGTATAGCCCTGAACAACATTTGGATGTTATGGAAATTGGTATCTTTTTGGTATGATTATGGAAATAGTTTAAAATTGTAGAAAAGAGTAATTTTACATAAGCGTTGACTTTTGTTTATCTTAAGTCGTGATAATCTGTTTGTTTGTCCTAATTAGAAGGATGTAAGTGAAGACGATTTTGGACAAGTTTAATATTTTCTAGCTTACCTTTGAGCATCATGTATATTCCAACCCAAGTGTTGATCTAACTATAATTATTGACACACCCAATTATATAGAAATTTTTACAATAAATGTGTCCTTTAAAAATAGCATGCTTCATTGCATGTTATTAGATATACTTATCGTAACTTCCTTAGCAAGTCATCTGAAACCATATAAATTCACTAGTTCTTTTTGCATCTATATTAATTTTTATATAATTATCTATCGATTAATATAGATATATATATAACATGTATGAATCAGACATATACTTTACGAGATATATACATAAAAATAATAAATGCTTCATTTAATATACGATTTAGCTCTAGTTATTCAATTTATCCTGAATGTTGAAGTATAAAGTCTTCAGCCTTCAACATACGGAGTATACCAGACGAAAGTAAAATTGAAATTGCATATATGGTACATAATAACCATTCATTTTTCAAAAGCAGTCAAATAAAGAAAAGGCATCTTTTTTATTCATAGCGTTTTTTATCAGTTTTGTACGATATAACAGAAGAAATTATGTGGTGAAAATCGCGCATAAGAAAGTACATTTTATTTAGAGTCGGCAAAATAAGGTTAGAAATAAACATGAGCTTAAGACAACTCTTACTAGTGACTACACTACGAGTTTTAATTTGTACGAAATCTATCCCATCGCAATTCCCGCAAAAAGTTAAAACATCGCAAAAGATTTCTGCATTAACAGTATACAAATTATCACAATAAAAAAAGATTCATCTAAGACAAGCACGCATAAGCATACACATAGGAATAATATACAATTGGTATTGGAATGAAAAATCCAAATTAGACGACAATACATGTAAAAGAGGAAAAATAGTAATATGTCAAGCGTATCGAACAACACGCACATACAAATACAGCTGTTGACTAAATGAGAGTTGTTCCTTTTGCTTTTGATAAGTTGTAAGAATTTTGTGTCATGGATTAAACGCAATGTCCCTTCTTTCCCATGATCTCTTCATATGCTTGAGGTGACAACAGGTGCCGAAATACATTAGCTTTTTAGGAGGGTGCCATAAATTGTCATTCATTTTCACCTTATAGTATTATTTTGTTTGTGTATGTGTAGTTCAGGGTTGTTTTATGTCCATGTTTTTTATCATTATGTTTTCAGCTTAACCATAATTGATTTTGAAGCACTGTATGTTACTTCGTATGTAATTGCATAGCATTGGTATTTAATATATTTCCCAGTAATTTATTGTTTCTATAATATTATATTGAATACTTGCACAGTGACCACAACTATCTTCCAGTTTAGTGACGAGTTGATATCAAATCGGAAAAACACCATACTGATTTGTCATCTGTAAGTTGCAAAATAGTCTCTTGAACTCCCAATACTTAATTTTGAGAAGTCTACACACCGGCTATTAACCTTCCATCATATAACAATTTCTTTATGATCATTTAATTGTTTATATATAAAAATAAGGAGATGTGGTATGATTGCCAATGAAACAACTATCCACCAAAGTTCAAATGAAGTGGATGTAAGCAATTATAGGCAACCGTACGACCTTCAACAATTTGCAAAAAAACTATACCTTATAGTCGGCTATAAAAGGCCCGACATGAAAAACATAAAACAATTCAATTGAGAAAAACTAACGGCCAAATTAACATCAAAACAATTTACGAAAAGCAAATATGACAGACATGATGAACCAACGAAAACCACTGAACTGCAGGCTCCTGACTTGGGAAAGACACATATAGAATATGGATGGGCTAAACATGTTTGAAGGCGCCAACCCTCCCCTAACCTGGGACAGCGGTGTAACACTGCAACATAATATCAAACTATAGAAATTAGTTTAAAAGGGCTTACTAGCTGTCAGTAACTTCGAGTACTCTCAAATCGTACTTTCTTGTTTATTTGACCTGTTGATACTAATTGTAATGCTTTTTTTTGTTATTAAATGTTATTCAGGGTTATATCTGGTCTATATACCAGCTTTGATAAGTGTTTGGTACTAATATAAATTTCCACTTCGTACTATGAACATCAAAATTATTTATTTTGTAAAAATATTTCCTTTCTCTATTGTAACTGTACACGTATACCTAACAACAAAATTATTTTCATTTACCTGTGTTTAAAGTTATTGCAAATGGCTGATATTTTGTTCGAGCATATTGTTTTTCTTAAATTGTTTAACATTTCATACCAATATAACATGTTACTTTTATTATTCTTCCTTAGTTTATTTATTTTGTATTTACATTGTATCATAGGTCAAATTTATTTGTTCAGTGTATGTTCAATGGTGTTAATATGTCCTTTGATTGAGTAAAGCTATTTCAGTTGATATTTTATAGTGTGTCTTTCTATGTTGTGATGTTACACTATTGTTTCAGAAAAAGCGTGAAGGTTTGGTACCATTAAAACGTTTAAACCCGCTGCATTTGTTTGCACATGTCCTAAGTCAGGAATCTGATGTTCAGTAGTTGTCGTTTGTTGATGTGGTTCATAAGTGTTTCTCGTTTCTCGTTTTTTATATAGATTAGACCGTTGGTTTTCCCGTTTGAATGGTTTTACACTAGTAATTTTTGGGGCCCTTTATAGCTTACTGTTCGGTGTGAGCCAAGGCTCCGTGTTGAAGACCGTACTTTGACCTATAATGGTTTACTTTTATAAATTTTGACTTGGATGGAGAGTTGTCTCATTGGCACTCATACCACATCTTCTTATATCTATTAACTCATCAGATCGATACAAAGCAGAAAAACATCTAACAAAAACACTGACTGGACGTGGTAGGGTATTTATTATACATCTTTCACAACAAAAAAGACAAATTACAGATCTGAGAGTACTCGCAGTTACTGACAGCTAGTTCAACGCCAATAACAAGTAATGAAAAATTTTGTTTTGAAGATTTAAATATCAATCAGTACTCATCCAACATCCAATGTATAATAGCCTTTTTTTTCATTTTTTATGAATCGATGAGATGAGGGTGTTCGTCAATGAGACATCAACTCAATGACAAAATAATCAAAAGACATCAAGTGAGTGGTCAGTATACGGTCGTTAACATCAAGTGAGTGGTCAGTATACGGTCGTTAACATCAAGTGAGTGGTCAGTATACGGTCGTTAACATCAAGTGAGTGGTCAGTATACGGTCGTTAACATCAAGTGAGTGGTCAGTATACGGTCGTTAACATCAAGTGAGTGGTCAGTATACGGTCGTTAACATCAAGTGAGTGGTCAGTATACGGTCGTTAATATCAAGTGAGTGGTCAGTATACGGTCGTTAACATCAAGTGAGTGGTCAGTATACGGTCGTTAACAATAGACAGATATATTTACAATGGATCAAGCTTCAAATTGTTTTCCACCATCTTTGAAAAGCTAAACAGGTCACTATTAGCTGCATCGAATTGTGCCTGTCTAAAGCCAGGTTCCAGCTGTTCAGTATTTATCTTTAGTGTTTTAGTGTTGCACAGTCTATAGTTTTCTATGTAGTGTTATTGTTGTTTGTACTTTCATCGTTTTAAATAAGGCATGGTGTCGTCTATTTTTATGGTATTAATGATTTTCGAATGCACCCTAGGTATCTTGTTAGCAAAGCATCATTAGGGAATTTTTTTATTATTTACCAATTGCAATATGAATGAATGTCGTAAAGAAGTAAAAACAAATCTGCTAGTTATTATGTATACTTTAGGCACAGATGACAGAGAGGTTATAATATGGGTCATCTGCTGACAACTTGTAACTTCTCGCTAGGCTAGGTATCGAAAACTTCTGTCTACCTTTTAACTGAATTGTATTCAAGAAAGGGTTTAACTTTAAGCTAAAATGGTTGACGTTGTTGAAAATTAAATTAAAACAAAATCATTTTCACCTTTGTTTTGACAGTGATATAGGGAAAATATTCTACTTGAGCTTAGGGAAAAGTTTCTTCGTGTTCTCTAGACTAAACATGTGGTAAATGACACGTAAACCTAATGCTGCGCATTTGTTTTTCCTTAGCGCTGGTGGGTGAATGAGCCAAGGGCAAACTTGATGTTGGTGGAAAACATTCCTAATATTTGTTTGATGTAGGTTCTAACAGAGGTTTAGTTTAAACTACTATTCAACTATTGAAAGTTTTTCAATTTATAAAGCATATTATATACCTGATCAAAAAACGGACAATTTAATGTGTTTTCAATGTTCATCAAAGATTTCAATAGAAGAGTTAATGTGACAATTCAAAATAATATTTTAAGTAACCATTAGAAACATTTGAACAATAGGTGATATTTTTAAATAAATGTTTGCTGTATTATGAATTTAACAACTAATTATTGCCCTAAGGAATTGGTGGAAAGTAACAAGGGATGTCTGAGTACTCATATACAGAAAACATTAGTATTTTTCCTCAATAGGCGACAAAACTGTTTTAACAATTGTCTACAAAGTATGTCCATGTGTTCCAAAATTCATAATATAAATATTCACACGACAAATATTCGTAGATACACGAAAAATTATATTATACCAATACATCCAAACGCTCTTTAAGTTGACTGTAGTTTAGTTTAAACATATAATATTGTCTAAATACTTGTAAACAATAAACATATGATATTGTCTAAATACATGTAAACAATTATAAACATATAATATTGTCTAAATACCTAAATACATGTAAACATTAAACATATAATTTTGTCTAAATACATGTAGACAATAAACATATGATATTGTCTTAATATATGTAAACAATAAACATATAATATTGTCTAAATACTTGTAAACAATATACATATACTAGTAATATATCTAAATACATGTAAACAATAAACATATAATATTGTCTAACTGCGTGTAAACAATAAACATATGCTATTGTCTAAATAAACATATAATATTGTCTTAATACATGTAAACAATAAACATATAATATTGTCTAAATACTTGTAAACAATATACATATACTAGTAATATATCTAAATACATGTAAACAATAAACATATAATATTGTCTAACTATGTGTAAACAATAAACATATGCTATTGTCTAAATACTTGTAAACAATAAGCATTTAATAGTGTCTAAATACATGTGAACAATAAACATATATTATTGCGTAGCAATATAATATTTCCCACCGAAAGTAACCAAAAGTTAGCGTGCAATAAATTCTAATATTGTCTAAATACGTGTAGACAATAAACATATAATATTGTCTCAATACATGTAAACAATACACAAATAATATTGTCTAAATACATGTAAACGACAGGATTGGATACAAATTATATTATTCCACTGCATGTTAATATTGATAGCGAAATCAACATTTGATTGGTTGAGACTATCCCACGTGACGTCGAACAAAACTTCATATTCCCCTCTGAACGTCGGGACTTCCATTTGCGACGTTACGCGCGGTTAATGTTTATAACGTTTTGAACGGGTTTTTTTAGAGATGGTATAGTAATTTCGTTTCAAAATTATTTCAGATCAAAAAGAAAAAAGAGGTAAATGATTAAATTTTGATCGGTACCGATTATCATTGTTAATATCGTTTTTATTTATAGAAACAAGCGGATAAGAAAAAGAAATATGTAATTTAATATTTATGTTCATGAAGTAAAAAAAGTATAGGTAGTGGTTTAAAACATTCATTTCCCTTGGCCTTAGTAAGATATGAAGAATTGTTCACCCTCGAAAAGTCATATTTCTCTCGGGCGATGCCCTCGTGAAATATGAATATTCTTGGGTGAACAAATCTTCATATCTCCCTTAGGCACGGGAAATAAATGTATAACAACTTTTAACACAATACTTTACTTGAGTAGAGTACACAAAAAGCCAGCCTAATGTCAAGAAAATCAAATTCTACCTGTTTCCCTCTATTAAAAGTTAAAGCTATTGTAAGCATAGAGAATAGTCCTATTCACGACTTATTTAACATAACTTGACTCCAAATGTCATTGTGTACCATGTTCGCCTTGGGTGCGGTAGGTCGAATACTGCTTCTCCGCTAAGCTCGCGGTCTTAAGGAGTAGGGTGATTTGTCTTCTTGGGGACTGTTACCTTGTGAACTAGCACGTTAAAAATCTGCATCAGCCTTTCGATCTAGTACAAAGCAGGGTTAAAATTCATATCGCAGTAACATGTTCTCGTCCTGAATATGCGTTTGATTTGCCGATGGCGAAAAAACATATATCCATCATCATCATTGTGTAATTTACTGATTTGGCTCATAAATGAATTTTCAATTTTATGTTCTGTAACTTTTTTTGCGACTATTTGTAATATTGTTTGCGTTTTGTTCGCACAAAACACACAAATCAAATTTTTGATGAACGGTTACGGAAAGAAAGTTGCAGGACGAAAATATCTACGATAAATGAGAGGACAAAAAGTCACAGTAAAAATTTCTTTTAATGGATATGTTTTGTAATAGCTGAAAAAATAGCAATAGTATAGATGCGATACTACAATAAATGTGACAAAAATAACAACAGATTATTATAAGCAGGATATGAATACCCTACGGCAGCTTTTGAATAGTCAAAGCTTTTGTTATTCATATGTGTTCACTGTTAATTGCGTCTTTACTTGCGTCTTTTGCTTTAAATTTGTTTCGTGTATTGTGCTCTTTATATTCTGTTTCTTCTCCATTTATCATACAGTTTGATCTACGTCTTCCTCTTGTGACACACCTAAATAATTATACAATGACCGGTTTTGCTATGTGTTAAAGGAAAATTTGAATTCAACTCTTCCCATAACCATGTCAACGAAAAAGTAGAGTACAGGAGAATAATTCCTTGATATTTTTTACATAAAGTTTAATATTTTTTAAATCTTTAAAAATAGATTTTAATATAGCAGGGACAAGTACTCAAAGGTTTTATGTTACCAGCTTCATATTCAATATAGAAATTAAACTGAAATGTCAAAAAGAATTCTCTCTATTTGTTCTTCACGGATTATTATATTGCATATTACCGGGTATTCAACAAAAACTGAAATTATACTCCGCATTCGTAAAGCGTTTGATAAGTTCAGTAGTAGTTTCCTTATATACAAATTATTTCGAGATGAAGTAAGTTCTAAATTTGTAGCTATGGTAAAATTACCTTGGAGTTCGGTATTTTTGTTGATACTTTTTTGTCTGTGCGACTTCGTGTTTAAACTGTAGGCTTACTGTCCCATTCACTTGAAAACGTACTTGGTCTGAATCAAGGAGAACCGTGTTCTCCTCTGTAAGTTTTATTTTTCATAAACGATATAGTCGATGATTTATATATTGATACAACTGATGATGTCGTTACTGTGAATGAACATCTGATATACCTTATTTTATTTGCAGCCAATACCGTTTGTTTGGAATCACCCGATATTTTACAGCAGCTCCCTGATAAATTGTAAGCATGTTGTATATAATGGAACATCGACGTAAACACTGGAAAACCAAAGCTGTTTTATTTTGAAATGGCTTGCAGCGAATTAATTATATTGTTTCTATCACAACAATGAACTTAGAATAGTAACTGTTGATTCGTATGTTTAATTCGGAATATTGATGCTTTCTAATGGCAAATGTCTACTAACAGAGAAACGTCTAGCTCAACAAGGATCCAAGGATTTATTATCACTAACGAATACTCTTTAACAATTATGACAATGTTTATGTATCAACTGGTCAATGTTGTATTTTATTTGACAGTATGGTTGGTTCCGTTTTAGTCATTCATCTTAAATATAGGGCTTTCATCGTGTTCGTGATATTTAATTAATATATACATGTATATATATATATATATATATATATATATATATATATATATATATATATATATATATATATATATATATATATATATATATATATATATATAACAGTCTTTGAAGAGGTCTTTAAAAGAGTGTAAAATGTACCCATTACCTTTGTATGTGGTGAACTTGGGCATTTGTCTATGTATATTTTAGATTGTATTATAATTTTAAAATATTGGTTTCATATTATATTGAATGCCGTTTATGAAGTTTACGTGCTCCTTTATAAAGATATTAATAGTGGTAAAGAAAATTGGGTTTCTTGTGTACGAGATTTATTATCTAAATCACAGGATGTACCTAATGTAGTTTCTGATATTGTTTTAAAAAAGTATTCAGATCAATATTTAGATGAGTAGTCCGCATCGTTATATATCTGGGAAAACTTTGTATGTATAGAAATAGATATTTGTCTTGAAAAATATTTTAATTTCTGTTGTGATGTTCGCTTGTAAATAGTATGGTTAATTAAGTTTTGCCATTTTAAAAGTGGAATTATTTTTTAATGTAAAATTTTGGAGATGTGGTATGATTGCCAATGAGACAACTATCTCCCAGAGTTAACATGAAGTGGTAGTAAGCAATTATAGGCCACCGTACGACCTTCAACAATGAGAAAAAATGATAACGTTATAGTCGGCTATAAAAGGCCACGATATGAAAAATGTAAAACGATTCAAACGAGAAAAATAACGGCATAATTTATAACAAAACAATTTTCGAAAAACAAATATGACAGATATGAACCAACGACAACCACTGTACTTTAGACTCCTGACTTGGGACAGAAACATATAGAATGTGGCCGGGTTAATATGTTTGTGAAAGCTCAACTCTCCCCCTAAACTGGGACAGTGGTGTAACAGCACAACATAAGAACAAATCAGTTGTAATGAGCTTAACTCAAAAGATCGGTACGAGGAACAAAAACAAGTAACATAAAAACAATCGACACAGAGCGCCGAAATTAGAGTATAGTACTCACAGTTACTGAAAGCTAGTTCAAAGCCAATTACAACTAATAAATGAATCATGTTCTCACAGACTAAAGTACACATCCAACTGATTTAGTGTAAAGACATCATAAACAGTCTTGGAAGCTTATGCAATGCCAAAATATAAGTAAACAGTATCGACAGGATGTAGGATCGTGAGTTAGCATAACTGTACATATATAGCAATATTTAGTTATGTTTTAATTTTTCAAAAAACAAAATCAATGTTAGTACTGATAAAAACAATATTAAAAGATTTTACAGCTGTGTTATAACCCATATTGATACAAATGGCAGTACCAGTTAATGTGTACTGTGTGATCCATCAAGTATTGTTGACGTAAGAAATTTTAGAAACAGTTAGTAATATGGAAATAACGGATAGATTAAGTTTGATTTTATTTACTGTTCACTCCTCTTTTATAACTATGTCGTATCCATATGTGTTTGCTGAAGGTGATCAGCTTTATAACACACAAACCATACAATAATACTTTTGCATATGAACATTTTGAGAAATTCAAATCGAGTTTCTAAAATGTAACTAAAACTGTATAGCAGTGTCAGTAATTCCAAATTATAATTCTTTTTAGTGTACTTATTTTAGAGTACCAGATTCACTGAGTAGAACGCCACATGTGGGGTGTTGACACGAGAGGGTGTCTTCGAAGCGAAGAAAAAACAATCGAGGTAAATAGAAGTGTAGAATTTAATTTTTGAGAATTGTTTGTTCCGAAACCTATATAGATTGGAAGGTACCGACCAATTATTAATCTCCCTCAACCAAAGCAGACTTTGCGAACGTTTCATTTTCTAAAACATTTGTCCTCAGTTTGTATGGTCATATATTCTAAGACCATTGGATGCAATTTTCTGGAAAAAAACTATTTATTATATATTTTCATAGAAATGAATTTATGTTGTAGTATAAGTCCTATCGTCAGTTTCCCAGTCAAACTTCTTTGTTTTAAATTTTGAGATTGAATAACAAGTTTAAAGCTGATTGGCATAGTTTTGTTGACCTTCATTATATTTGCAAATCTTAAATTAATTACAAAACGTTTTTGTTTTACCAAATTTGTACATTTTTCATGAACATGTTTTGAATGTAAGAGTATGAATCATATAGAACGCCAGCTATCATCAGAGAAACGTTGCATTTTCAGTTTAAATGGCTTGCCGCTTGTTTTTCTCTACCTTACAAGTCTTGCCAAATTTATCTTTTTATTGCCAGTTCTTAGTATGAAGTTTATGAATTATTACGTTTGATCCTCCACATGTCCATCATCCTGTCCTCAGTTAGGAACCACGTCAGTAGTTGTCTTTTGTTATATACCAATATTTTTCAGTGGTTGTCTTTTGTTATATACATGTACCAATATTTTTTTCAATGGTTTTCTTTTGTTATATACCAATATTTTTCAGTGGTTGTCTTTTGTGGTGGTCGGTAAAAGTGGTAACCCGAACCCGAACCCGAACCGGAATTTGCCGGAAATTCGCCGAACCGGAAATCTTTAAATATGTTTTGTTATCATTCTTTAGAGATTTTTGTTATAAACATTAATGTATATGGTGTAAAATATAAAGTTTTATGTTATGTATGAGTACGCATTGTTCTTAACTTATTAAAGGTTGAAAAATAAGTTTTCTATATTTCCACCTAATTGGTAAAAGTTGTAACCCGAACTCGGAAACCTATTTTCTTTATTTTCTCTCTTTTATCTGATTTCTTGAAGGAACACTCTAATTTCGTGTGGTGAATATCATCTTTCATATCATAAAAACAAAGATTTTTTTTTCCAAACTGAATTAGAAAACCATGTAATTTATTTCTAAAGGAATAAGTGGTAAACCGAACCCGAAAGGGAGACAACTCGTTTTTGAAATCGTATGCGCAGGTAAATGAACGCAATAAAATCGTACCGGACTCTGGATTAAGTTTGGTATGAAATCCGGGCTCTGGAAAGATTTTAACCACTTCAATGCTTTTAAGATTATTGCCATGAAAAAACAGTATAAATAACAAGAGGAAAACAACTTAACTTTTAAATAAATAAATAAATAAATAAATAAATAAATAAATAAATAAATAAATAAATAAATAATAAAATCAAATTAAATTAAATCAAATTAAATTATAAATTAGATTAAATTAAATAAATAAATAAATAATAAAAAAAAAAAAAATTAATTAATTAATTAATAATAATAATTATAAATAAATAAATAGATAAAGATATTCATTCCTTTGTCTGCCGAATTGTTTATTGTTTATGGTTATGAATTAATGGAAATAACAATATAATAAAAAAAGTTTAAAGAATTTCATAGAAAGCCAACATAATTCCATAAGACATCACCGTACTGTGTTTTTTTCTATTATTTTTAACAGTCCTATTCCATTGCTTCAAAGCATTACTGGTTAGTTATTGCGGAACGGAAAATATAAGTAAATTGTCTTCGTGCAATTGATTCTGAATGATAAATGTCAAATATAATGAAGATAGTATATTGCGGAATAATGGACATAACTTTTGACATTTTATCAACATAATATCGAAACAGTCCTAAGATCGGTCCTTAGATTTTCTAAGGACAGAGATTAGGATAAAGTTAAGACCGACTGACGGCATGTCTTAGCATGCACATCGAAGTTATCTTATGATTATATTTATAGCTAGGATGTCCTAACCGCTGTCCTAAGTATTGGCGTAAAATGGCCTAAAAGAAAATGGCAAATTAAAACGAATTAAAATGAAAATATTGTATCAAACCAATAGTCATAATTCTATATTAGAAAAAAAAATATTAGTTTTAAATTAAAGGTAATTAATAATTGTTATATAATCATTGTACATTCAAACTCTATGAAACAAGAAATAATACAAAAATTATAACTACGTTTTATATAAGCTTACTGAAATTAGTTATAACTAAATATGTAATCGATAAAAAAACATATGTTTTAAGTGAGTTGAATTCGAAGTGTCACGGTTTCATACTTCAAAGTTAAAAGGCAAATCTCGTGCATCTTTCATATTAATGTTGAGTACTTCAACTATTGTGCGTTTGTAGATTTTGAAAAAAAAACCAAAAAAAAAACCGTTGACTTTGTACATAGAAACTATTTATATTTCAAACTTCTACAAAACCACATGAACCGAATATTTTTTAGAGTCGTAAAAGTATGTATCAGACATGAAATCTTTCATAGTATATAATAATGAAAAGTCCGACTTACGTTTTTTCGTGTGATATAGGAGTAAGACAAAGGAGAATCTCTCAGCTATCTCGTATTCTTTATTTCTAAGTGACTTGCAAGACTTTCTAGAAACTACAAAATCTAAAGGGTTAGAAACTATATTAAAGAGATACAGATAATGAGTTAATGGTTTATTTTACTGTATGCTGATGATACAATGTTGATGTCATAAACTTGTGAGGATTTACAAATGATGCTAAACTTCTTTTTTTTTAAATTAAACACTCGAAACTGAAAATAAATGTGAAGAAAACAAAAGATATGATGTTTTCAAAGGTCGATTTTCAAAGAATTTGAAATTTTATATTAATAATCATAAAATTTTGACAGTAAATGAATATAAAGATGTTGGACTTATATTTTCGAAAAAAAACGCTCATTTGTTGAAGGCCGTACGGTGACCTATAGTTGTTAATTTCTGTTTCAGTTGGTCTCTTGTTAAGAGTTGTCTCATTGGCAATCATACCACATCTTTTTTTATATCATTATTAAAGGTAAGACAATAAATACCAAAACAGATGGATTTTTACATATGTAGAAAAAAAAACAATCTATTATTTGAAGGACAAAAAGATATACTCGACAAAACTATTTTACCGATACTCGTGTATGGGGTGACATTTTGGGTTTTCAAAACTGTAGGTTAAGAGAGAGAGATTCACCGTTTACAAAGGAAGGTGATAAGATTTGACCAAGCGTTTTATAGGCTCAATAGAAAGATAGACCACAAAACAAACAACCGGAAATTTTGTGACTATGTTGAACCCATCTATCCCATCGAACTAGAGATAAAGGATACAACAGATACAGTTAAGTCTGCCTCATATCTTGACTTATATCTAGAAATTAACAATGAGGGTCGGTTGAAAACAAAACTTTACGACAAAAGAGATGATTTCAGCTTCCCAATTGTGAACTTTCCATTTCTATGTAGCAACATTCCAGCAGCGCCTGTATACGGAGTTTTATCTCCCAATTGATACGATATTCCCAGGCTTGTATTTCCTATCATGATTTCCTTGATAGAGGGTTGCTGCTCACAAGGAAGCTATTAAACCAAGAGTTCCAAATGGTGAAGTTGAAACCATTCTGTGCATGTACTGATTTTGTGTCATGGATGGATACCCCATATCTTTTGTTTCTCTATTGAATTATGTTGAACATTTTACTTATATATTAACGAAGGTTAATTTTGTAAAAATATGGAAATTGGTGCGAAGTATAGAATAAATCGTTTGTGTGTCCGTACAGTTGATTTCACTTCATCACGATCTGTGACTGTATCAAATCAGACTGTCTTATACTTGTCTCGTTCGTTCGGTTGGTTTATTTGTAAGTTTATTTTCTGAAAGGAGTTGATTGTAATTATCGGTGATTTTTACCATGTGTTGTAGATAGATCATTGTTTGTTTAACGTCCAGTATTCCATGCACATTCAGAACGAGAACAAACGAATAACTATAACAATGTAGGCTGACCAGGAAGAAGGATGGCAAATTTGAACCTCCACTGAAAACAATTATGTGATCAATAGAGGCTGAAAATTTGCCTTGAAGAAGGCAATAGTGCTATGGACTCCTCATAGAAATGCTACAAAGAAGTGCTGATAACATGGCCCTAATTGTTCTAATTCTACCATGAAGGTGTCGCACGGTCGGTGAGATACATTATACATCTTGCACAGCGAACGACTTCTTTAATATATAACTGAAATAATGAAATACCCTAAAACTCAGGTTTACAAATGAAAACAAAAAGCATATCTCAACGTGTCTTTATTTTGCATTTTATTATTTTGATCACAATAACTGATATTCGCATGATAGTGTAAGAAGTTCTATGACGACACGCATAAGCAAATGTGTAATTATTCTGTCACAAATTTTAATAATTTTAATAATAGTTAGAGCAGGTATAAAATCCCCCTTTTTGGTAACAATCGGAACATTTTGCAGTATACGTTGGAGTGATCCATATCAAGCCTGACGATTTGCATTAATTGTATAATTTCCGGATTTATTCATATAAAATCATAGTGGGAAATGACCAAGTTCTGTCAATACAGGAAAGTTGGCGGTATTTTTATAAATTCAGGAAAAAAAGTCACAGGAAACAAAATCACGGAAAAACAGTCATAGTAAAAAAGTCACATTAGTTTTCGTATGAAAAATTGTCATATGGTCTGCACATGACCATGCAGGTTGTCTCATTGACAATCATTCCACATCTTCTTTTTGTATATTTCCTATAAACATTTAAAAATCTACCTTTTACAATAACTAATCTGATACAAGTGTATTACAACTTTATACCATGCATTCAAAAAACATTTTAACGGTTTATTTCATACATGTACATAATGATTTATCATGTGCATTCCAACATACTTTACTCAATCATAATTATATTGTGACTTTTTTCCTGTGATTTTTTTCTAGGGATTTTGTGACATTTCCGTTTACTATTTTTATGTACCCTAAAATATATTTACAAAACTTTACATGCAGTTTTCCGCTTATTAGATGTGAAGATAAATTGTATAGTGATACACATGTACTGAGTAATCTTGCTGTATTTGAATTAACAGTGACCCAGATTTCTCTACCATAAAGGTCAGATACCAGGCATTACTATCTCTATCTTAATTTTGGCTTGGAGGCCTTTGCAGTGGAGGATAACAGAATAATATCACCGGCATATATTAAGCAAATCATTTTTATAAAAGTTTTAAATAAATTAAATATGAAAATTCGAGGAATCACACTTACATCTAAAAATAAAACAATAAATAAAATTGAATACATTTATGACATAAAACAAGCAGATAGTTACGGTTTCTGGGATAAAAAATATCTTTTATTTATTTTTTTATTAGGTTTAACCAAAGTATCATAACCATTAAATACTGAATGTTTTATTTTTTTTTATAAATTGATCGGAAAAAAAAGGAGAAAAAAAAAACCATTACAGCCAATAAACAAAGACAATTAATACTTCTATTTATTTGGCAAAACAAAAACTATATCGAAAAAAAAAAGAAATAATAATTCAGAAAACACAATTATCAAGCATAGGCCGAAGTTATCGTCCGAATTTGGTATAGGCCGAGTTAACCAGTAGCGTCATAATCGACCCAAAATACAAATATAAAATGGAGTTGTCTCCCTTTCGGGTTCGGGCGACCAATTTTTTTGGAATTTCCACGATAAAAAGTTTTCGGCAAAGTTGTAAGAACAATTTTAGGTAAAATATGAAAGATTATTACATTCAGGACATAAAATAAGAAAGCGAATTAAAACACTTAGGCAGATTAAGGTTTGGTTTAAGAAAAACTTTCAGGTTCGGGTTACCACTTTTACCGAGGTGGAAATTAATAAACCTTAAATTTATCATTATTAGTGATGTTTGGACAGAAACCTTTTTATACATGAGATAAAATTTAATTATCCATCAAATGCATAAACTTTTGTAGAAAAAAACGAAATACAAAAAACATAATATATGGAAAATAGATTTCCGGTTCGGCGAATTTCCGGCAAATTCCGGTTCGGGTTACCACTTTTACCGACTACCGTCTTTTGTTATATACCAATATTTTGTCATTTAGAGATTTTGTTAATGATGGCAGATCATTGACAGTTTTGGTTAAATTTATTCACAACTTGTCTGCATCCGGGGTGAGTTACAGCTTGATTGATTGTATAATCACGTGTCTATTGTCAAGAACCGTATATTTATCTCTAAATTTCTATTTTGAGTCGATGGTTGCTGTCTCGTTGACGTATACCCCAAATCTCCATTTCTTCATACTAACCATAACAGGATGCATCAGGTATTCAAGCATCACTTGGAGCACTGAATTTATAATTTATAATGAGTAAGTGATAATTTGACTGGTTGTATGTGAAGATGAGTTTTATTTTCAGATACGTATCAAAATACATTGTGCAAATTAAGACCTGTACAAAGAATAAAAACACATGAAACATTCAAATCTGTAAAACAGAACGAAAGGAACAAAGAAAATTTCCAGATTTTCAATCTGTATATTACTAGCGGAGGAAGGATAGCGGAATTTGTTGTCATATGGAACCAATACGAAAGTATTTGAAAACCAAAAACCAAAATTAATTAGGCCCATTAAAAGACATTTATAATGAACCGAAATATACTGTGATCTGGATGATGTTATTGTGTATTTAGTCATCTGTAAAATATATACAGTTTGGAGATACAGACCAATAATCGATAAAATGTCCCTTATAATAAATAAACTTCGATATTTGGTAAAAATGGGAAACATTATCTCCTTTGATAAAGGCAAAGTAAAGATTCCTGTTGTTATTATAAAACTAAGGATCAACAGAACATTTCCAATGTCATATGAGGTTTTCTCTTTACGCGGTCTACATTGATGGGACACGGCATTAAAACACCCCGCAAGAGCAAGTAGTAGCACTGTATATTCGAATGATGTTGTTAAAGATGAAATCCAGAAATAATCTTCTCCTAAATTCCGATATATTTTCAACACTTGAACAACTAGAGAAGGTAAATGTATCATGCCACTTATTAATATAACACAGTATGTTACCCCTAACTTTCGTGGAACAGTTTCAGGTCTACTCGTTATGCTACTTTGGCTTTGTAACAATGTTGTCATTTCTGACGCTCCGTACGATTCATTTCTCTCTCCTTCCGTATTACAAGGCTTATTCGTTGTCCTCGGCCATATTCCAGACAAAAATAATAAGCACAGGAGCGGGTACTCGGCGAGCATGGGTTCTGTAATTGGTCTTGCATTTTGAAACAGGTTGAATACGGAAAAAGACGAGTTACTTTTCAAACATCGATCTGTGGTGTTTTCAGGAGACATTCTCGAAAAATCGTGTTTTCCAGTAGCTTCGTACGTCCACGATGAAATATTTGTTAGTACAATTATGATCAAACCATAAAACGTAAACAACGAATTAACAAATTTGTATTTACAGAAATAATAGATAAAGAATGTCTGTACCAGATAAAATGAAACACACGAAGTATCATATAAAATGGCTGCTCCCAGACTATCGTTGATACGGACATACACCTTGCATTTAAAATGGACGGCTATCTTTAGGATTCGATATACTACACATCCCAGACAAAACAAACATAAAAATTTCAACTTAAGGGATTGGCTTTTATCATGCGATTTAGTGTCTAAAATATATCTCTTTCTTATTTGTTCTCGTATTCCAACTGAGATACAGGACAAAATTCCTGTGCAGTTCAGTACAATAAGAAGTGGTTGAGATATATCATGTGCCGTTTTGTTTGTATGCTGAAACGAATTGCAAATGTATATTATTTCAGCTAGCATGACTACTAAACTGGTTAGCATAATTAATCCCGCAATACTGCCATCATGGGAGATGTAATTCTGGTGTATTTTCCTTTTGCAGTTCCCAGCTGTCAGAGGAAGAATAAATATCGCTTTACACCAGTCTTTTGCTTTATTCATTCTGATTGTATATATTAACTACCTGGAAAAAAACCAATATAGTAGAGCTTAACATATGGTACAGGACACCGTGTGTTGACCTTTAGATGTCTCAGTCGATTAAATTGCGTTGTTTGGTTGCTGTCTGATTTAGAAAGTACCAAATGAAACTAAGTATATTTGTCTATGGCTATCTGCATAATGATCTCTACGCGTTTCGGGGTGTGCAATTGGGTTTCTGTACCATTAATGTACAATCTATGTCGAATTTTATTTTTCGGTATTCTTTTTTTATTTTGAAGTATCAACACTGCCAGTCTATATCAAAATCAAACCGGTCGCGGGGCAATCAATTTTTTTCTTAATGTGATTGCCCATCCGAATTGTAAACATTAATTTAAAAAGATGCGTTAAAAGTTAAAGTTAAAAGGTGTATTTACCGAAAAACCTGGAAAAAAAACAATGTAAAATCAAGTTTGAAACAAAATACTTTCCTTAAAAGTTTTTATTTCCATTGTAAAATGTAAACAAGGAAAATTTCAAACAATGAAGGTTTATTAAAAGTTCCTTTTTTAAACAGTTTCGTTAAAAAGAAGGAGGAAAAAGGTGTCAAGTTGTCAATACCTTGGAATAACAATATAATTATTGTCGTCTGTATAAAAACTGGTATTTGCTGCTTCTCTGCCTAGCACAAGGTTTTAAGAGTTAAAAAGAAAAGCACGAGTAGAATAATGAGTCCGGTTAGAGTGACATGTCTTCTTTTGAATTGATACCCTAAGAAATAGAAGTGACACGCTGATTTAGCGTATAGGTTTCGTACAAAGAGATAGGGCCTATTTCACTTGTTTATATTTCACCCAGGATCAAAATCGGAAAGTTGTAACGATAAACACTTCTTGAAATTGAATATAAGAGAGTGAATACAATGTTCTTGAAACATTTGTCAACAATTTTACATATATCCACCAAATCTGTTATCCAGTGCAGGGCTACATATATTGATGTTAAAGATAGTTTTGGTACAAGATTTTAACTTTTACATATTTTTGCTTTTTATGGTATCTTTAACTAAAATTAATAAAGTTCTATCTGAAAAACAGTACATAGCTTTCCTATAGAATTTTCATTTTGGCTAAAAATGTTCTTCTTTTTGGTTAGATTTTTAGCTTTCTTTTGGTATTTGAAAATATACATAAACGTATTTTACTTCATTAATATAAAATAGCATATTTTAAGGCAACTTACTTTTTATCTAATATTGTTCCAACTACCTATACGGCCAAAATAATAATGTGCAAGTTGAGATAGTGAAAATTATGGTTTAAACTTGGTACATTTCCTTATCAATGATACTTCATTCTTTTGTTAACAAATCTTCCTTATTACAATTTTTTCAGGGTTGAATTCCTAGATAAAAAACTAACCACAGTAGCCAGCAATGCATACCATAATTTAGATTTGATACATATTAGTTCGTCTCAATGAAATCGAAAAAAGGAGAAGAGCTTATTGAGTATACTGAGTGTCCACGTTGCGTTCTTGTCAACAATCAGATCTCAGATACTGCCCGACATATTACGTGCATCTGCACCTATTGAGTGGCTTTTACGTTTAAAAAGGTAAAAAACGTAAGAAAGAGATTTAAAAAGTGACTCGATATCACATAATATATAAGTATAATTATAAATATAGAATAATATATGGCAAAATCCGTATCGCATGCTGTATCACCACGAGAAACCAATATCAGTCCCGAGGGCCGAAGGTCCCGAGGGCTGATATTGGTCGAGAGGTGATACAGCATGCGATAAGGATTTTGCCATGTATTGATCTGTTTTTCATATATTTTAACAGAATCAGATTCTTGATATAGTAGGGGACAATCATTTGATTCTGAGTTGAGGGACCTGGCAGATTTTAGAAATAATATTCTGTCCCCCATTTAGATGAAAATAAATAATCTTGCCTTATCGCACAGGAAAATAAATATTCTGGCCCCAAATACATTTTTGTAATCATTTACAAAGGTATCCAATATTTAGAGAAAATTCGGAACGAAGTATTATCAGTTGTTGTTTTATTGAACTCCAAGGTAAATTCAAAAAGGAGAAGTCCATAAAAACTGACAAAATCAAACGTTATTATAAATAAGAAGATGTGGTATGAGTTAGATTTTATCAACCAACGGAACGAATGGAAAACAACTGTCATATTCCTGACTTGGTACAGACATTTTCCGAAGAAAATAATGGGCTTGCTGTTCGGGTTGAGCCAAGGCTCCGTGTTGAAGGCCGTACTTTGACCTATAATTGTTTACTTTTTACACATTGTGACTTGGGTGGAGAATTGTCTCATTGGCACTCATACCACATCTTCTTATTTATATAAACCTGGTTTTATAGCTGGCTAAACCTCCCACTTGTATGACAGTTGTTTATAGTTCCGTTATATTGACAAAATTGGGTGAGCAACCCAAACAGACATAATAGGTTAGTATGACAATAATTGGGATCCAGCAGCCAAAACTATGTAAACATACATCACAGACATACAATAGAACTGATTTAAAAATTTAAACAAACGTACAAATAAATCTAACAAAGACGGCAACAAAAACTTTATTGTAGTTAATAAGAAGATTTGACACCGACGCTAACAAAACGGTTTTTGTAGTTGATAGTAATTCGATAAAGACGCCAACAAAAAAGTTTTTGTAGTTGATAGTACATAAAGTATATAGTATACACTTTCTCGATAAAGTAATAATTAACAAAATATGAATACAAGGGTAAACAAAATTAAAACAATACCGTAAAAACCTCTTGCATTCGAATCGCACCTATGGATCAACCCGCACAAGGAAATAAAAAATCTCAAGCTCCAAATTGTATGTCACCGTCCTTGAATAGCCAAAGAGATCAACTAGTTATTCCTCTGCATCGAATTGTGCCTGTCTAAAGCCAGGTTCCAGCTGTTCGATATTCATCTTTGTTCTTCGTCGTTAATCGTTTTCTTATGTAGTTGTGTTTATTCAATCTTTCACATTTGATTTATTTCAAACCTTTCTAATCTCTTTTTTAATTCATAACTCTTTACAATGCGTCTCATGTACATCAGCTTGACATGTTGGTAAAGTATACCTTAATTTTGTAGGAGATTTTCCCACCGGTGTTTGATTTATTGCAATATAATTAATAAACAATGTATCGAACTTTATTTTACTGAATGATAAAGAAATACACCTCCAAAGAACATTAAGCTTAGGTAATACTGAAAAACGACAACGTAACATATATAAGACTTTATCTAATAAAAGAATGAGAAGATGTGGTATGAATGCAAATGAGACAACGCTCCACAAGAGACCAAATGACACAGAAATTAACAACTATAGGTTACCGCACGGCCTTCAACAATGAGTAAAACCCATACCACATCGTCTATATTTATAATTTATTACGCATAGCCTATATTTACAGGTTAATAGACATTTTCGAAAACTTATCGACACTGACGCTTACACCTATGCCTAGGACGACAGGTAACCTTTTTAGGTGGGGTCATCTCAAGGTGTACAATGAGCGGTAGCAAATCATTTCGTACCTTGACCATTTCGTACCACCTCTGCAATTTCTTACCCAAAATTACCATTTCGTACCCAACATTTACCATTTCGTATCCACGATAAAAACCATTTCGTACCCTATGGGCCAAATGCATCTACCATTTGGCACAGGCATTTATGAAAAAATATATATATAATTTATACTTTAAATACTGTATAAAAAAATTTTTCAATGATTTGTTGATTTATTGGCTCTGCTTAGAAGCTGAGAATTGACCGATCTTCATATTATAATTTTTAAAAAAGGGGGCTTGGCTTTGTGTAAATTAGTAGAACTTTCCACAGAAAGTCAGGATTCTACTTCGTCAAAATCATCTCTCAATAACGCCGATTAATTTTTTCAATCGTGAAAATGGAAGCCATTGTAGGGATGACCCGCGCTGTCAACTTAGCTCTTGAAAACCGATAAATTTATCCACTTGGCATAATTACGATCCTTACATGACAGTTGTGTTTTAAAAAACAAATGTATCTACTAGCTATAAAGCATCTCATGTACTTTTAGGCCTTTTGTCAACTAAAAATATTGTCTGGTTGGTTGTCAGGGGGAAATTTTGAAAGTTAATAAAAACATTAAAAAAATTCTATTTAAGTATTATGTGGAAGAGCAGACTAAATTTTTGCAGAGGTTGAAGAATAATTAACCTAGATTACACACACAAATTTTTTTTTTTTCTCAGTTATGCATATTTAAGATCCACTGTCTGATAAAGTCATGGACTTTTTGTATAAATCCAAGGAGGAGTTAGTTAACAACATTTGTCCTCCTTTTTTTATACATTTCATAAATAAAATAATTAATATGCCTAAATTTTTCACTAAAAAATGAGTGAATGAAAGTAAAACAAAATACAACTAAGAAATACACTTCCAGTTTAAACATTTGAAATAACACGAAGTTTTTCGTATTTTATTCAAACACACCTACTCTGTTGTTATGACACATTAGAAAGGTATTTCACATGACCCATATATTTCCTGTTTTGGTACTGTGAATGTGTAATGTTATTATATCAAAATGTAGCCTAAATATATAAAAAAGTAATGGATCTGAAGCGAGACTGATGTATCCATATTTTTGCTTTATACGTATTCAGGACAAAACAGTCAACTCAAACACGCTTGGACATAAAAAGGTGTACCCGATTTTCTCTTTTGATAAGATGAATACCCATTTTGGTTATTTTACCCCAAAAACTACATGAAATGTAATTTACTGCTTGAAAAAGATCAATCAGTATAATTCGACAATTAGAAGAAAACAGTTGGAATATCACAAATCATCACTAAAAGAATTCTAAAACTGATGAGAGGACTTTGTGTTTCTAGCTCAGATTTTGAATTAAAAATTATAGAAAACCAACTAACGAATAGGTAACGAATTTATATTTGTTTCTACCTCTGATGAGTCAAACAAAGTTTTACGAGGGGAGTCTTTTTCTTCTATGGGATATCCATCCTATTTGCAGGGTGGCCATATTAAAAATATATGCGTTTATTTTTAAATATAATTTACCTCGTTAATATAGTTATAAATGTTAAATTAAATTCATTTAGTGTATTTTGACATTTTGATACGGTCCCTTTATTTTTTAGTCAGTGTAGGTATCGGTGTCGGTATAAGTGTCCGTGTAGACGACTTTTCGAAAATGTCTATTAAGCGTACGTTTCACAAGTACCTGTTCATGTTGTAATTGATGATAGAAATAAAAGAGACTCTTGGTACAGTTACGGGAGGGATTGTACTTGATTTTCATATGATGAAGACATAATCTTTCAATCAGTGTAATTGAGGTCTGGAGCTGGCATCTCAGTAACTGCTAGTAGTCCTTTGTTAATGTATGTATCATTGTCATTTTGCTTAGTTTCTTTTGTTACCTATTCTGACATCGGACTCGGACTTCTTTTAAACTGAGTTTTACTGTGCGTATTGCTATGTGTTTCTTTATTCTACATTGGCTAGAGGTATAGGGGGAGGGTTGAGATCTCACAAAACATGTTTAACCCCGCCGCATTTTTGCGCCTGTCCCAAGTCAGGAGCCTCTGGCCTTTGTTAGCCTTGTATGTTTTTTAATTTTAGTTCATTTATATGTTTTGGAGTTTAGAGTAACGTCCATTTTCACTGAACTAGTACATAATTTTATTTAGGGGCCAGCTGAAAACCACCTCCGGGTGCGGGATTTTCTCGCTGCGTTGGAGACCCATTGGTGGCCTTCGGCTGTTGTCTGCTCTTTGGTCGGGTTGTTGTCTCTTTGACATATTCCCCATTTCCATTCTCAATTTTACGTCTGCTTGACACCTTGTCAACAATGACAATGAGTGTCTCTTTAAAAGAAAGCTGATGATATATACGAATAAACGGAAATGTTGGATATCGTCAATGATACAGAATGTTTAGACTTTATTTCAATAAAAATGTCTTATTAACGTACGTACTTACTTATGTATTAGACGAGCAATACAAATAGTTAAAATTATAATATAAATATATATATATATATCTATACAGAAGAAATTGAGCTCTTGTTTTCGTTTTTGTGTTTCATATCACGAAATTGAACGAACGATGACTTCTCCTCAGTTGGTATTTATATGCTGCAGGTGATTTATGTAGGCGAAAAGGCATAGACGACAAAGCTCACATTTTCTAAATGTAATACCTTTTATAATAAAAACCTGGACAAAACAGTTTTGTGTGATATTAGTACTTCATTATACTGTTTTAGTAACTGAAGTCAATCGGTATCATGACCATCTTTTTTATGATATCAATGCCCACCGCCATGCTACATCAAATTTATGAAAATTTGGAGGCCTTTTCGAATAATTCTGAAGAAAATATTTCATTGTGTTTCAAAATTTATATTGTAAAAATACAAACTGCAGTTATTCATATTAAATAAATTTTAAAAAATAGATTATACCTTTGCATCCAATTTCAGCGCTCTAAGTTAACTTCCCTCACCTGCCTTGGGTACTAGAAAGGACAACATTAAGCCGGGAAAATGTAATACTACTTTTTTCCCTGTATCTCTATGCTACAATAGAACAACCTAATGTACACACAAAAGGACCCATGAAGTTATTCAAATCCAGACAGGCTAATTAATACATAATTAAAGGAAATCAAAATCAACTAGTACAACTATACAAGCTCAAATATGTGGCGTGAAAATTAATCCTCACACATAAAATAAAACAAATAAGATGAAAGTTGGCGTTACGGACAATATGCTTATAGTTGATATATAGAAATAAGAAGATGTGATATGAGTGCCAATGAGTCAACTCTCCATCCAAGTCACACTGTGTAAAAAGTAAACAATTGTAGGTCAAAGTACGGCCTTCAACACGGAGCCTTGGCTCAACCCGAACTGCAAGCTATAAAGGGCCCCAAAATGACTAGTGTAAAACAATTCAAACAGGAAAACTACCTCTAATTTATATAAAAAACGAGAAACGAGAAACACTCAAGAACCACATCAACAAACGACAACCACTGAAACAGGTTCCTGACTTAGGACAGGTGCAAACAAATGCAGCGGGTTTAAACGTTTTAACAGGCGCCAACCTTCACCCTAACCTGAAATAGTAGTGTAACATTACAACATAGAAAGACACACTATAAAATAGCAATTGAAATGGCTTAACTCAATCAAAAAGACAATTAACAAAAACAAGTAAACGTACACTGAACGAATAAATTTGATCTATGACACAATGTCAAAAAGACAACTATAACCATGTATTTAAATAATAAAATAACGAAAATACATATCGGATACAAAAACATAAAATTCACATTATTTTTCAAGCATACTCCTCTGCAGGTGTCAATATTATGGCAATCTCTTAGTTATAGCTGTAGTAAAATTGTTAAAGGGGTAAAACTGAAAAAAAAGAAAATTCGGAAGGGACATGTAGCAAGTCTAATTGGATAACAGTTAAGGCGAAAATTACCAGTCACTTAGCACACATCATTAGAAACGTGTATAACTCGAAGAATAAAGAAGGTAACCATAAATGGTGTTAATTTGATAGCAAACTGAGCCTTTCAGAAAGAAAGCATTGAATAGAGCTCGAAGCATAACGAGGAACAATGTGTTTTTTCGAAATACTGACACGTTAAGCGCTGCTTCATGTCAGACAATAGGTAACTCTAGTATACTTACTCTTCGATTTAATTTATTGTTTATTTATTTATTTTATTTTATTTATGACATGTTGAGCGCTGTCTCAGTCCATGCTAACAATGACTCACTTGGCAACCTGAGATGGGTAACTTCGAGTGAACAAAACCCATTTGCACACTAAACATGTATAATTTTAGATTGATAAACAAATGATTCGTTCAGGCGTCAAGAGGACTGCCTAGTTACCCGTTTTTATTCAGAGTTGCCTGATAACTCATGTAATAGTTTTGTGACAAGTAAAGAATGGGTGAAATCCATCATAATATCGCCAAACGAAATGAGTTACGCATTTCGCCCTTGAAACGCGCCTTGTTACGCATTGAGTGTCCCCGAAATCATACCGAGATAGTGATAGTGCCCAAAAAAGATAGTAATTTACCAAGGTGTGGTGCAATTATGACTTAAAACATCTGAATGCACATTTTCAAAATGAAATATTAAAACAAAACTGATACTATATAATCAATATAAAAATGTCAACTACAAACTAAAGCAAAGAAACAATAAAAATAACTCTATCAGAAACTATAGTAAATGAAAGTTATAGCACATTTCAAAAGAGTTTAATTAACAGGGTGTCAAATTCTGAAGTTCTGGTATAACGTGAGTAAAAGTCAGACTGTAATTGACCTAAAGTTTGAATAGTATAATAAGGAATATCGTGTGTAATGCATGAGTAACTGACATTGCCTTCAGTCCTTTTGTGACAATATCTTAGCTTGAAATAATTGCGTGCATTTATTATCGCAATTTTTTAAAATGGACAAAAAAACCGAGATTAATTATTGCGATTTCAGGAATATCTGCATTAAAAGGGCATTAGCTGTCAAATTCATGTTCACCGATTGGACTCAAATTTTATATTCGACTTGTAACATACTAAAACGTATATCCAAATTATAAAAAAAAGTCTAGAATAAACACTTTACTACGCATGGACTCAATAAAATTTTATCAGCATTTCGTTTGTATTTTAGTCTAGACGCCATCTAATTAACCACCAAGGTGAGCTCCGAAGACTGTCGACGGTCATATAACCCGATATAGATATAAACATGGATATAATTAGATCGCGAGCTCATGCAATTGGATTTGTCTAGGTCTGTTTGATATCATATTATAGGTTAAAAAATCGTTTTTACCTGTAAAAGAATGAGTTTTTGTACATCGAATCAGTCAACCAAATAGTTTACCCTTGTTTCACTTCTAATGTTGACATTCTTTTTCTTTTGATAGCTGAACACGCCTAGTTCATGCGTAACCCATCTCTAATATGTGTGGAAAAATAATGTCGTGTTTTTTTTCTCTCCTTCAAAGAATAATTTAGTAAAGGAATTTGAAGTGTTTTCAATTGGACTAACAGTGATCAAATATAACATTCTGCAAAAGGAACAATAGTTATTCTTTATGAATTCAAAATAAGAAGAAGAAAAGGTTCGAAAAAGTAAAAAAGCAAGTACACAGAATGTGAGCGGCGAGAATTCAAACAAAAAGACAGTGAAAACAAAACTAAGAGTAATGTAAACAAAAACAAATCAAATGAATACTTGACCAATACTGTAGATATGATGTTCCTATCTACGATTCCCCAGTTACTTAAAATTTGACAGCCATTTCAACATCACTCATTGTCGCAGCCAGTTCAAAATCCAAATTTTACGCAACCATCTCAAAGTTACCCGGCCGTTGATATTTACACCAGTACTCCACAGAATATAAACTCAGTTATGCATGCGATTGTTAATCCTTATTTAGATGCAAATTGCAAACTTGACGATCTTACCCAAAGTTAATATAATACGTGACAAATTTTCAACACTTGATGAACTTTCAAAAAATATTTCTACATTTGATGGAACCGTCCAAAACTTAGTAAAAACTGTAGAAAAGGTGTCCAAATAAGTTTATGATGTTGGGCAAGGTATGAATTTTATAAACGAAAATTTTGAAGATGCAAAAAAGAATGTGTCAGATGTCAAAGATGCATGTGCGGTAATTCGAGTAGATACTGATTCTGCCAAAGAAGATATAATTCGCTTACAAAAAGATCTCGATGAATTATATACAAGACACATTGACTTACAGACCAGATCAATGCGTGAAAATTTCATTTTTACCGGAATACCGATGCAAGATAAGTTTGAAGAGAGAGGTGACTGAAAAAGTTCTCGAGAAATTTATGACTGAACAATTGAAATTATGTCGAATAGCCGAATACGACCGCCCACCGTTTTGGTAAAGAATATGTCGAACGATATCCCGATAGATCAGTGAAATTTATGACAATTTATGATTTCAGTACCTTATTAATAATAAATAAATCAGAGGAGTCAAGCAAATGATTTATGTTGTGTGTAAAGCCTATTGCTGATACATATGTTGAGATAGAACTTGATGAAAAAGATTTGTTTTTCAAATGTGCTATAAATAATATGAGATCTGAACTACTTATTGGTAACTGAAATCTAATGCCATATTCTCCAACAAAACTCTTAAAGTGTACAAGTGCTCTTCTATAAGTTTTTTGTGAAGACTAAGATAAATGTTGTTGAAAATTTCTTTTAATGATTTCTGCAGCTTGCAAATCTGGCAAATTGGGAACTGGTGTGGGAACAATGTCTGCCCATGGTGCTAACTGATGAAATTTCTGTTGACGAGAGAGTGCATCTGTTAATATATTTCTTTTATTCATATATATGTTCGGCCTTCAAGTTCACATTGTTTCTCAGGCAGTGTAGGACTAGTCTCCTTATCAGAAACATAATCAACACATATTTTGATGTTTGTTTGTTTAATATAGCAACTAAAGCTATGTTGTCTGTGTGAAAATGTATGCACTGGTTTTTGAATTGATACCCCATATTTCAACCGTCAACACTATGGGATAAAGCTCCAAAAATGCAATATATTGTTTTTGCCATTCGAGGTTCTATTTGCTATAGAACCAATGTGAACCAAACAAAGCACCATGACCATATGTACCAGATGCATCTGTGAAAAAAAATGTAAAAGAGAGGCAAAAGGTACCAAAAGGGACATTCAAACTCATAAGTCGAAAATAAACTGACAACGCCATGGCTAAAAAAGAAAAAGACCAACAGACAAATAATAGTACACAAAACACAACGTAGAAAAATAAAGACTTAGCAACACGAACCCCACCAAAAACTGGTGGTGATCTCAGGTGCTCCGGATCCTCAAGATATGCGGCATACTTAACTGTACCTGTTGTATCCTTTATCTCAAGTTCGATGGGATATATGCGTTCAACATAGTCACCAAATTTTGAATTATTTAGTGAAAGAACATCATCTATATAGCGGAAAGTAAAGATAAAGGATACTGCTAACTTCTTTTCTTTATTCCTAAGAAGTTCCTGTATGAAGTCAGCCTCATATGAATAAAGGAACAAGTCGGCAAGAAGAGAGGCACAGTTGGTTCCCACGGGAATGTCGATTGTTTGATGAAAAATACGTCCTTTAAACGTAACAAATATGTTTTAAATCAAGAAATCAAGCATCTTGATAATGTCAGTTTAAGAGAATTTTTGTTTGAATCAGAGTTATTTTTTGCAAATTAAGTTTTATCCCTCCCTAAGACATGATACTTGTATCTACGTTGGCCATTCTTTTTTGTGAAACAAAGCAGGACAATTACAACTTAGATTGTATGTACTCTAAAAGATCTTTGGGATTTTTTAGTACCCACATCTGATTCACGCCACCTCTAGAATAGGTAATTTCACAATGAGTTTGAAGCCCGGCTTCGATTGCTGATAAAATTGATATTAATAATTTAGAAAGAAGTTTCGTGGAGAAATTGGAAGACCCAGCAATATAACGTTGTTTGTAATAATCAGATATTTGAAATATTATCACATGAAAGATTAAAATTGAGAATGGAAATGGGGAATATTTCAAAGAGACAACAACCCGACCAAAGAGCAGACAACAGCCGAAGGCCACCAATGGGTCTTCAATGCAGCGAGAAAATCCCACACCCGGAGGTGGTCCTCAGCTGGCCCCTAACTAAAATTGTGTGCTAGTTCAGTGAAAATGGACGTCACACTAAACTCCAAAAACATATAAATGAACTAAAATAAAAAAAAACATACTAGACTAACAAAGGCCAGAGGCTCCTGACTTGGGACAGGCGCTAAAATGCGGCGGGGTTAAACATGTTTTGTGAGATCTCAACCCTCCCCCTATACCTCTAGCCAATGTAGAATAAAGAAACACAGAGCAATACACACAGTAAAACTCAGTTTAAAAGAAGTCCAAGTCCGATGTCAGAATAGGTAACAAAAGAAACTAAGCAAAATGACAATGATACATAAATGAACAAAGGACTACTAGCAGTTACTGACATGCCAGCTCCAGACCTCAATTAAACTGATTGAAAGATTATGTCTTCATCATATGAAAATCAAGTACAATCTCTCCCGTTACGGGTTTAGTATCATACAATCATAAAATATATGAGAAGAACATAACCCGTATCATGCCAACAACTGGTTTTAGAATAATAGTGTTTATTTCCGATGCAAAGACCCTATGAGTGAATCAATATTAATACCAAAATATGCAATCCTTAATGACCTGACAACAGTATCGTAACTATATCCTTTCCGAATAAGTCTGTTTAAAGGTTTGGTTAGCTTTTGAGGTGAATGCCGACATTTTTGTGCTTTGTAAAGAATATTACCATAAAATATTGGATGTGAAATACCTGAACGTATAAGATGTCTACATGTTGATTTATATTTACGAATGGTGTCCTTGTACCGATGATAAAATTTAGTAAATGTTTTGACTAGTTTGTGATATCGAAAACCCTGGTGTAATAATTTTTCAGTAATAGAGATTTCTTTCGTTGAAATCAAATACGTTGTTACAAACACGAGCGAATCGAACAAGTTGAAATATATAATCACCATAAGAACGTCACCATCTAAAATGGATAATTAACAATAGGGAATGAAAAATCATCTCTTTTATGCTAAATGTTGGTATTAAGCTTCCCGTTAAAGATATAGATATCAAGATCCAGGAAAGGGCAGTGTTCATTGTTAGTATTAGCTTTATTTAAAGTCAGTTCGACAGGATAAATCTCCTGGCAAAATTTGGCTAGCTATAAAACCAGGTTCAATCCACCATTTTCTACTTAAGAAAATGCCTGTACCAAGTCAGGAATATGACAGTTGTTATCCATTCGTTTGATGTGTTTGAGCTTTTGATTTTGCCATTTGATTATGACTTATATCTAGAAATTGACTATGTGGGTCGGTTGAAAACAAAACTTTACGACAAAAGAGATGATTTCAGCTTCCCAATTGTGGATTTTCATTTTTAAACCAAGAGTTCCAAATGGTGAAGTTGAAGTCATCACTTTGTAAATTTTACGGACGTCATCAGGAGTTGGTTGACCGTTATGGAATATCGGTTTCACAGATGATATCGGATATGTTCCTTATGTCGTAACTACAATCCCGTTCCCTCTTCATGAATGTGACCTACCGAATTAGACTATTTACCCCTATTTGTGACATTTTTACCTATTGTTTTTGTTTGTTTTGTTCACACATCATTGTCAATATAATGGAATTTGATGCGACTGTCATACAAGTGAGAGGTTTAGCTAGCTTTAAAACCACGTTCAATCCACCATTTTCTACATAAGAAAATGCCTGTACCAAGTCAGGAATATGACAGTTGTTATCCATTCGTTTGATGTGTTTGCACTTTTGATTTTGCCATTTGATTGGGGACTTTCCTTTTTGAATTTTCCTCGGAGTTCAGTATTTTTGTGATTTTTACTTTTTTCTCTTTAGTGTAGATACTGAAGTCGTCATTATTGAGAGCCAATATATCATCTAAATATCTAAAAGTGTTATTAAATTTTTGAGTCAGATGTTGTTTCGATGGGCTTTGCTGATTTTATAATTTAAACAACACGTATCTGTTCATGCAATTCAAATGTAAAACAGTTTGTAATTAGAGGTCCTTGTAGTCTTTCAAACTTGTCAAACTCTGTATCGCCGTCATAAGTGAGCTGAATTGTTTTTTACTACTGGTTCAAGTATTTTTACACTGGTCGGAGTTGTCTTAAATATTACAATAGGCCGATAATTGGCCTTATCATGCCTTTACTTTTGTCTGAAGTTATCTTATTATCTCCAGTTACATGATATCAAGTATACGTACCAGGCGAGTAAACAACAAATTTATTTAAGATAATATTACTTATAAATAAAAAAAGTTGAGGAATTGTTCATTAAATATTTCGTTTCGACTGAGGAGACTTAACATAGACATATCTTCATTAAAATGTATTATATATCTCAGGTAGACTTACTGGTCAAGGTAACAGTTATGCAGTTCAATCATATAGTCTGTATTCTTTTAAACGTCAATATATTTGATAAATCTTCATGCGATTTTACAAAACTTGGACCGAAGCTTTTTCATGATCATGAGATACCATATGAAAAAAAAGTGTTTGTTTTATTTTTCTGTGTGAGTTTAACTGATTAATTAACTTTTTTTCAGTTGACCGATAGTCACAGATAAACGGACTTGTTATTTGGCAGTCAGCGTTACACTCTTACATTGACATCAGCAGTCGCAGATGAGACACAGCTACCACGGACACCTTTACGATGTTTTTTTTTCAATTGGAGAGAGTTATTTTTAGACTTTGGATAGCTAAGCAGTATCGCGAAAAATATAATTTAATATGAACACTTTTTAATGTTGCAATGAAGAAAGGCAAATATGTACAAAGCAGTAAATGTAAGAGATATAACATTGAAAAAATACGTACGTGCATATGTTTTCAAAAGTTTTGATATGATATCTTTGAAACACTGAATTAAAAGAGGAAATATGTATAGCTCATGCCCGCTCTCTTTACGTTGTGTTTATCGTTAATAATGGCATTAATATATGTACATCATAATTTTCTCCATAAAATCAATAAATCAGTAATTGGATTATATTGCCAAATTTATAAATACAAGAACACACCCGCGACATCGCGGGTCCTTGACTGAATTAAAGTACCTACGCCTTCTTTTTAGCCTCGATTTTTAGTATTCGTATTGCCATCTGATAACTGAGTCATGCTGATTATAAGGTGCACAGTTTTCTCAGCTTTCAAAATCTTTCTTTTTGAACCCGTTCTGGTTTTCTTATTACAACCCTATCCCTTATTTGTAAATAATTATATATTTTGCATTTTTCATATTTTGAGGATGAGCGAATGAGATGAGTGTGTTCGTATGTTTTATTGCATTGTACTTATTGAGGTTAACTTTCTGGTAGTAAGACCCGTCACGGTCAGGTCGGGAAACTTGGTAGGCAAATGCTCACATTAAATCTGTACCGATACAGTGTGTTTAATGTCCTCCTTTACACCACAACCCATTATGATGTTCCTATTAAAGAAGGAAGATACAGAACATACAACCGGAAACTACATGTGTGACATATACTATTGGTATCGGTATCGGATTCGATCCGGAACTTGTTAATTATTGGTAATATTAATTATGTGGAAAACAAAAGGGCCTGGAATGGTGTAATTTTTAATCAACACCATTGTCCTATATTAGTTATACATAAAGTTAAATTCTTTGATTCGTCGTTTTACCGTTATGCCGGCTAACACATTGGACCTCGTTTTTTTAGTAGTATAGAAAAGACGGTTCGGGAATTTTTAAGTACAGAAAAATAAAACAAACAAAGGATTGCATTATGAAAAATTTTCAATTTGAGAAAATTAATTAACTCATTCATTTGAATAGCACATTTCACTGAGGTATTGATTCCATCAACAGCTCTTATTAAGTTTAAATATCTATCAAAATTAATCGTCTACTCTACCCTCCTCGTTGTCATGGAAAATTGCCAAAGTAAAAATAGTTCACATGTCATTTCTCGGTAATATACACTTAAACATACACGAAACGTCTAAACGTCTCATCAGTTCAGAAGTAAGAAGAGGTAATCGACAACATTAATGTTTTTTTTTTTCTATTTTTTGTGCATCAGTATTCTTACTAATTATTGTTAAACTCGTACCCAAAGGACCTATATAGACCTGAATATATACCCATCGGTCAGTAATGTGGCTTTATAAGTAAGATTGGTTAGACAAACTTTGTTACAAGGAGACTGGGTGTCGGATGAGGTAACAACAGTAAAATATACGGAGACTGGCTTGGAAATCGTTTCCATAGACACGTGCTTCCGTATTCAAGATATCATTCCGTTTGGATTTGTTTGCTTTATGTATACATTCTACTATTTAGTCAGACGTCAGTCGCTACCCTGATATACCCTATCTTTTGTTTTATTTTTCGGGTAATTAATGACGGATAGCGTTTGACATCTTTAGCCGAACAGAATTATCATTTTACATAATTTAATTATTGTATGCTGGTTCATATTCTGGACGGCAGTCTTTGCTCCTTTCTAATAAAATCCACAAACAAAAACAAATATGAAGCTTAGAAATGGAAAATATTAAATACTAAACTCGTTCAAAGGGTATCTACACGTCTCAATCTTCAAAATCGGTTATCTAAAAATACTACCATCGCTAACATTTTAACAATAAAAATCGTGGTTACCCTTCTATCGATAAGTGTCATGCCAAAAAATGACTTACATGTCCCCGTCTTTCCACCAACAATACGTTAAGGTCCACGTTAAATGGTTGCACATTTACCTTAAATTTTGAAACTGATATAACTTGAAAAACAAACAGTATTATTTATTTACTCACATGAAACAAACCGGGATGCGGTATTCAGTACGTAGGTGAAACTGGGCGATTTCTATCTAAACGCACGCAAGAACACCTGTATCGTTTTAAAAGACCCAATAAATTCAAAAGTATCATTTATCAACACCTTAAAAAGCACAAGCATCCTATTAAATATTTAACAGTTCAACCTTTAGAAGTAGTAAATAAGCAGCCTGGTGAATCTCATTCAAAGTTTGTACGATCACGGAAAATAATTGAATTAAATTGGATTAAAAAATTACAGACAGTCTACCCTCTCGGTCTTAATGATAATATCATGGGAATTGGTAATATATCAAGAACCGATTCTGTTAACATTTTGGATATAGTTTCTAAAACTGTTCGTAAAACCGTTCTCATGGTCGTAGAAAAAATCGCAATCAAAGAAAATTTCGGAACAATCATACCAATATTTCGGACCTAATTTCTATTTCAAAAAACAATGGCAGACATTATCTGTTAACAAAGCTCTGTTCATTACCGGTTAATAAGTTAAATAAAATTTTAGAGGATTGCAACACAATTTCATATAGCAGTCCTAAGTATGAAACCGTTCAAATTATAATGGCATATTGTTATTCTAAACTGTTTCCCAAAATTGATCGCCCTGAAGATCATAAAAAACATTTTATTAAAATAAAGTATGTCAATAAAGGTTTTGATTTTGTAAATATTGCCGGTATTTTTAACGACCATTCTGTTAAAGAACAAATTCCTGGATATTTTGATAATACTGAGCTCCCTCTTATTTGTTATATTTACAAGAAATCTATCCGGAAATATGTATTTAATTATAGCCAATTGTGTAAAGATGTTAATATCAGTGAAAATACACCTACTTCATGTAATTGCAGTAATTCCGAATACATTTATGGACCCATTGCCCATGTTATAACAGGAGATCTTAACATCGTTCAAGACCGAGAGTTAAAATCATTCCTCAGTAAAGGACCTAAATATCGTCCCCCGTCAATCATTAATTGGAATGAGTGTCGTAATATCATCCACGACTCACTCCGTACTTACTGTTTAAAATGGATAAAACGGGAAAAAGCTGACAAAAAATCTTTGGACTCTTTTTTTAATTCAGTAATGAACATAGTTGATATACGTATTCAACATTTTAAAGAACATTTTACTCTTAACAACAACCATAATAAACCTATTTCTCGTATCAAACATAAACTTAAAGAACTAGCCAAGGAATTTGTTTTGTCCCGGCCGATAAAGCTGCTAATAATATCATTATTGTTTGACGTAAATTTTACATTGAGGTTCTGAAAAAGAAATCACCAATTCACCAACATTCCAACTGACTCCATTTTCAGAAAACGACATCTGTAACAAACATAAACTTTTAGCTACCTCTTTACAAGCAGAACCAAATACAATGAAAGTCCCAACTATGTACTGGCTTCCGAAGCTACATAAAACACCTTACAAATATAGATTTATTTCGTCTTCAAGCCATTGTTCCACTACTAAATTGTCTATTCTTCTTACCAGTTCACTTGGTACAATCAAAACCTGATAATAAATTGTTCAAATAAGGCCTTTGAAAATAGTGGAATTAATTACTTTTGGAGTGTCAAAACTCGTTGGAAGTACTTGATAAATTGCATGCTTATATTGGTGATTTTGAATCTGTTCAAAGTTTTGATTTTTCTACCCTGTATACCACATGGCCTCACATTCTCATTAAGAAAAATTCACACACCTAATTAAATGGGCATTTAAAAGTCAGAATGTGAATACATATGTTCTAACTCTTTAGGTCATTTTTAGTAGCAATAAACAAAAGAACTATGTCAATTGGACATGCTTTGATACTATATCTGCCCTTGAATTTTTACTAGATAATATTTTTGTTCGCTTTGGAGATTCCGTATATCGTCAGGTTATCGGAATTCCAATGGGGACTAACTGTGCACCACTTATTGCGGACCTGTTTTGTATTGCTATGAGTTACAATTTATGACTAAAATCAGCAAAGACCCATCGAAACAACATCTGATACAAAATTTAATAATACTTTTAGATATTTGGATGATATATTGGCTCTCAATAATGACGACTTCAGTATGTATACTAAAGAAATTTATCCTGTTGAACTTACTTTAAATAAAGCTAATACTAACAATGACCACTGCCCTTTCCTCGATCTTGATATCTATATCATTAACGGAAAGCTTAATACAAAATTTATGATAAAAGAGATGATTTTTCATTTCTATCGTTAATTATCCATTTTAGATGGTGACGTTCCTTGTCACCATCTTACGGTGTTTATATATCTCAACTTGTACGATTCGCTCGTGTATGTAACAACGTTTCAGATTTTAACGAAAGAAATTTATGTATTACAGAAAATTATTACACCAGGGTTTTCGATATCACAAACTAGTCAAAACATTTACTAAATTTTATCATCGGTACAAGGACATCATTCATAAATATAGCTCAACATGCAGACTTCTCATACGTTCAGGTATTTCACATCCAATCTTTTATGGTAATATTCTCTATAAAGCACTAAAATGTCAGTATTCACCTCAGAAGCTAACAAAACCTTTAAATAGACTTATTAAGAAGGGATATAGTTACGATACTGTTGTCAGGTCATTAAAGAATGCATATTTTGGCTTTAATATTGATTCACTTATAGGGTCTTTGCATCGGAACTAAACACATTTATTTAAAACCAGTTGTTGGCATGACACGGGTTATGCTCTTCTCATATATTTTATGATGGTATGATACTAAACCCTAACGGAGGGATTGTGCCTGATATTCATATGATGAAGACATAATCTTTCAATCAGTTTAATTGAGGTCTGGAGCTGGCATGTCAGTTAACTGCTAGTAGTCTGTTGTTATTTATGTATTATTGTCATTTTGTTTATTTTCTTTTGTTACATCTTCTGACATCGGACTCGGACTTCTCTTTAACTGACTTTTAATGTGCGTATTGTTATGCGTTTACTTTTCTACATTGGCTAGAGGTATAGGGGAGGTTGAGATCTCATAAACATGTTTAACCCCGCCGCATTTTTGCGCCTGTCCCAAGTCAGGAGCCTCTGGCCTTGTTAGTCTTGTATTATTTTTACTTTTAGTTTCTTGTGTATAATTTGGAGTTTAGTATGACGTCCATTATCACTGAACTAGTATATATATTTGTTTAGGGCCAGCTTAAGGACGCCTCCAGGTGCGGGAATTTCTCGCTGCATTGAAGACCTATTGGTGACCTTCTGTTGTTGTCTGTTCTGTGGTCGGGTTGTTGTCTCTTTGACACATTCCCATTTCCATTCTCAATTTTATTTTAAACTGTATTAAGTATTTAGTTAATAGTTTTATAACAATAGAGAGTAGACAATTTCATTGGCACAAAGCAATAACTATAATTTTGTAAGGTCCATTAAATGAAATACCCTAAAATACCTTTGTTCTATTATCCTTTGTTTCATATAGCCAAGTTATTGATACATTTAAATACAGCCTATGACAGTAATCAATCGGTGATTCGTTATTCAACAATTGCCTAATTTAATTCGTTTTGCATCTTTGCCATGACACGAGTTGTGATGTATTTCAAATTAAGACCATTTTGATAGAAATAATAGATCGTTTTTGTGCTGCCATATTCTTTACTCTCTCTCTCTCTCTCTCTCTCTCTCTCTCTCCTTCTTCTTCTTCTTTGTTCTCTCTTTTTCGTCTTTCTTTCTATCTATCTTTCTTGTTAGTTTTGGATAATTGTTTAAGTCATTTAAATTACTTCAGGCATGTTGTTATTTCAGACCAAATGTAAAACGCGACTGTCATTCGGTATATCGAGAAAAAGAATTGTGAAAAATCAGTTATGGTGTTTAAGTATTGCGATCGGATCCTGAAAGATCTGGTATTGTACGTGGATACAATAAATCAAACTTCAAAATCTACGAGAAAATTCATTATACTATTAAAAGGCGGGAAAAAATGAAAAAAATAGAAATAGGTCTGTCAAAATTAATAAAATTTCTCATAATACTGTGCGCTAAGGTGAATAAAAAAATCCTGTATTTTTCTAGGAAATACTTATTGCGACACATTTTCGTATGCGAATCATATGGAAAAAAACACTTTTGAAACTAAAATGTTCCCATTCCAATATATGATATATGATATATTTGAAACTTAATCTTATCATGTATGTATATATGTAAATATAATGGGTTTTCGTTGAAAAGAATCAAATAATGGTGGAAAAAGTAAGGTTTTTTCTTATTTTCATCAGGCATCGCATTATTTTGATCGTTATAGGCAATTAGTGAACAGACTTACATAAATAATAAGAAAATTTACTAGTTTCTTTTACCGATTGATATACTTTTGATTGCTTGACGCGAGTTATACTTGAGATGATATATCTGTATTCTAATAAACCAAAGTACAATGGTATAGTGACGTTCACAAGTAAATAAATATCTAATTAATTTATGTAATTTTTTTTCAGAACTTTTGACATCAAGTATGAGCATACAGCACCATCAAACTGGTAACCTTGTAACTGATTTTTGCTCTCTCTTTGTTTTGTTCTAGACAAAGGGATATGCTAATCAGATTGTGGCATAACGACAGAAACTATTCGCATAAAGCTATATATTAAGAAAATAAGCTACCTGGATTATTAATATATTGTATACTGATGGCTTATATTTTTTTAAAGCTATTACGAGTAGCATGACATACATATTTGGTACATAAACTTATTCATTGCAAAGAGAACATGTCCGTCAGACAATATTCACCTGACGTTGACCTCATTTCATGGTTAAGTTTTCAAGATTATGTACGATTTTCGGATACTAAACAATAGTAAACACTTATTTACTGGCTATAAGGACGCTAGCAAGTTTATTGTTTCCCCGAGACACAAACTATTTCCCGACCCGAAGCGGGTCTATGAGTTCTTCTGATAGGTTCCTTTGACATTGAAATCATTTTCATGGATCAGTGAGTATGTTAAATTTGTGTGATACATGTAGTAAAACCCAAATTTTATTCTAATAAGAATCCCAATTTTAAATATGGAAAAAACGGTTTTTGTTAATTTCAGATATTCACGATTTCCTACAATATTCTTTATAAGAGGCCTCCCTTGGTAGATTTTTTATATATAAAAAGGAGGCCATAAAGTTTGGTTTGTACATATAATTGGACTTAATTCAATTCCTCCATTTTATCAGCGAAAAGCGAATCACAAGTGTACCGATATTTGCATATTTATTTTAACAGAGTGCGTTCCATTTACCGTCACACGTCAAAGATGAAAAATTATCAAAGTGGTATAGGCTTAGATGTCATGTCATCTCATTGTAACGTCATCAAACCAGAAATTACGTGATATATGACGTCATAAATCAAGGAACTGGAAATGTGTACTGCGCATGCGTATGACTAATCACATAAACAGAAGAGAAGTATAGAGGCCACCATCTTGAAGGTATTATAGCGCATAAATGACCAAAGTAATGCATTATTTTCCACCTTTTCGAGTCAGGAGTGGACCGAGAATTTTCCGATATTTTGTGATCTGAAAGCTGCGTAGAGAATGTGTATGCATCTCGGGTTATTTATGCTATGATTCAATTGTACAATTTCGAGCAAACAAATGGTTAAAAGAGTTTTGAAGCTGAACAATAAGTTGACCAATGACATGACGTGTGACGAAAAAAAATGCCAGCCCATCCAAAATAAGGTTCAAGGGTAACTTCCTGTCACGTTCTTGCTATGACGTTACTTCCTCTCATTACAAAAACCAATGAAAAACGCAGTTACCTCTTTAGGAAACATGAACAATTGTTTTTAAAACGCGAGAATATTAATCGGAGTTCTTCGCCTATCATCATTTAAACTGAAGGTAAACAACGAACAAGCCTTAAAAAAGATCGTAGCAGTCTTTGGCAACTTGAAAATATTGGGAGCAATCATGAGCAGCTCGAACAAATATCTGGTGCAGCTAGGAGTCACCCTTAAATCTTTAGGAGCAGCTTGGAGCATCTCGAAATAAATCTAGAGCAGCCATGAGTATCTAAAAAAATAACAGAAAGTACACTAGAGCAGCTATGATTAACTTTTAACATGTCGGGAGATTGTTGGAGCAAGTCGAAAAATAGCAGGGAGTAGACTGGAGCAACTTGAAGAATATCGGGAGCAGCAATGAGCAACTTGAAACATATCGGGAGATGGTGGGAGCAAGTTAAAAAAATATCAGGATCAACTTGGAGCATCTCGAAAAACTATCTGGATTAGCCTGGAGTAACTTAAAATTCCGGGAGCAGGTTGGGGCATTTCGAAAAATAATGGGGGCAGTTTGGAGCAACTTAAAAATGTCGACAGCAGCATTGAGCAAATTGAAAGATATCACGAGCAGCTTGGAGAAACTTGAAAAAATATTATTAACATATTGGAGCAACTCGAAAATAGTCGGTAACAGCTTTGTTAAGTACCAACAAAATTATAGAGAGCCGCTTGAAGCATCTAGAACACACACAGAGCTGTGTGCAACGACGCAATGTCGACGCCATGTCGATGTGTGTGAATAATGAGGATCTTACCAACTCCAACTATTGACCACTGATGCTTAAAATGCTCGACCTTCATTAAGAAACACAAACTTATCGACGACCTTGTTTCAGATGGTAATGACAGACCTGAAGCACAAGCTCTGGCTTCTTGTGAAATAGAACAAATTATAGACCAATGTTTGGAAACAGAAATATCAAAACATGATTTTACAACAATACATGATCAACGCCACTACCAGACGTTTCAGGAGGCCAGACGATAAAGAGCCTATGGAATCTTGGTTGTTTAAATTGTAGCAGCAATATTAAGATCAAAATGAGCACGACAGGAGCAGCTATGAGTCATAATGGCATTACTAAAAATCCCATCTTAAAACTACAGCACCAGGAAAAACTTCAATAACTAATCTTAGAGCAGCAGCAATATCAACCCCGTGATTTAGGTGCTCCGGAAAGGTAAGCAGATTCCAAAATGTGAAATCCAGTCACGTATGCACAGAAATGACCTCCGTTTTCTTGAAGGATGACCTATTTATGTCGTCACTTGAAGTAAATGACACAAGACTACGATGACGTCACTGCTCCCAATCAAAGTTGGGAAATCACGTGTCAATTGATGCCAAATCATCGTCGCTCCTTTAACATAAAAAACAATTTTACTCAGAATGTTAATCCATATTTTAAATTTGTTTCATAATGGATTTTGTATAAAACATCATAAAGGAGCATACGATTTCCAGCAAATTTGTATCTGAAAAGCGTTTGATTTGCCGCAAATTTGTTTATCTGATTACCGAGAATTATGCTGAAAAGTTAAATAAATATGCACCAATAACCTTTGGAAGCTCAACAGGTAGAACATTCTTTACATTAACAAGTTTTATTTAAGGGTCCGGCAGAGTCAAGAAGGCTTTGTGATGTCATTGGACATCAGCAACCACCGGACATACCTTGTGTGTGGGGGGAATATGATGCATACTTGGTAAATAGCATTTTGGATTGATTATAATAGATGAAGTCCTCCTAGCAATAGAAAAATCAATAAGAAAAAGAAATCATATAAAAATCAATAAAACTATAAGTTTTCTGTATTTTGTATTTGCGCAGAAATTTGTTCCAGTTTTCATTTTTATCGGAACTTTTGGTATAACATCATAAAAAGTTAAAAAAAAAAAACACTTTGACAGTGTATGATCTTAACAAAAGAGATGCGAAAGAGACCAAAGGGACACTCGAACCCATAAGACGAAAAAAACTGAAAAGGCCATGGCATAAAAAGAAAACGACCAAAAGACGAACAACTGTACACAAAACACAACATAGAAAACTAAAGATTGAGCAACACGAACCCCGACAAAACCCGGGGTGATCTCAGGTGCTCTGGAAGGGTAATCAGATCCTGCTCCACATGTTGCGCTCGTCGTGTTGCTCTTGTAAGTACAAACTCGGTGATAAGAATAATTTAATTACGACAATAAGTTTTGTCCGCACTTTTTTTTTAATTTTGTATCGATGATTCTGATCGGATGGGAACCAGCATAAAATTAAAATCGAGGAAAATATAATCCCAAAACTGAAAAATGACTTTATGTCCGTGAATGTTTGCTTGTGATATCTGGTTCTGTGAGTTTCTGTTCTACAATAAAAATTAATACATGTTATAAAATAAATGGAAACAATTTTACTGCGCTAGATGCGCATTTCTACAATTAACGTCTGTTCAGTGATGTTCGAGGCTAAATATTTGAAAATTCAAAACCTAATACAAACGTTGAAGAGCTGATGAAACCTTAAAGGACCCAATTCATGACAAGGAATCAGAGTTTTACATGGAGATGTATTCCCATTTAAATGATTTCGAATAAACAATCTGTATTTTCATGTCAATACAGAAGAGAGAAACTAAGACAACTGCTTTGTGTTTGAATTTGCATGGGTTGTCATATTCACAAATATATTTAATAAGTGTCAACCACATAACTAGAAGGGATCGCCTCTATTTCTTCAAGCATGGAAGCGTTCTCGCTTCGATTTCGGGGGGTTGTTGGTTCAATACCCGACTGTGTCAAATCAAACTTTCACAGTTTGTATTTGCTGCTCTTCCACAAAGCACGTGACATTTAGAAAGCTTAGGAGAGATTGATCAGCTCGGGGTCAGCATAATGTGTCCGAGTAGGATGAGATGTCTTCCTTGGACTGTTAACTTACGCTGAAATATATATAAAAATAAGAAGATGTGGTATGATTGTCAATGAGACAACTCTCTACAAAAGACCAAATGACACAGAAATTAACTAGTTTATTTCAAATGTGAAATTATCAGTTTTTATTTCACTGGGAAATCACGGTAATTCATTGCAACCAATGTAACAAATTTCTTTAATCATTAAACCATGATCATGTCTTCAATGTCATATGGATCATTTCAGACAAACGTATACACCTTAAAGTGATTTTATAATCCAAGTACAATTGACGTTTTGTTCAAACTAACTTAGAAGCTTACCTCAGCAAGAAAACTTAAACTTAATCATTGAATCGTGAAAATGGGGTCAAGTTAGGTTTAACCTGTTAGATAAACATGTACAAACATATATTTCTCATAATTACTTAGGGAGCTAGTAGTGCATCATGTCAGTTTACTACGAGTATTATAGATCAGTTCTGAATATTTTGCTTATATTAGAGACTAAACAAACTACTCTGTTTATTTATTTCAGCCACGTAGGATTCTGCCTTTTCATGAAGGAAGAATGAGACAAATTGATAAAAGAATCACAGTGACTAATCATTATTTGACACACCAACAAGCTGGACTGTAACGTTCCGGGTTTTCCACTCGACTTCCCATGCGCTACTTCTGACCCTTTTAAACTTGTCCAAATCACTACTTTTCGATTTTGTCAGGTTTTATGGATTTCCTCATTTATCAAGTAACCTTGGAGTTCGGAATTTTGTTTAATACTTTTTTACCATAAAATTTACGACTTTAATGTTTTTCCTAATTGTAGGAGTTTGATTTACGACAATAAATCAATATGGTGATTTTATATTCCTTCATTTTACTGTTGACGAAGAATAATCTCTACAAAAACCATACACGAAAAAGCATTCGATTGTATATTAAATGACAACTTTATGTTATGTTATGTAATTAGATGTATTCTACCTTTCTATGTTCATAAACGGCTCCATTTATTAAAAAGTCCTGGTCACTGGGGAGAGTGGATTCAACAACTGCATGATATGTACATATATGAATTATTGTCATTTTTATTATTTTTGTGATGTATTATGTAATGTGTTGTTTTGTTTTCATGTATGCCATCAACCCCATTGGGGTATAATAGTGCATTATTTTCAATAAATTCATAAACTTTTATAGTTTCCTATCCAAAAGCTAAGAAAAGATAAAATTAAAAAAATAAACAATTCAACGAATGATATACATAAATACATAAAACATATATATTCAGATATATTGTGAGATAAAATTTGTACTTCAAAACATTATATGGAGGGTAAATTGATTTTTTATATGTAGGGAAGGACATCTAAATGTTCAATCAGGGATAGAAATAACCATTCTTTTGCACATTGGACAACTGTGTTTTCTCTCTGCTAACCATGACTTTATGCAACTAATATGGAACTCTGAAAGGCAAACGAAATATATTACATTAGTTCATTTAAATTAAAACCTTTCCAGTAGACTATTATAATATGATTGTTGATTGTTGTGTTCAACATCAACAGAATTGCCATTTTTAACTGTAAACCAAGTTCGAAACTCTTACACATAACCTTAGTATCTAGCCTTATTTTGTATCTTCAATATTGTAACGATTAAAAGTTATGCACCCTAAAAATAGAAGTTTTGGGTCATTTTGGATGTAAGGACAAATATTATATCAAATGTGAAGATTTATTGGTACAATGCATAAAAACGAAAGATAATATATACCTTTTTCATTTAGATCTTTTAATTTTGTTGCGGTTACACTGTATGCTATCTACTCCAAAAGAATGTTAGGATTTATATCCTACTTTAGTTTGAACGTTGATATTAATATCTGAATATTCTAAAGGGTTTAACGAATTTCATGCGCGTCTGGCGTACAAAATAACAAGCCTGGTATATTTGATGAGTTTTATTTATTTATCGGGTTTTTTGTTTATTTAAACAGATACCTGCGTTCAAGGATAACATGAAACATCCCCAACTTTACCGAACAGGAGAGAAATGAAATATATGAAAATAACAAAATGACTTTTAAACTATACAGCTTCCTTTGTTCCTTGCTGAGTCTTTGGCTATACTTTTTTGTTCTTTTTTTATTTTTTCAGTTCTTCAATTCTTGAATGAGTTTTGGATTTTCAAATATTTTTGCATCGGGCATTACTTAAGAGACATTTATTGTTTAAATACGCATCGGGTGCAGTACAATTGATACCGTTAATGTTATTGTACAATATAATTCCTTGTGTGTATTTGATTTCATAAATAAGGTAACTTTTTTATTTATACCGTACCATGGCACTATCTTGGATTACTTATTAAAACAAGGAATGTATGTGCCTGAATGTAAAAATCAATCATTCGATGTTTCGATGTGAATGAGATATAGTGTTATGGTTGTGTTTTGTTTTACCCGTGTCCCAGTATTCCCGGCCGATAAATATATGGAATATATAAAACATTAAACATTGACTTGGAGAGGTCATCAAAGGCACAGCAACTACCACTGACGTCATTTGGTCTTTCCCTTCCGTGTAAAGATTTGACCAAGTCTTGCGTTTTCAAATTTTACTACTAATGTCAATTTGAAAATAGTTATGTTTAAAAAAAAACATACCATGTTTACATGGTAAAATCCATAACTTTTCCTTTTCAACAAACTCCTCTAGACATATAGGACACGTGTCGTATCGATGACCTGCAAGAAATATCAAGAAGCATATTAAGGCAATCAACTGACTTGTTACTTTTGTCTTATTATTGTATTCTATTTAACATATCTCTATTATAGAAAGTAAAGACTATTGAAGAATTTGGAGGCAAAGTAATAACTTGATATATGTGTTAGTTGAAGTTGTGAAACCATTTTGATTAAAACGATAGCATCAGTGCTTAATGTATATAAGAATAAGTTGTCCCCGACATAAAATATGTGAAACAATTCAAACGAGAAAACTATCGACGTAATTTATAACAAAACAATTTACAAAAAATTCATGACAGACTTGAACAAACGACAACCACTGTACTTGAGACAGGCTCACAAAGAATGTAGAGCCTAACCCCCCTTCGAATAACCTGGGATAGTGGTATAATCACAGCATAAGAACTGTAGGCTTTGAGATTTTAACATTCCATTTTATATTTACAGGTATAGGAGTATAAATATGGGTAATAATTTACATTTCGATAGGTTTTGCAAATTGAGTATTTATCCAAAAACTGGATGAGGAGCACATTCTATAGAAAACTGAATTCTATTTGAAGAAACCATCTGTATTGTCTGCACATAAACAAATAACTTCATTTTGTTTGTTCTTTGTCTTTACTCGCAGGTGGCATGGGTTCATATCCCTTGTCAAGATAGTCAATCAAATTTCATGATCAGCCGGATTATTTCACACAGTATAATTAATCGTTTGGTTCAGTAATATGTGTGCTGCAATGCATAATTAAGAATTTGGTTACATCTTAATTTAGAGTATTTTTTCAAAAATAATAGTCATTACTTTTTCAATTTACTAGCTAGGTTTGTTTTTTACTTAAAAAATTAAAACAACACGTTATAAATTTCATGCGTCCGAAGCGCTTTTCTTGATTTACCTTCATCAGGAACGCTCAAAGCCGAATATTTGAAAGCCAAGGATGTATAAGAAACCGAAAACGTTGAAGAGCTTTAAACCAAAAAGGACCTAAAAATAGCCACATCCATAAGGCCAACTTTGCCTGAGGGAGTTGAAACCTTAGTATTTTATAATTTCAAAATTTATAAACGGGCAATTTTATAAAGTTTATTATAAATCATGTCAGTACCGAAGTACTGACTACTGAGCTGATGATACCCTCGGTGACTGATAGTCCACCAGCAGAGGTATCGACTCAGTGCTGTAAAAAATTAAAACAACACGTTATAAATTTCATGCGTCCGAAACACTTTTCTGGATTTACCTTCATCAGGAACGCTCAAAGCCGAATATTTGAAAGCCAAGGTAAGAATATTGATACATTACCAACTGACTGATTGACAACTGTCATGATCAAGGTACAATTAAACACAAAGGGTGGACAATAATTGGAATTCTATATAGACTCCTCCCCCTTAATGCCAATCATAATTTACCAAATGACATAACTTGAGATTATACATACTATGGCAGACCACTCAATACACAAACTTTGACCTCATTAATATCAGATATAATTTGATATATATACATGTCAATCTCTGTCTTCATGTTTAATTGAAATTAACATAAACATTAAATGGACATTTTTTTATCAAAATTATATACCGATGATAGATTAAATCCTACACCTATATATAACTTTTGATTTACACTGCATTAGACAAAAGATCTGTAAATTTTGCTTGAAAGATGATCGAGTAAGGATTAATACATAATGTACTTTTTAACGAAAGGCCAAAGAGAAAATGTGAGTAAATAATCCAAGTGATGTCTATTTTTCTTGCAAAATCTGTGCAACAATTATCTGTAATTAATCCATAATTTGAATAGGTTACATTTATCAGTGAAGGTATTTTTATATTCCAATACAGGAAATGTATTTTTGCAATGCAATATATTTCAAGGAAAGAATAAACAAGTTTTTTTAGTTATTACCCTTAAATAGATAAAATATGTGCAATGCGGGGGACATTGGAATTCTGTTCTTTTATTCAGATTTTTAAAAAATCAATGAACCTTCTTAAATTAAAATATTATAAGAATTTGTCTCAAAAATTAAAACTCTCCATCTTTGGTCAATATAATAAAAACATCATATTAAGTTTATTGATGTGAAAATTACCCTTTGTCAACCATGCATCTTCAGTGTCATTTATTATCGTTTTAATCAAAATCAATAAGCTATACCTAGGAACACAGAGTCACAGACATGCCCAAACAAACAACCATTCACAGGTTAATTTTGGGAGATTTAAAAAAAAAGGACTTAAGTTGCAAGTCTCTTTAACCATTGGTCCCAAGTTCACTGAGAAACTACACTGTTATAATTTTTAAATTAGGTAATTTCTTCTGTTTCAAAAAATATGAATATTAAGTTGCAATTTAAAAGAAGTTATTATACAAATTTAGTGACCCACTGACATAACTCTATTACGCTATTTTATTCACTGAAAAATTGCTTATTTTTCTAAAAATCTGCAACTGTAACATAACTAACAAATATGCAATAGTGCTAAAACAAGTTGTTCTTGTCCACCATCACTGCAATGAAGGAGTAAAATGTGATTGAAATTATACGCACAATTCTTCCAATCTTTCCATTAGTAATTGTTGATCACTTGGTTTATTCATGCAATTATTAATAATTAGCAAAATGGATATTGTAGGTGCTTCTTTGTGAATGCAAATAGCATATCTAAGAATCTTAGTTTCAGATATAAATTCTACATCTTATCCAGACATAGCACCTGCACAATTTTACGTTTCAGAAAAAAAAAACAGGCCGATCTCATAGCAACGTATTATAGTTTGCTTGACATTAATATGCAGTACTTTCTTGCCATACATTTACCTTTTTTAAACTTTGCAGCATGAATTTGAGGAGTACAACTTTTCAACACCTGTATATTATACAAATGAAAAGGTAAATGCCTCCTTGTTCTCCTTGCCTTCTCCAGGTATCTGTTGACTGACGTTCTGTTTCTATACTAAAACCATTTTGCATATATAAATTAATCAGTTGGTTACGAAACTTAGCATGTATTTACTTCTTATATATTGTTATTCTTTAATGGAATATGTTAGTAATATTATTAAAATGTTATAATAAGTCATTAGAAGATTTCTGCAACATTTTAAATTGATACAAGACTAGCGAATCAACTAATTTGAGCTTTAGTATGACTCGATTCGGTGTAGGTCTACTGTATAAGACCGGATATTGGCACCTTTATATTTTGTTTGTTGTTTTTATTTCATATCCACTAGAATTATCATGTCCGTCATTCCGTCCTTTCAAAATCTAAGTCTTCCTGACTATTTAGGTTATGCCTGTAATTGGGAAGTGTTTTTACAAATATATATGAGTATAATATTGAGCTAAAGGTAGTGTTTGCATTTCGTTTGAGATGATCATTTTTCACAGATCTACGGTCAAAGGACTTAGTGCAAAGGCGGGGGCATTCGAAGTCACGACACAACTAGTTGATGTTTCAATGACGTATGTCCCATATTTTATTTTGTTTATATTGAACACTATGTACACCATTTGTGTTAAGAGTGCATTTTTTTCGTACTCTCATAGAGTTCATGGTTATTAATTTCTGTTTACAGTTATAACAAAAGCGAACATTTTAATACTGTGCTTTACTTTGCATCATTTCTATTTGGTAATTACTATGAAAAAGTATTTGCTTATAACTTTTATATGTTTTTAGCTTCTAGAAGTATTTTGAGGCTAAGTCTGTATGTTATACATGCTATTTTGTTGCAAAAAATAAAAGTGTACTTGCATGTATTATACAACAGCAAACTCCAATCATCAGAGGACACAGAAGAAACAATGTAGGACTTAACGCATATCCAATCCAGTTAGTGGAGGTTGTATCATATTCTATTCGTACATCATCACTTATGTATATGAACCTATGGTTGTTCTTGTTACTGTAATGCAAACGCATTTAGTAGATACCCAAATCAGTTTAGTATTATGAACCCTATTGTTGCTTCAATACTATAGTAAGTAATTCAATGATAGTAATTTATGTATTACTGGTAAATTAATAAGTCAGGGATTTCGTTACCATAAATTACTTTAAAGCTTCTACAAAATTATTTCATAGATACAAAGATTTCGTTTTGTATTTTGTCTTTACATGTAGAATTCTTATTTAAAACTGGATATTGCATATCAAATTTAAATACAATCCATGTTAACTCATTGATTTTTCGATAAAATAATTCTTAAAGGATATCAATTGAACACCGCAGTAAAATCTTTGAATACAACTATGGACCTATTCAAGTTCACCTTAAGGGTGCGCTAAAGTTAAGTGATTCAACTTGCATTGTTTTTTTTTTTTTTTTTTTTTTTTTTTTCATTATAGACTGCATTTTGTCAATACAGCTGTTTCACAAACCACGCCTCCTTTGGGGAGATATATAATATTCATAGATATTTTGTTTTGTTGACGTACTGGTTCCCAGACATAATCTCTATGTTTTATCTCATAGAGACATAACTTGGGAATGTAACCAGTATAAATAAACACGAATAGCGGCCAAATTGAATTCTGAGGAAGACCCAAAATGAAGGGAGGGGTAGTACAGAATTTTAGTATAAGTTTAAACTCTTAGAAATTCGGGGCATATAAATGTTGAAAATATGCCGCACAGCCCTATATTTTGACCTTTGAAAACAAAAGTGCATATGAGCTTTCCATTCTAGGATATAATTTTTTACGAAACTTCATAGTAAAAGTGGTGCAGTTTTAGCCGTAAAAGGAGTTCCTATGGGAAATTACATTGTCTATATTTACAGAAGTGGAACTTATACAATAATGTTAACATATCCGTGAACATTAAACGGTATCACAACATAAACATACACGTGAGTAATCTTAAATCCAAATGTGGTGAAGAAATCACTATAAAAGAGAGGCAATAAATACCAAAGGAAATTCAATATTCAAACTCAATAATTCATAAATCGAAGACAAACTGACAACACTATGTCAAAAACGATCACGTCAAATAGACAACAACAGTCTACAAAACATAACATTCAAATGCAATTGAACAATGAATTTTATTTGTGACTGTAAAAGATGTTTCTTGATGATATTTGCGCAAATGTATGACAATTTTATTCATTTTCTTAGCAGTTTTCGTATAATTGTACTTTGAAAATTCTTAATTCAAATGCGTAGGAGGATGAGTCATAAACCGTAGTCGTTTAAAACCCTAATTTTGGTAGCTTTGACAATGAGGGTCGGTTGAAAATAAAACTTTACGACAATAGAGATGATTTCAGCCTCCCAATTGTGAACTTTCCATTTCTCAGTAGCACATTAACATTCCAGCAGCGCCTGCATACGGAGTATATATCTCCCAGTTGAAGCAATATTCCAGAGCTTGCATTTCCTATCATGATTTCCTTGATAGAGGGTTGCTGCTCACAATGAAGCTATAAAACCAAGAGTTCCAAGTGGTGAAGTTGAAATCATCCCTTCGTAAATTTTATGGACGCCATCATGAGTTGGTTGACCGTTATGGAATATCTGTTTCACAGATGACAACGGATATGTTCCAATTGTCGTAACTTCAATCCCGTCAACTTTTTCCCGAATGTGACCTACAGAATTAGATTAAACACCGGGTTTGTACTAACATGAGCAACACGACGGGTGCCACATGTGGAGTAAGATCTGCTTACCCTTTCGGAGCACCCGAGATTCCCCCCGGTTTTTTGGTGGGGTTCGTGTTGCTTAGTCTTAAGTTTTCTATGTTGTGTTTTGTATGCTGTTGCTTTTCTGTTGGTCTTTTTTTCTTTTTAAGCCATGGTGTAGTTAGTTTATTTTCGACTTAGTGGTTTAAATGTCCATTTGGTATCTTTCTCTTCTCTTTTTGGTGTTCTTAAATTTTGTTCTATAAAGAATTTTGTAGACCTATTTTGTCTTATCGTTGTATTATTTTTGGACATGGTATTGCCGATTTTTGATAGAGTACCCTATGAGTATCTTCGTCCTCTTTTTTAAATAGAATTTAAAATACTTGTATGTTTTTCATTTGAATAATAGTATAGAAATATGTGTGTACCTAAGAGTTTTCCTAGGATGTGCGATGTCGTAAGTTTGATAAAGAGGATCCAGAAATGAAAGGTATCGAATTCCGTGCGCACGACAAGTGTTTTTGGAATAATTTTTACCTGATACGTAGAAGACCAAATGTAAGGTAGTGATTTACTGTGTACACTACAATTTTTTTGGAATAATTATTACCTAATACGCACAAGACCAAATGTAAGGTATCGATTTACCGTGAGCACTACACGTCGTTTAAAATATTTGTGTCCATTTTAAAGAAAATGACGGATATTTCGTAGCGTTTGTGAAATTTAGTAACTTTTCTAGAATCAAAGGGATTTAAAGCTTTGAATTGACATCTGTCACACACAAAAAAGACTTTATATTGACCTCTTCTTGCAATTGAATTTTTGGTTTGAACTTCAGTAACTGCATAAAAAGTTACTTTTGCAGATTCAACTTCATAATGTCAAAACGAAAATATATGATACACTACTTATTTCTTGTTCCTTACATCTTTGTGCTTTTCTACATTTTGATTTACAAGTGAAAATGAAATGTCAACTAGAACACACCCGCGAAATCGCGGGCATTTAGAGCGTGTTTGAAAGTATGTAACTGTTGTAGGATAAATTTTTGACTGGAGAATTTCAGAAAAGGTATCAAAAGTCATAGGTACATATTACTTGGTGACAGGACAATTTATTTTAGCCCTCCCCTTTTTTTCCAAAGTCCGTTATTTTTTGTTTTCTGTTTTTCTATATACTATGAACATATATAAATAAAGTGTATTTGCTATTTACTATCAATTCCAAATTTACTATCCACGGCGGTCACTGACATATTATATAGAGACTCTCTATATAAATTATTAATATAATATAATATATCAGTGACCGCCGTGGATAGTAAACTTGGAATTAGTCTCTATATAATATATCAGTGACCGCCGAGAATAGTAAACTTGGAATTGATAGTAAATAGCATATTATATAGAGACTCTCTATATAAATCATTAATATCATATAATATATCAGTGACCGCCGTGGATAGCAAACTTGGAATTAATCTCTATATAATAATCAGTGACCGCCGAGAATAGTAAACTTGGAATTGATAGTAAATAGCAAATACACTTTATATATAGTATATGTATGATCACAGTCTACAGATTACGCGAAAATTATTGTCCTGTCCCCAAGTGCTTATGAAAATTATGTGTGATTTTAAAACAGTCCTAAACGGAAGTCTTATCTATGACTTAAAAGTCTCTCCGATGACGGAAACAATATCCGGACGCCTTTATTTTCGTTTTCCTCCCAAAATAACCCAAACTGAATAATCATAAGCGAGGATGACAAATGCGATTATACATGGTACTTATATGACACAGAGACATGATGATTAATTTATTGTTGAAGGAAGAGAAGCGACATACAAAATGAGGTCTTCTCATTTAATAGTATAGATATAAATGTAATGAGCGAAGAAGACACTTAAAGGAATTCGCCTGCGATAAATAAAAAAAAGAGGTAACTAAATATAAACAAAGTTAGAATGTCAAAACGTTGAAAGCAAAATAGGAGATGAAGGAAAGAATTTGACATACTTTTTTTATATTAATAGCAATGAATAGTAAGGCAAAGAATTTACAATTACGTAAAGCACAATTATTTTAACGTTTTTCCGTTTGTCTGTCCAGAAACATTAAATGATTGGAATTGGTTATACGTACTCTGCTTCGTTTTTGACATCATAGGAGCTTAAAAATTGTCCAGCACTATATCCTACAAGTACTGATGAGATCATGACATCTTCCATTTTTGAATCTGCAATTTAAAAGTGAAAGCAGATTAAAGTCTAACCAAACCTCACTGCAAATATGAAAAAGTTTCAAGATGGAGATAAATATCATTCGTTTGATTCCGGTAACAGTGGGCAATGTCTTTTCTAGAGAGATGTCCTTATGTTTTTCATTTTGATTTAAAATATTTATTTAAATAATTGTAGATAAAATATAGTTTGTGTAGCTATTTGAATACATTTTGCAGCTATACTTTCCGTAGTGAAAGTCTAATTGAAATTAACAAACCAGATTTATATTTATACAATAGTTTTTTATTACCATTATCATCAATATCATTATAATAGACTTAACACAGCATAAATTATCATCATAGTTTACCCGTGGTGCCAAGCATTCCTGTTAATTGCTCCCCGGAAGAAAAATTATTATGCACGATAACTGCATCAAATTTCAAAAGTTGTGCATCAAATACCTGGAACAAATTCATTTTTTATAGCACAAACGTGTAAATATGGATTTATGTACTTGAAATAGGATAGTATGAGATATAAGTATTTACAAATGAATATGTTTCCATGTTCTTTGCTTGCACTATCACATTTCCATATCAACTTCACAAATAATACACGATGGTCATGAAGTATAGATTCTGCGTACTGACGTTGTTTATCATCTTAATAACGTGTTAAAGTATTCTTTTATTTATCTTTATTAATATTACTTTTACTGTTAAGTCTGTTTTTTGTGATATCCATTTGAAGTGACTCTGTACTTATGTATCCCGTCATACTTTGAACGACAAAATTATTTTATATCTACCTGTGTGACGTCAAACGTGCGATTCTACGCCAGTACTTAAAACCTTTCAATCCTTTATGGGTGGATTTTACATAGATAAATAAAATCGTACAATAAAAAATCAAAATGAGGATGTTTTAATTTGATGTATGCCTTTTTGTGCTTCTTTGTTACATTTGTTTGTTTTTATAGTGATTAAGATGATAACAATATGTTGACTGCTGTACCCATATTTTTGACATTTTTACCTATTGTGTTTGTTTGTTTCGTTCACGCATCGTTGTGAATACAATAGAATTTGATGCGACTGTCATACAAGTGAGAAGTTTAGCTAGCTTTACACAAGGTTCAATCCACCATTTTCTTCATAAGAAAATGCCTGAACCAAGTCGGGAATATGACAGTTGTTATCCATTCGTTTGATGTGTTTGAGCTTTTGATTTTGCCATTTGATTAGGGACTTTCCTATTTGAATTTTCCTCGGAGTTCAGTATTTTTGAGATATTACTTTTTTCCATGTTTAGTGAATTGCGAGATCTGGGTCAAAACCTTAATTGGCATATTTTAGCCCGATTTGGTGGTGTTGCATCTTACAAAGTCTATCCAAATTATTTTTGCCAAGAATTCCGGTCAAGCCGGTGCTAGGGGCCGTCTGAAACTTGCAGTGAGGTTACAGTTTTTTCTGCTCCGTGTTGAAGGCCTCATTGTAACTTTGAGACGAAGAACAGCAATAAAAGCGCTCTTTCCTTGCTTTTTGTGTGCTTTTATTCTTTGCATGTACTGATTTTATGTCATGAATGGATACCCTATATCCTTTTTTTTTCTATTATATGTCTTAAAAAGATAACGTTGTAATGAAATATGTACTAAGTTTCAGAATGATCTAATCACAACGTAAACAATATTAAACTTAAGTTTTAACGCAAAACGGGACGGATAGACATACCAGTAAACATAATAGGTAGGCGTTGTATAAAGTAGCCACATAACATATTGTTTTTTTATACTTTGATATTAGATTTAAAACAAAAGTATATCATTTTAATACAAATATTTACCACAGTCACTATATGTATTATTCCTTGATTGAATCTGTACCTTACAGTATAAAGACTGAAATATAAGTTCGGCTACTGATCATACAATTGTTGTGTCGACCTCCTTTAAAACATCGCTGAAGATTGATTTGACTTTAGAATACGTTTTCAATTTTTAATGTTTTGGTTGCATTTAAGTTTGTTTCTCTTGTAATGACTTTTATAATTTTCTTTTCTATTCTCATTTTTAGCTTGAAACTTTAGCAAATCCAATATTTAGCTTTGACTACTACAGACGAAAAATTATTTTTTGAATTTGCGCTTAATGTTGATTACCATGCTAAGAAATGTGCAACCACGTCTTTCCATCAGAGCAATTATAGTCTCGTTTTCCTTATCGGTCGGACGATTTGGTTCATAGTCATGGCATGTTTTGTTAAATTTCGGCTTTAGATAAACAAGCTTCCCCTGTAATTAAAAAGATTGTGGTATTGTAAAAGTTTTTCTTAAGAAGTTCAAGAAAATAACTTGCTATTTTTGTTTATTGATAATTTTTCATAATTTTAGCAAATGATTGAATAAAATTTATTTTAATCAAATTAAATCAATTATTATTTTAAGCTGACATTAAATGTAAGTATAATGTCTGGTAATTTCACAAAAAATTGATGTTATGGTTTCGAATCACTGTTAAGCTTATTATATTTATTAAGGTATGCAAAAATGATACAACTATTAGATTATCTTTTGTTTTCTTTAACTATGACTTTAACAATGCATTATTAAAATACCTTAACACCACTTTTTGGTATACTTGGTCCAAATCCTGCCTTTTTGTCTTTGAATGAATTAACAGTTATTTCACCTTCAATCTGAAATATTGGATACCATGTACATGTACTTATATGAACTGTTGGAATTCTGCATTCTATATTTATATAAAAACTTTTACATCCTTGGCTTTAAAATATTTAGCTTTGAGCGTTCTTGGTGAAGGTAAACACAGAAAAGCGCTTCGGACGCATAACATTCATAAAGTGTTATTTTCATTTTTAATGAACTTCGATTTACATATTTGGACCGCCCCTTTAGTAACTATTTCTTCCTTTTATGTTTTGTTTTGACTTCCTTGTCTGTTTAGTAGATATATTGGTAAATATTTCCCAAAGAATAAAAACTTTATTAACTATTTTTTTTTTTCAAATGACAAGCTTGCTGTCTAGATATAACAAACAAAAATGCATGGGATGGGATTTATTCACTAGAAGTAAACAAAAAAAAACTGTATCGCATTCTCCATTAACCGTTGAAAAGCTTGAATGCTATTGGCAAGTATTTACTGCGACAGTTTGATAAAAAAAATTAATTGATCAATATGTTTTATTTCAGTGCTCAAATGTAAACTGACTAAATCTTAATAATATTTCAATATCCCCCGCGTTGCACATATTTTATATGTCCAAGGGCAATAACGAAAACAAAATCTTATGTTCTTTCAAACTTTTTATCAATTATATCTTGAAACGTAGGCTTGAGAGCCCTTACAATGCCATTTTCCATATAATAAATATATTAATGGGCGTTTCTCTTTTAAAAATGGTTGATCGGCACTGATTTTTGATCTTGTCGGAAACCTTGCTGATATAAATCTTTGGTTAAAATCTGGCAAGAATTGTACATGTGAGAGCGCTTACAATGCATTATTCCATGTAATTAATATTTCCAAGTGGCATTTCTCTTTTAAGAATAGCTGATCAGCACTGATTTTCAAACTTGTCCGAGACATTACTATATAAACCTTTGATATAGATTTGATCAAAATCAGGCGAGGATTGTACACATGAGAGCGCTTACAATGCCATTTTCCAAATAGTTAATATTTCTAAGGAGCATAACTTTTTAAAAAATATTTGACTTTTGATCTTTTCGATAAAAATCTGGCAAGAATTGAACACGTGAGAGCGCTTACAAGACCGGACGGACAGACGCATGGACACACGGACGCACGGACATACAGTTGATGGGAATTTCTATGTTTCCTACAACGCGTCGCACGGGGGATAAAAAGGCGGTAATCCCAGAACAAAGACAAATCTACTTAGTAGGGGAATATTTGGTTATTCAAAAGTTTCATTCAAACATTAGCCGTTGAAGTATGTCTATTTTCTTGAAGAAAGATATATGGAACGACGAAACCAATGAATTTTATACTTTAGTTGATAAGCTAAAATATGTGAGATATTTGTTGGAAAAACAATTGTATATCCAAAATTTCGTGAATTAAAAGATCGATACCAGCCGGTTTTATAAAATTTAGAAAAAAAACTTACACAAATATTAATTTAATGAAACGACAATTAGAAAATATACTCTTTCAGAATAAATGTACATATTAAAAGAAATAATGAAACCCTCAAACCTTTAGAACTAAAACTCAAACATCTGATAAGGATAACATTGAATGTTTAATCAGAATTTCAATGGAAACGCATTTATTATTATATGTACGGAAAGTAGACTTCAAAATATGTGAATGTCAAATCAAAGTCATCTGTACCAAATGGTAAATAATACGAACTATTTATAAATATATAGCATATCGTTTTTAGCTTTAATACAACAAAATTATTCATCAGATGAATAATAAAATCCTAAATAATGATTTTGGTTAATAATAGTGGTCAATCGAAACAATATTTAAGAAAATCTTATTTTCATTTTGCCAAAATAGACGAAACATGGAAAATAACAAACAAAATCAATTCTTACGGGATAAACATGTCATCTGTGGATATTTTGAATCTGTAGATATCAAACATGAAAAATAATCTGAATATCTGTGCTAAGTTACAAATTTAATGATACAATAGACAAGGTAAACAGTTCTTAACTGGATGCACTTGAATTGCTTATAATTAAATAAGGATGCAATTTATAGAACTATATTTATATCTCGAAAGTATGTGTTTCATATAGTTTATGTTATTATTATTTAATGGTGTTTAGATTTTTTTTTCTGTAGTAAAGACTGAGGTGATTTTGTTTCGTTTTAAGCGAACAAAGTGGACTATCAAGCCTTCAAGAAAGTAAGCTTAATTATAAGTCTGCAATATTGGGAACTGTATCTTTGTTTAAAAAAAAAAAGAGTAAAAAAACAACAAGTAACACAGCATATGCAATCGGGCGTGATGTGTTAAACTCCTCGGGCACATGACTCCATTCTAAATTTTCAGTAAAGTTTGTTTCCTCAAACTTAAATTTTAATACTAGTACATGTGTACGTCAAAAGTCAATCTTGTAAAAATTACACTATTTCAGTTCGAAATAGAGAATACATATGCAAAATATAAAAGTTCTGAAACGATAGAAAAAAAACAAAGCATTCACAGAATTTCTTGGGCACATGACTCCATTCCAAATCTTTGTTTTAGAAAAGGTATAAAAAAAAACATGAGTAGCACAGCACATGCTATTGGGCATGATTTTCTTACTCATCTGACTCCATTCCAAAGTTTTCAGCTAAGTTTGTTTCCTTAAACTTAAATGTAAATGCATATGAACGTCAAAAGTCAATCTTGTAAAAATTACGCTATTTCAGTCCGAAATAGAGAATACATATGAAAAATATAAAAGTTCTGAAACGATAGAAAAAAACAACAGCATCCACAGAATTCCTTCAGAAAGATGGGTTAATTTTATTACTTTGAAGGCAATCATTTATTTGTGTTCGAATTATGTTTTGAGACCATTCAGTGAAACACTGAACTTTAACTATATGAATATCTTAACCTGAATTTGAACAGGATGTTGCATTTTTATTAACAAAATACCTCCAATTTTATAAACACATTAATGTTCGATAAAAAATAATGTAATAAATTATGAATAAATAGTACTTACTACATTTACATCGGCAGTAACACTGATAATCAATTTAATGAATATTATAATATGAAGTACTGTTACCATGATTTCAGGTGGGCATTGTTTGTTCTTAGTTTACAGTTTTATGCACATCAAGTTCTGTGAACGAAAATATAATTGATAGTTCAATTAGGTCTTAGTACAGTTACAAGTTACAAGCTTGGCATGAGGTAGAACATTATATATGACTGTTTATCCTTCCGTAGCTTTTTCACCTTTAGTTTAGAGTTATGTTCTATGTTGTTATCTTTTCGTATTTTCTTTAGTCGTCTTTCTTTGCCTTTAGATTTTATTTGCGTATCTTCATAGTTTTTGAAATATTTAAGTGTGTGAAACGACATCAGTTGAATTAAACTGTTTGGAAGGCAATTCATTTAGTTTCAAGAGTACCGGACGTATGGAACCGGTCAAGCGCAAGACGTTTTTACATACCTCTCTCGGTTTTATAACACTTACAAAAAAAGATGTACTAAGAACTAAGATAAATGAAAAATAGTATTCAACAACGTTTGATGTAAATATCCGTTAGACGATAAATTGGTATATCGAATCTGTAATTTATTGTTTATGAGCGTTAGACATCCAAAACATTTTTTTTAAATCTTGGTTTCGATATTTGATAAAGTTGCTGATATAAATAATTCTGTTTATCATTTTCAATATTAAGATATCAATTCTTGTATTATTTTAAATTAACATTTAAGGTGAAGTCAAAAAATGCGTCTGGCGTGCATAATTTTAGTCCTGGTATTTATGATGAATTTATTTACAACCACTGGTCGATGCCTCTGCTGGTGGAGGTTTCCCCCAGGGGGTATCACCAGCCCAGTAGTCAGCACTTCTCTGTTGACATGAATTATCATTGATATGCTCAAAATGATAAATAAATTGTTTACAAAACTTGAATTTTTCGAAAAAACGAAAGGTTTTCTACCTCAGGAATAGATTACTTTAGCTGTATTTTGCAAAACCTTTCGGAATTTTGGGTCCTCGATGCTCTTTAAGTTTGAACTGTACTTGATTCGAGCGTTACTGGTGTCTTTAATGAGTTTATTAATTCGTCAGATCACTAAATGTGTACTTTCCATCGAAGAAATATTCGCCGCTTCGGCTACTTTTGTTTGGTGTTAGTCACCATGTAGTACAGAATTTATTTCAAGCACAGCCAATGCGACCAGAAATTATTTTTTATTATTACTTATGTTTTGCATATATAAATAAGAATATTTGAATCAAATTGATGTATTATGTAAAAATTAAAAGAAAGGGTGGCTGAAAGAGAACAGTGAAGAGATTGAGATTGCCAATTGTTCCTGAATGAATATATATAGTGTTGTTAAAAAATACAAAGGAAAAGTCCTCCAATCAAAATAAACTAGTTGTTGCTGTCGCCACTCGTTTTATTTGATTCTTATATGATATTAAATTTATTTAAGGCATTTTCCTTGATAACTTGATGCTAAGACATAAAAATAACCATCTTTTTATTGGTATGTATTTTGCGTTAAATTCACAGAAATAATTACTTTATCGGCTGCTTTTGTCAGGTGTAAATCATCATGAAGATATACTTTAATTCTGAGCAATTAGTTGCTGCTCGGTACATACGTCCCCTAATGTTTTAAAAAATTTTTAAATCAGTAGATACTTGGAATAATTTGCGCGTATTAGAAATATATTAACAGACCACTTTATGAAAAACATGTTTTATAACGAAAATTACTCACGTACAAAGCAATGTTTTTCTTTAAAACGTGTATCTAAAAGGTGTAAGTTTACATTTTAGGTAATGATGAAATATCTGGATGTCAACTGAATTAAGGATGAACTAGAAAAATAAACATTGCACAAATAATTATTGGTTACTCCGATCATATAGGTGACAGAAAAAATTAAAGTATCTTAAACTTAAAGGTGTAATGTTATACAAGTATAGTCAAATTAAATAATAACAAAATCCAGTCATGAAATCTTTTTGATCGACTGAAATCAACGACAACTTACCTGGTGTAGTATATCTTCTAGACAAACACAAAGTACTTATAAATACACACCCTCTGTGTTTTCCTTACATGTATCATATGCTCTATTGCCTTTGTGCGTAGTTGTTGACCGTAACTTCCTGCTCACCTCACCACATTATATCATAATTATTTTATTTTTATTAAATCAAATTGTTGAATTTGCAATTTCATATATTTCATGCGAATTAATGATTATATGAAAATATGTAATGAGATCAAATTCAAATTTACCAAATATGACGTTAGAAGCTCAAAATAAAGTTTTTAAACTACAAATAAAAATATATTTACCGTAAATTATTGTTTTAAAGATATCTTGTCAGGTGATTCTTGTATCCTATATTGCACATGTTTATTTTATTTCTTTGTGGATTGTGTATGTTTACTGAAAACTCTTATAATCGCATGCTATATAATAGTTATTGTATAATAATGTGTATGTATCTTGCTTGACAAGGCCTCATGATTGGTAAATAAAAATGCTTAATGTCTATGGGAATATCTAAGAATTATCTGTCATAGAACTGACGACAAATAGGTTCTTAAGAATGAAAGTTAATTTTAACAATTACAGTGAAACAAGCTTTCCATTTGTATGACAGACATTTCTTTTTTTAATTAACTATAAATTTTAAAGTTAATGTCGTCCCAAAACGGATTTCATGGGTATCAAAACATCCCTATTGGCCAAAGTCTTTTCATGATTGTGTATAGCTTATTGCAACTTTAAATTCGTGGTGGTGATCGTTTTAGTTCATCATTCATATGAAAAATCATAGACGAAAATATTATACTTTTACCAAAATCTTGTCTTTAAAATACATTAAATTAATATGTTCTGTAAGTGCGGAGAGGACAGAAATTGTGTATGCGATATTTAATATATTACAATAAAATAAAAGTTTTGGACTGATAATTAATCCGAATATCCTTACCTTGCCGAAGCAAAGGTTAACTAGCTTCAGCTCAATGTATTGACTGTTCGTACACGCCTTTTCTGATTTCTTCAATTTGTCTGGTTAGTGTATAGTCATCTATATTTCTAGTTTTGAATTCCCCTTTTTATTCTGTGTGTTCGGTGTTGTCTTCTTGTGACTCAACTCAATTTAAATCACAATGAAATGTTCATCTTTTTAATCATTTCAATTGGCCTCAGATCGCTTGAGTACACTGTTCGTTGAAATTTTTTCCAAAAAAGCAACAAAATTCAAAAAGTTTATCAATTTGATAAAATATAACATTTTAAGCTTTGTTTCATTCAATCTGCATTCCAATGCTAAATAGAATGTATCTGAAATTTACGCCATAAATTCGCAGTCGCTTATAAGTCTGTGCATGTCTATTTAAAGTCCAGCCTGCAGTGATATAAATGTAATGAGCTTATTTAATACCACTTCAAGACACCAGCGTAGTCATGGGCAAAAACGTTGGCATCAGCCCAATGTAAAAATGTCTTCCAAATCTAGATCGCCCTCCGGGAACTTTGATGACATTTTTTTCACATCTTCATCAACCGCGAGGGTTACATTACATTAGAACTATTCTTTGTTCACTGCCTGTTAATTTTCTAAAATGTTTGAGAGATTATGCACTTGACAATATATAGACTGGTCAGTATAATTTGTGATGTAGCTCTTTTCCGTCTTTTTAAACCAGTAAAATGGGAACCTTCACGTACCGAAAAGAGGAAATTCCTTCCAGTTCATTTTACTAATAAAGGAATTGATGCTATCAACATCAGCAACATTCTTCATAACAAAGAGGTAAAATCTAAAATTCCACTTTAATTTCAAAATCAATCTGTTCCTATTGTATCCTATAGTTACACCAAAACCATTGAACCTAAAGTATTTAACTATAAGCAAACATTGCAGGACCTTGATTTAGAAGAATACCTAAAAAATACCCTCTGGCATGTGACTGTTCCCACTCGCCTTATATTTACAGCCCCTCTGGCCATGTTATTACTGGGGATCTAAAAACATAATTCAACATGAACATCTTCGAAAGGTGATATCTCGTGGTATCAGAGAGTTCAGAGAACCCCAACACATCAATTGGGACCATTACTTCACAATAATTATGGATTCCGTTGAGGACTACGCCAGAGCATGGGCTAAACGAGAAGAAGTTGAACTGGACACTTTGTCAGAATGGGTCAAAACAATCATGTCTCTGATAAAACGTCGAATTCATAAGTTGAAAAACTGTGTGAATGATCGACTAAAGTCCGTTTTCAGAGACAAGAAGCTGTGAAATGTCTATCATTTCTTCACGATAAATATGTTGTTGTTCCTGCGGACAAAGCTTCAAATAATATTGTCTTTGTATGTAAATCGTACTACTACGAGTGTCTTGTAAAAGAATTAGGAATAAATGAGCACTCAGGTAATCCCATATACAAAAACATATCATTTGACAAGGATGAGATTTTGGCGATTCATAAGTCCTTCATTGCTTCAATGAACTTACATTGGACAGCAAATCTGAGGACATGCCTTGTTTGTATTGGATACCTAAGCTTCACAAAATTCCGTACAAACAACGGTACATTACCGGCTCATCTGTTGCATGTTCTACAAAGGAATTGTCCATCAGATTGACAAAAAATATGTCCGCAGTGAAAGAGGGTGTTCAGAAATAATGTGAAACTGTTTACTCGCGTTGTGGTATTAACCATATGTGGATTCAAAAAAACTCTAGAGAACTTCTGGACAATCTTAAATCTTTACTTTTCTCTGAAATTATTTCTTTCAAAACTTTAGATTTTTTAACCCTGTATACCACCACTCCCCATGGGTATCGAAAAATCGTCTTAAAGAAATAATCCACAATGCTTTTCAATATAAAAATGATAGCATACGGCATATTTTGTTAATAGTGAACAAAAAGGTAAAACATGCTAACACAGAGGAACAAGTGTTCAGTATGCTGGAGTTTCTTATTGACAACATATTTGTTGAACTTGGAGGTAGACCGTTTCAACAAATTGTCGACATTCCTATGGGAACGAACTGTGTGTCTCTCCTTGTCGACCTCTTCGTATTTGATATGAGTCGGAGTTCCTTCAGACACTTGTCAAAAACAAGAAGATCAAGGAAGACAGATCATTTAATTTCACATTCGGATATATTGATGATGTTCTTTCCATTAACAATCCAAACTTTTCTGATTGGGTTCCGTTGATATATCCTCCAGAACTAGAAATTAAAGAAACAACCTACACGACTTCCTTCGCCTCATTTTTAGACTATTACCTCGAATTTGACATAAACAGTCATCTAAATACCAGAATCTATGACAAACGAGACGATTTTAATTTTGAAATTATCAATTTTCCCCACCTTAGTAGCAATAAACAAGCTTCACCTGCATATGGGATATACATTTCACAACTCATTCGGTATTCAAGAGCTTGCAGCTGCTACTCAGACTTTATAAAACGTCACCACTGTTTGAGCAGAAAGTTGATGACACCTGGGTTATGTCAAAGAACGTCTCGTGCTTTGTCTATATGCCATTTTGTTTTTCTTTGTTGACATATTTGTTTGTTTTTATAGTGATTAAGATTATAACATAATGCTGACTGCTGTTTTTGACATGTTTTCCTATTATGTCTGTTTGTTTTGTTCACACATTGTTGTCAATATGATGGAATTATATGCGACTGTCATACAAGTGAGAGGTTTAGCTAGCTACAAAACCAGATTTAATCCACAATTTATACATAAGGAAATGCCTGTTCCAAGTCAGGAATATGACTGTTGTTTTCCATTCGTTTGATGTGTTTGAGCTTTTGATTTTGCCATTAGATAAGGGACTTTCCGTTTTGAATTTTCCTTGGAGTTCGGTATTTTTGTTATTTTACTTTTTTGTATCTCTCGATTTTTCAGTAGTCACGTGAGACTCGTTATATAGACGGTTTAATCCCCATCAATTTCTTCTATCTCCGAACTGCTTACTAGACGAGAAGCCGTCTCTTTACTATTTTTTATCTTTCCAAAATAAGCGTTTTGATGGTACATTTCGCCTCTCTGTCTTGCCTGCTGAAGACTTCCCCGCAATTGTCCCTTAATTCAAACAATTAGACACTTTCACAATGATTTTGAATATAGTCACCTTATTGAATCAAACTGACACTGTAAGGGATGACAATCTCATTCATCTACTATTGATTATCAAGATAGACAGTCATAAAATGATTCGTACTTTGTAAATATAACTTCTACAAAAAGTATTTTACTAAGATCTAAAACAAAGTATTCTATACATTTTACTAATTTTTTTTCAATTTCAGTGGCTTAATAGTTGACTGTAGTATTCCTCCTTTCGAATTCGAACTTGCTTCTTGTTTTTCTTCAAATCAATGTAAATTATTCGATTATCTTTTGCGGTGATATTAATTGGTTGTAAACTGCGCTCTGGTATCATGCATCTTTCTTTTCAACTCTTGATACCAAGCATGTGTCTGTCCCGAGTAAGAAACATATATTGGTCAGTTTGGGATCCATTCTGAATCTATATCAAAGATAAATATGTCCAAAATGAGGGCCGCTCTGCATGCCAGTAAAAAATGAAATAACAAAAATACCGAGTTCCAATTAAATTTAAAACGGAAAGTCCCTTATCAAATTGCTAAATCAAAACCTCAAACACATCAAACGAATGAAAAACAACTGTCATCTTCCTGACTTGGTACAGTAACATGTATCAAAATGCTGTGTATCTGCTGACATGCTAAACACACTAAATTGGCCACAACTAACAGAATGTAGACCTCATCTTCTCATTTTTATATTGTCTTTATATATAAGATCCGACATATTGTCGGAATTCTATCAGACGCCATCCTAATACCCGCAGATTCAAGAACTATTGAATTTCATGAATTTACCCACAAGACGTTTTGTCCTCGAGGGTATCAACGTTGGCATTGAATATCAATGATAAGGTTATTGTAAACTAATTTTCTGTTTATAAAATTTGTAATTATTGGAAACAATAAGGTTTTTCTACGCCAGGCATAGAATGCTCCACAACTTTGTATTTGATTTGGCATCCAATTTATACTTTCGACCGCCACTGGTGAGTCTTATGTAGACGAAGCACACGTCTCGTATGCCAAATTTTAAGACTGGCATCATAGATGAGATTTTACAAACACTGGGTTGATGCCACTATTGGTAGACGTTTCGTTCCCGAAGATATAACACGCCCAGTAGTACACATTTCTGTGTTGACATGAAATATAAATGATGGTATAGAACCACTAATTCAGGCCCGGTCGGAAAGAACATATAAGAAAATAGTACATATCTTAAACAAAATAGTTCCTACGCATAGCAGTATCTTTGTCAATAGGTGAAATATTTGGGTAGTTCTGATAACAAATGAAAGCTTGGGGACTTGGGATCACTGTAGAACCCTTGTTAAAATTTCTTTTGAATAATACAGAAGTATATAAAATTGTAATAGGAGGGCACATTTGCCCTGTTGTTCAGATCAGTAGTACCTGTTTTTGTACTATCAAACTTCCTGGAACCAGTACGCGTTAATATACAATTAAATGTATGTTGAATTTTTCAGCACAAGTCAGGTTAACGTATATTTTTGACATGAAATAACTGCCACTATATTTGAACTTAAGACAAAGTAGCCATTAATGCTTGAAATTGCAAAATTTAACATAGAAAGCAATAGGGCTATCAATTAGTGGTTTTATACCTGATACGGCCATTTTCAGTAAATTTTTGTTTGTAATTGTTTTGATTATTCGAGATATTTCTCCCCTATTAGCCCATAGTTGAATTTGTCACAACTTTTAGTACTTTTTGTTTTCTCTATGCTATTCAATTTCGTATTACTATAAAAATAAGGAGATGTGGTATGATTACCAATGAGACAACTATCCACCGAAGTTTAAATGAAGTGGATGTAAGCAATTATAGGCAACCGTACGGCCTTCAACAATGAGAAAAACCCATACCGTATGGTCGGCTATAAAAAGCCCCGACATGAAAAATATGAAACAATTCAATTGAGAAAACTAACGGCCTAATTTATAACGAAACAATTTAGGAAAAACAAATATGACAGACATGAACCTAGTAGGTTTTCTAACTATATTGATTCGATTGCCGCTGATGAGTCTTTAAATGACAAAACACGCGTCTTTGATGAGTATCTCTGATTAGATAGGAACACATCTAAATATAGATGCAGGTATTTATTCTTTCAACTTACACTACCAGAGTGGAAATTCGGTTGGCATCTTTACAGGACACTCATTACTGCCGTTCCCTGTATTCTCATTTAAAATCTCAAATAATAAACATTAGCACTGAATTTACTTATTTAAGGTTGAGTAGTATATGCAAAAATGAGGCAAAAAATACCAAAGGGACATTCAAACTAATAGGTCGAAAATAAAGTGAAAACGCCATGGCAAAAGAAAACAAAAGACATACAACGGTATAAAAAACACAAAGCAGAAATCTAAAGACTGAGTAACACGAACCCCTCCAAAAAACGAGGGTAAGCAGATTCTGCTCCACATGTGGCATGCGTCGTGTTGCTCATGTAAGTACAAACCCGGTGATAAGTCTAATTCGGTAGGACGTGATTTTGGGGACGACGGTTGGAACATATCCGTTGTCATCAGTAAAACAGATATCCTATAACGATCAACCAACTCGTAATGGCGTCCGTTTAGTAGCTTCCTTGTGAGCAGGAACCCTCTACCAAGGAAATCGTGATGTGAAACGCAAGCCCTGGAATATCGTATCAACTGGGAGATATATACTCCATATGCAGGTAAATAAGTCACACACGTAATATAAAGATAACCAGCAGTCAGTTTGAATTGTAAATAAAAAATATAAAGAAAAAGAAAAATCCCACAAAGACCCGAGATAAACTTCGGTGTTCACAAATAGTAAACAATTCTTGTTCAACTTTTGGCACCTGTCATGTTGATAATGAGAGGAATATATCTTATGTTTGTAGCATTTTTGTATGAACACATGCAGCAGGTTTATTGTACCTTCCTTTTAATTAATATTATGCAAAAGAAATTCAGAAAGTTCCGTAACAACACTTGAAGTTTATTTCAATTCAATCTTAACCTTTAAAAAAACATCGTGGTAGTCTTTGTTACTGACCACTACCTTCTCTATGGAGTATTCATCCAAAAAAACACTGCAGTGAAGGTGTTGTAATAACTACAATAAAAATGTATACTTTAAAACTCAGATAGCAGTAAAATTACATTTTCTCTAGTTCTCATGGTATTACGAACATATACAAGGTTATATAACCAAAAAGGCTAAAATAAACATGCAAGGCCCTCTAATGTCAATTGAATATTTTCAAGATACGTACTTTTGCATCATAGCTGTTATCTATCATTAAAAGCAGTCTCTTGAGGAATTTAAGCTCTTAATGTTTTGTGCACGGGACTATCAGAAATTTTACAAATTACATTTTTAGCTTACTTTAACCTCATTAGAAAGTTTTACAACCATTTTTTATCAACTAGATCACCATGTCAAATATGCTTTCGTCATGTTCATATTACTGTGTTTACTTCTCTCAAATTTTCTTTAAAATAAATCGATATCAAAGTAATAAAAGTATAAAATGCCTAAGAAGGAAACTGTAACACGATAATGAGTGTTATGAGAATAGTTGTTGTATTTTATAAATTCACGCAATATTTCGATAAACAAATTAGCTTCATCAGGCGCGTGCAGCAATCTAGGTGAAAACAATGTGGAAGAAGCAATTTTAAGTGCTGTTAAGTCGCCAACACTGAAAACTCTTTCACCAGCACAATAACTAAGAAGCGATACAACATCTTACATCTAGCTGTAAAACCGAAAATAGTATTTATATTCTTACTTCTGGAACTTGCAAGCTGCAATATGTTGGCAAAACAGACACTAAATGCAACATTAGACTTAATAATCACCGGTCATTTTTTTACCAAAGGAAGAAAATGCCCATTCACGAGACACCTTTTAAGAACAGGACATACTTTTGAAAATATCACCTTTCAAATAATAGTCAATTAAAATTGGGACACCCAAAGTAGAAAACAGAGAGAGAGATTTTGGATGCATCAGCAACGTACTCTTGAATCTGACGCACAAAAATAGAGAGATGAAAAATAGTTTTATCAAAACCAAAGGAATTAAATCTTGAACATCATACTATTTAACTTACACAATTATTTGTTTTGATTTATTAAACGCATTGTACAACAAGCTGCAAAAATATATTTAAAGGACATGTACGATAAGCTGCAAAAATTTCTCAGCATCTGATTTCACCTGGATGGCTGCACGCGCCTGATGAAGCTAATTTGTTTAGCGAAATATTGCGTGAATATATATATAAAATATAACATCAATTTTTTATATAGCACTCATTCGTGTGTTAAAGTTGCATTCTTATGCATTTATATAATTTTGATTTAGAAAAAAATCATATTTACTCTAACATTATTAGGTTGATAATCATAATCATAATCAGTGTAGAACTAATATAGATTCTTAAATTTGAAAAATAATATAGAGCGATTTCTAAAATAAAATCTGGTTTGTACTGATCCCATAGGGAGCATAGAATTTCCATGTTCAGCTTGAGTAAGGAAAATTCAAAATTTAAACATTTGAACATTTTTTTAATGAATATAATTTGTAGTTGCAATGTTAAAATTGTCATTCCCATGGCATGAACATAAAAATTAATTTTTGAAAAATGATAATTTCTTTCTGCTCTTCATTAAGCCAAGACTTTTAGCCCTTTAAGGGAACAAAAGAAATTCTTTAAAAATGTTATTCTCGGAATAAAATTTGATCTTCAGCAACGCTCTATACTTTTTGAATTGTTTGATGTTTAGCATTTTCATTCTCATTATAATCAGATATTTCATCTCATTTTCTCCGTGAAATATGATCAATTTATCTTTTATTGAAGATGAAATCAAGAACACGTAACCGGTTTTCATTTTATTTGGCTTCATTCTTTGATTTTCGTTTATCAGTTACCACTAGAAGTGCTAATGTGCTAGAAGGTACGTGCGCGAGTTAAACTATCCATTTTAGCTTATTTGTTTTTAACAGCCTTAAATGTTATGTTAATAGTTTTCAGCTTAATCGATGACTTCAAAACAACATAGGTATAATGCCCTGTATTGTTAAACTTTTACCTTTGGTGCTATTTGACACGTCATGAGTGAAAAGGATTTCGACAAAATAATGTGTTTTAATTATGCATGTACTACAACGTTCTTGTTTTAATATAATACTTTACATATTACCGTCATTATTGCAGGACAATGCATGGATGGCTTCTTGAATGCCTAGAAGTTTGCTAAAATCTGTGACTTGAAAAACATATCCTGGAATAGATGGCATGTCTTTGAGTTCCTGCTTGTTAACAGATCTTCCGATGCCAACACTTATCACTTGAATATGTTTCTCTTTATAAAAGTAAGCTTGTTTTGCGGTATTTAGAGGATTTCCCGAAATGCCATCTGTCAAAATAACCAAGACATCTTTCGCATCTGATCGATCCCCTGCATGTGGAACAAACGGAGTATGAACTGAAGGGCTATATCAGTATTTGTCAGCTGACCAGTGTATTGTATTCCTTTCACGGCGTTTTGTATGGACTTTGAATCATTTTACTGGTTAAGTTTTATTCTTAGATAAGTTCTGCTGACGAAAGTTACTACTCCTACTTGTACGTTGGCTTGATCTATTGTAAAGTTTGACAAGATTGTTGATACAAACTCTAGTTCTTTCTTGAAGTTTGTTGGGCCCACGCTACCAGATGCATCAATGAGGAAAATAATGTCTGGTTTTTCTACACATCCTACAAGTATTTTTTTTAGTTATAATTATGTCAAAATGTGGTATGTAGGGTCTTTTACAATATCAAGTATAAGTAATCGAACAAATAACAATGAAATGAAAATAACTTGTATCTGTCCAAAGATTTTTTTTGCATTGGCCTTCATCAACAGGAACGCCAAATTTTTGAAATCAAAAGATGTCTAAGTATTGAAACACATGAAGAGCTATATGACAAAAAGGGACCTACAAATAATAACCAAATCCTTCTAAGGCCAACTTTGTCATAGGAAGTTGGAATCTTAGTTTCTGAATAATTTCTTTATCTATAAACGGACGAATTAAGAAAGGATTGATATAAAGCATGCCAGTATCGAAGCACTGACTAATGAGCTTATGATACCCTCGAGAACTTAGAGTCAACCAGCGGCGGTATCTACCCAGTGCTATAAAAAAAAACGAAAATAACACTTTATGAATATTATATGATCGAAGCGCTTTACATTGTGAACAAGTTGATAACAAATAGACAATACTAGTATGAACCCTAAATTAACTCTAAAAACTTATCAAAGATACTAGACTTGTAATTTTTGTACGCCAGACGCGCGTTTCAATTACATAATAACAGTGATGCTCGTATCAAAACATGTGGAAGCCCAAGACCATTAAAAACAGAAAATAACAAACATATGTGCCAAATATGTCTAATGCCATCTATACCTGGGTCTGCAAATTGACCGAAAAATGAACACATCAATAATTATCAAACAGGTATTGGTGTTCGAAAAAAAATAAAGTCAGTCGAGTTAACTTGCATCATACATCTAGTTCATTAACCGACTATGGTTATGTGTAAATATCTACATCGTTAATCTGCATTAGAAATCATCTTAGTATCCATACGACTTTGAAGGAAAGGATATGTGAAGGTACGTCAATGAAGCAACAATCCGACAATAAAAATAAATAAAAGGCATCTTGCAGACAACATATTGTCTTCAATTAATAACCGACAGTTGTCTATGCATTATATAAAGCTGTAAATCGTCCCGAAACTTGTGAATAAATTAAACTAAAACAAGCAAAGATCAACTTTCAACACCTATAACAATAATACGCTTCATGCTTACAAATAAACAGACACATTTCATTATAAGTAGTAACTGCTTCTCAGCCAAGTACCGCCATTTCCTAGTCTAGAATTGTAATATATTTCCCATTGACTGTTACTTTATGTGCTACTACCCATCAATCAATCAAACTAGAAAAAACAATCAGTTAGTTTTCAAAAGTAAACATCTGAAATCAATCTACTTACCTTGAACTGCAAGTAGTGAATCGATTGTAAAAGTAATAAAAGCTACAATAACAAATCTCATTGTAATTTATATGGCAATATGATCTCATCTAGTTATGGTCTTATCTATGTGACCTAGAAGTGAAACTTTGTGTCAAATGGTCAATCTGCAAAAACTAGAAAACAATTTAAAATAATTCAAACTTAATAAGGCCAGAATCATCATATGCCTTACTAAGGAGGGAAACAATGAAGATATCAATCTTAATGTTTTTTTTAAAGATATCTAAACAACAGAGAAAGAAATGTATTTCATCAGAAAATATTTTGAAGAACCGTTTCGTGTGAAATATTTTTGATGGAAGTATTAAAAGATTAAAACATCATATTTGAAATTAATTCATCAACCGAAATGAAAACTTTTTTTATTTCATAGCAAACACGAAGAAGTGTTATACATCAAATTAAGGCGACAGTAAAACAAAACCGGCGATTTCATGTTGTTTTGTGAAAGAATATTTGTCTTTAGATATTCATAAAAAAAAATCCATTATCAAATATAATATTTATTTTTCTTGAAACAAAGGCAATTTACCAATGAAAAACAAACCAAGAAATCGTTAAATTTGTCACAATTATTTTTAATAAGTTAATGGACTTTTTCAAGTTACGTTTTCAAGAATTTTTGGAGGGATTTGTGGTGCTCAGTATTTAAATTTTCATGATGTGTTTTTATACAATACTAATCTTGTTATTCTGTGGTTTACATGTTGTAATGTACTATTATATTATTTATTTTTATTATACTGCACGATAAAATGCCACATTTTGATTGGCTAATACGAGGGTGTTAATTTACTCTATTACCCTTCATGGAGTCGCTTGATCAAGTGTGCGCTTTATGAAATACGGATGGTTGTTATGTACAAGACGTCATAGTTTATTACTTTGAATTTGAAATTTAATCGACAGTAATAACAGAACATTCAGTATAATAAATTAAATAACACATATCTGAGAGGGTGATAAGACAGATTGTTTCCCCTCGAAAAGACAATGTCAACCTTGGCTTCGCCTCAGATTTCGGTACTTATACATCCTCGGATTTCAAATGTTTGGCTTGAGCGTTCCTGATGAAGGTAAATCCAGAAAAGCGCTTCGGACGCATGAAATTATTAAACGTGTTGTTTTCAATTTTTTGACAATGTTTTCTAGGGGTAACAATCTGCTCTATCACCCTCTCAGCTATGTGTTATTTATATAATGTGTTTCCCTGTCCTGAGTGCTCTTGCGTTTATTTATAATGTATATCTGTCACGTAATGTGTTGTCATTTGAGCGGTATTTTTAACATTGCCATATAAGCGGGAGGTTTGGCTAGCCATAAAACTAGGTTCAACCCACCATTTTTTCTTAAAATGTCCTGTATCAAGTCAGAATATGACAGTTGTTATCAAACAGCTCGTTTATATGTATGTTGGCGATTGTTTTTGTTGCAGTTCAGTGTTTCTATTGTTCCGTTGTTTTCCTCTTATAGTTGATGTGTTTCTCTCGATTTTGGTTTGTGACCCGGATTTGTTTTCTATAAATTTTTCCGATTGAAAGGCAAGGGATACATTTCGAAAATATCTGATTTTTATGTCAAATACTATCGCAAAACGTTCCTTTAAAAAGACGGATTAATCTCACATCCCTAGTAATAACTAGGGCCAGGATATGGACAACTTTAAAATTTGTACACTTCCCAAATAAATTAATTGTCATCCCTAAGTTATCGAATATTAAGGTACTCTATCCATTTATAGTATAGCCGACACTGAAAACACCAAAACTGTAGGTGTCTTTTCGTTCGTCAAGGAATTTCTGCATCATTCGAAGAAAGGTAGCTCCAGACATGCACATACTAATTTGAATTCTGACGAACTGTTAACAATTATCAGGAGTTGAGACCAATGTCATGATTTGAGACTGTTCTTTAATTGATATTAGGTCAAAACATTACGAATGTTCGAAGAGTAGCTGCTGCATGTATTTTTGCGATTCATTGTCACAAAGTTCAATTTTCAAAAGTACAAAAAAAGAAATCGAGTTTTCTCTTTTGATTTTTTATAATTTTGTTATCCAGGTATGTTTTATTGCTACTTATACAGTTGGTTTTGCTCATTGGACCGTATGGTCACTTGTAGTTGCTTGCATTTTTATCATTTGGTCTTTGGTGGATAGTTTTCTCATTGCGTTAACCATCATGCCACATCTCTTAAACAAATTATGCAACTTCTTTTAACTATTAATAAAAACAAATATATTAAACAAAGTATCATGATTGGACTGTTATTTAGAGTAGACAATAGATCTATACAACAGAGAGTTGTTCATGGTTTGTGTGGGAATATATCTTAATATCCCATCAAAAATATTAATGATCTTCTCTTGATTCAACTTCTCTAAATATCTCAGTGCCAATGTCTACATCCAATGATAGAGAATTGTCGTTCTCAAACACTTCTGTTCCATCTCCCACATTAGTATTTACTATAGTCATCCGTCCTATTTCTACATTTGACCATGTTCTCTTTCTTCATACTTTCTCAGCAAATTGTTCTGAAAAACATTTGATATTTGGATTGTCTTTCAACGGATAACCATAACTTTCCCAACCTTTCAATGCGCTGGTTCTAGTCCTGTCGGCAACGCTACATTTTCAGGTTGCATTCCTGGCAGAGCCTAAAATTGTCACAATAACATGTTCCCATTGGTTCGACTAAATCTACTGTCACATGGTAAACCAGTTCATCTATGATTGCTATTTCACTTGTACGATTTTACACTACCTTACCCGTCGGAACCGTTTTCTAGTATTATTCAAACGATTAAACAACATCGCTGTGTGATGCCTCTTCGGTAAAAATTGGAAGATGTCATATCAAGAGATTTGTATTTCTAAATATGTCCGATGAGTAGCTCTTTCGTGCAACTTTTTTTTTTTTTTTTTTTTGGCTCAAAATTCAAATAGAATCACACTTTGTTTATAGATATAGGAAGATGTGGTGTGAGTGCCAATGAGACAACTCTCCATCCAAATAACAATTTATAAAAGTAAACCATTATAGGTCAATGTACGGCCTTCAACACGGAGCCTTGGCTCACACCGAACAACAAGCTATAAAGGGCCCCAAAAGTACTAGTGTAAAACCATTCAAACGGTAAAACCAACGGTCTAGTATATAAAAAACGAGAAACGAGAAACACGTATAAATTACATAAACAAACGACAACTACTGTACATCAGATTCCTGACTTAGGACAGGTGCAAACATTTGCAGCGGGATTAAACGTTTTAATGGTACCAAACCTTCTCCTTTTCTGAAACAATAGTATAACATCACAACATAGAAAACACACGATAAAACATCAATTGGAAGGCTTAACTCAATCAAAACGTAAATTAACACACTATGAACGAATAAATTCGATCTGTGATACCTGAAAGTAAATACATAGTTAATAAAATATTAGGGACAAACATTCAAGGCCAAAAAGCAAACAAACAAGTCCAAATAAAGCCATGGCAAAACACTACCGCGAAATATTAAACCCTTAGAAAATAATCACTTTTGAAAAACCGGTTTTCATAATATATACAGGTAAATGAAAATAACTTTGTCGTTTTAGGTATACTTTTTCTGTCTATATAAAATCTTCCAATAATTAGGAATACCAAGAAAGGTCTGTCATATAAATACCTAATTTAACACTAGATACATAAGGGTAAATATCAACAATAAAACTTCCTGTACAGATTAAAGGAGAATAATCTTGATATTAATACAAATGTAGTACGAAGAAGTGAAAATTAGTAGATATTCCAAATAATCAAAGCTGGTATACAGACAAGATCCATATTAATATAAAATAACAAAAAGTATTAAAAATAGTATCAACAGGTCGAATTAACAAGAAAGTACGATTTGAGAGTACTCGCAGTTACTGACAGCTAGTTAAAAGCCAAAACAATTAATGATAAAAATCATGCATCAGAGACTAAAATCAACTAAAACACATCCCAGGGATTTAGTATTTTAACGTCATGAACAGTCAGAGAAGACATGACTTGTGCAATGCCAAAAATAAATGTATCGACAGGTAGTAGGATAGTGAGGAGCTACTTCTTAAGAGATAAAATTAACGTGTGTGTGTCTCTAAACATCCCGCCTCAAAAGAAGATACAACTTAGTTATGTTTTAATTTGCTAATGACAAAATCGATATTAGTGCCAATGTAAACTATATTCAGAGATCTAATTACAATATTGGTACGATAACCCTTACTTATAAGTTTGTTTAAAGGTTCGATGAGTTTACACGGATCACATAGTGATTTCCTCGCTTTAAGTACAATATTACCGTAAAATTTAGGATGTGAAATACCATTTTTAATAAGTTTTCTACAGGTACAGCCAAATTTACTAATCAAATCTTTGTATCTATGAAAGAATTTAGTAAAAGTTTTAAGTAATTTATGGTATCGAAATCCCTGACACAATAATTTCCCAGTGATGCATTGATTACGTTCGTTAAAATCTATGACATCAGAACACACACGGGCATACCGAACGAGTTGGGATATATAAACACCGTATGATGGAGCCAAAGGCACATCGCCGTCTATCTTGTTTCCTGACCTTACTATTTTGATTATAAATCTTTTAAAGTACACTTTTAATTATGGAAAACGGTGACCTTGTTCCAATTGTGATGGTTAATACTGGTATACTGTCATTTTGCAATGTTTTACAACTTGGTCGTGACCTTATATGCTTGGTTATGGCTTCACCGAGTATATGTTGTTGTAGTTGAATTTACCAAACATATTGGGTACTTTCAGTGCTTTGATATGGTGTTTCTCGTTTCGTGCTCGAAATCTGTTTACTACTGCCGAACCTTCATCATATTAATTGTACTTAAATAAAGACAACAGTAGTATACCGCTGTTCGAAACTCATAAATCGATAGAGATAAAAACAAATCCGGGTTACAAACTAAAACTGAGGGAAACGCATCAAAAATAAGAGGAGAACAACGACACAACAAAAACATAAGTCCTGAGTTGATCTCACGCGAAAAATGTTTTAAAAAAAACAAAGTCTTAAATTTGCTTCCTTTGGCACTAAATAAACACAGAACTTATCCGATATCTGATATCACCATAGAACGCGCGTAACTTTTCTTTCTTGTTAAATGGTCGTCAAATACCAGCTCATTCTCAAAAGAGAGGCAAAAGATACCAAAGGGATATTCAAAATCATAAATCAGAAACAAACTGACAACACCATGGCAAAAAAAAAAAAACGAAAAACAACGAAAAGACATACACAGTATACGAAAGACAACACAGAAAACTAAAGACTTGAGATACACGAACCCCATCAAATTAAAAAAAATCTAGAATTTAAAATTGATACTATAAGTCAGAAGAACCTTAGTTAAGGAACAAAATAAGCTAAAAATATTGATAGGTTATTGAACTCCTTTTTGAGATATTTGATTTTTTTTTAAATGGCGGGAAAAGGCTGACTCGGACTTTTACCTTATATTTAGCATTGGCATTGTTAGGGTCTCAAATCGTAAGAAAAAAATGTAGAATCTGCTTAAATTTCGGTGATGACCTTTTTATAAGCTATTGAAGTCTCGTATGAAAAGTAAAGTGGGTGAAATCATATGGGGCAAAATATTTTACCTTGTATCGTAGGAAAAAACCCAAGAAATCCGAACATTTGATAAAAATTCATAAACCTGAATCTTTCTTTTTCGTTCACAAAACTTCCCAGTCCGTTTTACAATCTTTAATCTAGTTGATACCCTACACTACCAGGAATTTGCATTGCGTTTACATGTACTTTGAATGCCACTACATATACAGTACCGGTAAAAAATATCATCAATCAGTACATTTCTTACCAATACCTTTTCAGTACATATAATTATATGCATGTTTTCAGAAATGTTGAGAAAAACTTGTTTTGAGTACTGAAAATTTTAGTCATTTTTCACTACTAAATTTTTTTTTTCGTCATTTTTCAGTCCTAAATTTGTTTTGTCATTTTTCGTACTGCTATATATAATTATCTTATGGTTTTCAAGAATAAGTCAAAAGCATGTGAAAAGGTGAAAAAAGTCTTCATTGTGATGCTACCCGTAAATCTTGCGTCTGGAGTCGGTTTTTAAAACGCTTCTGAGATGTAGATTAGGATGACTGACGAAAAGGACGATGGCAAAGGATTGTCACCAATACTTTTTGTTGTTGATTTAACTTGCCAAACAAAAATTCAGGGCATATGAATCAATGAAATTAAACAAGCAACTCATTCAAATGATTTATTGTCACTGAGGTCAACGGAAGCCTTCAATGAGAACGGTTTTAATCTTTTGCTGATGACAACTTCAAAATCTACTCATTTTGATGACAGCAAAGAACTAAAAAATGTCAACAGATCAAAGAAATTGGAGATTTTAGGTACAGAATTACGACTTAAAACAAGAAGGTTTACATTTCATTTGGTTAGTATGGTATGGTGATCATGAAGTTGAATATGGTGTTCAAACTTTTTAGTTTACTACAGGGGATCCTGTGAGGGTAAGGGTTCTTTTAATTAATGGTTATGGTTAGTTTAAGGTCACGATCAGGCTTATTTAGTTTTTTGGCGGACAACCATTTGATATTAGGGAGGGTTTTTTTGACGAATAGAACTATTCATTTTAATCTGTTGCATGCATGCTTAATTTTTACTGCAGCAAAGTTTCATTTTAACTTTGTACACACTTTATCCTTGCATTTTGAGTTGCAGAGAATTAATTTTCCTCCTGTCTTGGGCAAAATCAATTCTTTCAGCTCTTTCCTGCCCAAAAGTGTGTGTATGTGTGTGTGTGTGTGGGGGGTCTTCCTATATGAAGGTATACCCAGAGCTACAGCTGGTATGGGTCACTTTTTTTGGGAATGCCGAATAGCAGTGGTGCAAATTCCAGGAGGTAATATATACCAATGCCTATGGGTAGAAATTTATATGTCAATGGTTCATAGTACATGTTCGTCTTCTGTTAAGTCCTTATAAATGATGTAAATTAAATAACAAAATCTAGCTAGCACTAGTTGCAGACGGTGGCTAAGGATCTATATTGTGTACGGTATGAACAATATCCTTTAGCAGAGAGAAGATATTGATTTTGATCTTTTTATTTCATAATATGAATCGCGGGTCCCATCTGGTTAACATCTCATTGAAATCAGATGTCATAATGGGTTTTGATTTTCTTATTAAATATACATATGAATGGGTAGGGATTTTCACATAAATCAATATATTATATGAATGGGAGGTGTTTTTCATACCCCAACCGGGCGTACGCGTCTGTACTCAAATTTGTAGGTTGACACCCCCCTGAGTACCAGCCAGGCCAGGATATGGACAACTTTAAAATTTGTACACTTCCCAATATATTTCCTATGTCACAATGCTTGTTGTTATATCACAGCAAAAAATGATTGTTTGATGACGTCATTTATAATCATTGTAATTCATTCATAAAAAACAACTCGAGATTGATGTATTTCTTTTCAAAATCCTATTTATGAATATTAAAAAAAAATACATGAAAATATAATAGCATAACTAACCGGGGGTGGGGGTCTTGGGTCCTATGATATAAGATATAAGATATTATAAATATAAAGCCCAAACAACCGGACTGGTACAAAATAACACAAATATACAACAAACAATACAATTATGTAACAACCAATGAGAAGGTACCTAGCTTGGTACAGGAATTTGAATATTTGATTAAACATTTTTGAGAAGAATAGATTATTAGTAGATTAACAAAACTTTCATCAAAAAATTTACATCTTTCATTTCTGTCTTTTGTCCATAGGTAATTTGTTTGTTTCAACATTGATCAACAATAATACCACTATTATCCAGCATACGAGTCATTGATGTACATGAAATTCTACACCTGTGGGACATTTGATTGCCTACTTGGTTTTATTGTCTCATGCGACACGCAAAACATAGGGATAACAATCCTGCGATGAAACTATTTGTATTGAGCTTTATATTTTAGATGGTAATTGACCTAGAGGCTTCATACCTTGTAAACAGATGCCTTATATTACAAAGGTATGCCATATGTCTGTTGGCCTTGGCCTCATTTTCGTGGTTCAGCGACTGCTTGAAAATAAGTTTCTTTTTTTGTAATATGAATTTCTCACTTATTAGTAATAGGACCTAATATCTGCCTCATTTCACGGATCAATGATCAAGGTTAAAGCTACATCATTAGGTCCATTTATCAGATATTTTTAGCGGTAGGTCAACTATATTTGGTGTATGGAGTGATTGTAAGGTGTGCATGTCCGTCTGCCAGGTTTCATATAACCTTTGCCACATTTGCACTGTTCGTTGGTCAATGTTAAGTATTTTGTTTTGGTCTGTTTTTTCTAATACTTTAAGCGATAGGTTAACTATATCTGGTGTATGAAATTATTTTAATGTGTACATGTCTATCTGGCAGGGTTCGTATGACCTTGACCTCATTTGTTCATGCTTCATTGGTCAATATTAAATTTTCGTTGTTTTGTCCGTTTCTTGTATAATATAAGCAATAGCAAAACTTTATTAGGTGAATGTAATAATTGTCAGCTATACATGTCTTTCTGGTTTGGTTTATCTGACATTGACCTCATTTTCATGGATCATTGATAATGTTAAGTTTATGTGACACTTGTACTAAAACTTTATTCTTAGGACTATTAACATAAAATAATCCATGAATAGTAAAGCAGGCCTGACATTTCAGCGTGTGCATTCTTGTTGCATCTTATATGTTGCATTAGCGACATTTTTGGTTGGAGTTTACAGGACTGACTAGTATTGTTGAGGACCAAGAAAATTGAACAAGAAAGAAAAATAGAATGGTAGAATGGTAGTATGAGCACGTGCTTAATACCAAAAAGAAGACATATCTATATTTTAAATTTATATATTAAAAAAGAGAAAAGGTATACTAGATAAGCATTAGCATTATATAAAATATGTTCAGTTACTGCTAAATTCATGTGAAAACTCGAATCAGGTTTTTTTTTCATGTGAAATTCATGGGTAGAAAATTTGTCTTTGTATTTTAAATAATTCTTTCATACCAATCGCTTTGGAATGAAGAGCTTTAGATCAAGTCAAAAATTTGATGTTATTGTAATTGAACACACTATTAGTAGTGACATTGAAGATGAAGAAAACCGAATTGGTAATGGACTTAAATATCCTTAGAATGGTAATTGTTTCATGGGCATTTAACTAACATTTCCTTTTATTCAAATTATGTATTTTAACTGGATTCTGCCTTACAACCCTAAAAATTAGTTCAGCTCTTCATTCAACATCTACTGCTGTCAAAATTGTCATGCAATATTTAAACCATACAAAGAACAAAAACAAAAACACACTGAGTTCTTATTTCCTGCTGTTGAATAAAAAATACCAATGTTTGTATTGCTGGTTTCTTGTTTAAACCAATAGCCAGATATCTGAAAGCAAAGTAATATAAAGCATTATAATTGCATTTTTTTCAAAGATGAAATTCTCAAGTTGGTGTAATAGAATATAAAAATAAGGAGATGTGGTAACAATTGCCAATAAGACAACTATCCACCAAAATTCAAATGAAGTGGATGTAAGCAATAATAGGCAACCGTAAGCCCTTAAACAATGACAAAAAACCCATACCGTATAGTCGGCTATAAAAGGTCCGGACATGAAAAATATGAAACAATTCAATTGAGAAAACTAACGGCCTTATTTATTACAAAACAATTATGACCGACATGAAACAACGACAACCGATGAACTACAGACTTCTGACTTGGAATAGGAACACAAAGAATGTGAAGGGTTAAACATGTTTGTGAGTGCTCAACCTTCCCCTAACCTGGGACAGTGGTGTTAAAGCACAACATAAGAAAATACTATACAAACTAGTTGAAAAGGTTTTTAACTCATCAGATCGATGCAAAGCAGAAATACATCCCTAACAAAAACTATATATGTATGGTTTGTGTGTCAACTTAGGTATCGTCTGCAGAAAGTACTTTATGGAATTTCACTGCAAGGGTTATCCGTCACTAAAAATGAAAACAACGTTATTAATTTCATGCGTTAAAAGCGTTTTTTTCTGGATTTACCTTCATCAGGAACACTATATATTTGAAAGCCACGAATGTTTAAGAACCGAAACAGTTGAAGAGCTATATGACTAAAAAGAACCTAAAAAAAGCAAAGTTTGGAAAAAAACTTGGTTCTGATCCATTTGTCCTTTAGAACAATAGAATATGTTTAAACTAAGGTTTACGTACATAATGGGTAATATCCTGAAATTGATTAAACTTACCTAAGATTTAAGTTATAAAGAGATCTTGAAATGTGTGCTTTTTCTTTAAAATTACTTGAAATTAATAACCACAACAAAGTATCATGGTATCAGAAGAAAGTGTTCTATGTATAGTAGAAACATGTGAACTACATTTCAGATTTCATTTGCAATTTAAGTGGTCCAAAAAAGTAACTAGTAAAAAATAGTTCTGACCCCGCATTGTTCCTTATACAGCAACAGTTTTAATATGGACGACTGCATATATAATCTTTTGTTTTAATTGTATTACAAAAACATGGAGATGTGGTATGATTGCCAACTATCAACCACAAAACATTGATACTAGGCTTAACCATAATGTCTAACGTTAGACGTTGACAAAACCGGTTTTACCCCGCCACATTTATATGCACCTCGGTCCCCAGTCTAACAAGTGAATGTCATAGATATATCTTTGTGTAGTTAGTTATTTATTGAGTTTACTAAACGATTTCTGACATTGTGCTGTACAGCTGGAAAGTATTCCTTTTTTTTTTTTTTTTTTCGGAGGCATTCAGAGCTTATTGTATGGTGTGGACTGCCAAACATTGAAGAATCGTAATGGTGACCTCTGTATGTTGGTTTTGTATTTGTTGTTTATGTGAATTTGGCTGTCTTCATGACATTGCTCCTTTTTTCGTTTTTCACACACATCAACAATGAAAAATCATAGCGCATGGTAGGCTTTAAAAGTTTACTTGATAACTAGTGAAACTAATCGTAAAAAAATAAAACGTCCTGATCTACGTCAAAAACATTGAAAAACACTATTTGTGACCGACGGCAAACAACGACAATCAACAATTAAAAGTCCTGGCTTGAAACAGGCACATAAAGAATGTAGCCATATAGTTCACCAAAAGAATCTCCAATGCCTTAACGGATTGAAATGAAAGAAGAATTACAGCCACGGAGTTTTAAAAGACAACACTTGCATTAATCCAAAACCATCTGATGATATTTGTGATAGCATAACAGAGAACTTTTTTATTAGGTCTTGAATATGACTACAATTTTCAGTACTTAAAAACTACTGAAACTTTCAGTACAGTAAAATGACTGTAATTTACAGTACTGTAAAATGACTGTAATTTACAGTACTGTAAAATGACTAAAATGTACAGTACTGTAAAATGACTGAAATTTTCAGTACTGAAAAATGATTGAAACTTTCAATACTGAAAAATGACTAAAATTTTCAGTACTGAAAACAATTTTTTCTCATCATTACTGAAAAGATGCATATAATTATATGTACTGAAAAGGTATGGGTAAGAAATGTACTGATTGATGATATTTTTTATCAGTACTGTTATATGTAGTGGCATTAAAAGTACATGTAAACAAACGCTATGTAAATTCCTGGTAGTGTATATAAAACTTGGCGAAAGGAAAAATTTAACTTTTATATTCCAATAAACGCAACAAACATACGCAAACTAACTATGCTAACGTCATCATAATGTAGATTAATAATTGTCCATAAAAATAAAGTCCACACTAAGAATAATGGATTATCTGCTTCTTAATCATTTACTCAGTCTTTGAAATTTGCATGGTAACTAAATGATGCCTATCTAATAGATCTAATAGGATACTTCCACTCTTCTACGTGTCTGAATTCTTTTACCTACACTTACTTTTAACTCATGTTATATTCACTCTGCTCGCGCAATTTTTAAGTAAACTAAGCCGTTGATATCAATCAGGTTTACCGTAGAACTGAGTGACTGCAGTACTCTTAAACATCATAAAAAAATATTTCTAGGGGGCATCTGTAGTATTCTGATAATGTTTCAAATCTACCATTACATGCAACTGTTCACTTTCGTTTCTAGACGTCCATGAAAAGAAATATAACCCGGCAAATTTGGACAAATGGGAATAAGAAATAAATCAAACTCGGACAATATATTTTGAGTGCTATGGAGACAATTTGTTTATCCCTCTATCTAATCTTTTACATGTATGTGTGATTAATTAATTCTGTTATCAAAATGTATGTTAGTCGTATTGGAAACCACCTTGACGATAATAAGTTAATCCGTTGGACACTAATCTTTTTCTATAGATACTGTTTTTATATGTATACGTTTGTATGTTATTATGAAGTAAGTTTAGGTCTTAGGTCTGGTAATGCCCGGAGCTTGCTAATAAAGTTTAAAGTATTGGTATTACGTCCTTGAGTTATTATAGCCGGAAATTAAAGTATTGGTATTCCGTCTTTGAGTTATTATCCGGAAAAACTCCCGGTTATAGAAATCTTTTTTTTATTTTATACGTTACCATAAACGAGTGGAACAACAGCACTAGGAAGAATTGTCATGCAAAGACCGTTTTGAGACCAGGATTTTCAGAATGGAAAGCCGGGGGTGCAACGAACAATTCTCTCAAAAAAGGGGAGGAGGGAGGAGGTAACAATAAAAAAAATAAGCGTTAAACAGTACGGTTTTGTTCTGATTTCTACATTAAGATAGTTGATTTAGCCCCGACATTTATGGTGATCGGAAAATACACTGAAGATGATATTATCAAAATGCTGGACTTTTTAATCGACAATATATTTGTTGAGTTTGGAGGATTGATATTTCAACAGACAGTCGGTATTCCAATGGGTACTAATTGTGCACCCCTTCTGGTCGACTTGTGTTTGTACTCGTCTGAAGGATAATTCATTCAGAACCTTCTAAAAGACAAAAAGAAAAGCACCTTGCAAAATTCTTTAATTTTACTTTCAGATATATTGATGATGTCCTATCACTGAATAACCCATATTTCAGTCAGTACTTGCATCTCATATATATCCCAGTGAACTTGAATTTAAGGATACTACTGATACTAGACGGACTGCTTCATACCTTGATCTTTTCCTCAATATTGACCAGATGGACGACTTCACACTAAAATCTATGACACACGGGATGATTTCAACTTCCCAATTATCAATTTCCAATTTCTCAGCAGTAACATACCCTCTGCTCCGTCGTATGTTGTTTACATATCTCAATTGATACGTTATGCTCGTGCATGTTCACACTATACGAGTTATGAGGAGGAAAGATTAAAAATGACACTCCGTAAATTTTATAGACACCATCACGAATTGGTTGATCTATACGATGTGTCTGTGTCTAAACTAACTAATGACATTTTTACCACGTCTTAGATTGTGGTTAAACATCTATGTCGTCTGTCTTCTAAGTACCTAACGTGACCTATTCCCGAGTATGACTGTTTTGCTGAGTGTGAATTTGCATTGCTATACGACGTGTCTCGGTATTTATACATCCAACATTCATGTATTTATTTATGATGTTTCTGTTGTGGTTTCGGTTCGATATTGTGTTATGTCTTATCGTTTGTGGTTTGAATTCTGTATTTTCGGTACATTTCACATATGTCTTACTTGTCAGTATAGTCGAGTTAATTTCAATTTTCCATGGATAAAGTATGTGTTAGTCCAAATAATTATGACGTCGACACAGCATTATTTAAAATAGCGTTTCAATACTATCATAGTCATGATAATTGTTTGGACTAGTATTGTGAAAATAATTGTATGAATTTCAAGATTATAAAATTATATTCGTTACAAAAATACGTCAATGTTTGTGATGTCCTGTGCTGTCGTTAATGGAAGATGTTCGTTGTTATTCTGCGGTTCATTCCGTGATTTTACTTTTTACATGTTGTAACAACTATTATATTATTTATTTGTGCGTTTCTCTGTGCTGAGTGTTCTTGCGTTTGTTTGTGCTGTATTTCTGTCACATAGTGTTTTCATTTTAGCGATATTTATTAACATTGCCATATAAGTGGGAGGTTTGGCTAGCCATAAAACCAGGTTCAATCCACTATTTTCTACATAAGAAAATTCCTGTACCAAGTCAGGAATATGACAGTTGTTATCCATTCGTTTGGTGTGTTTGAGCTTTTGATTTTGCCATTTGCTTAGGGACTTTCCGTTTAGAATTTTCCTCGGATTTCGGTATTTTTGTTATTTTACTTTTTAGATGTTGTAGTGTACTATTATTTATTTATGCATTTCTCTTTGCTGAGTGTTCTTGTGTTTGTTTGTACTGTATTCCTGTCACGTAGTGTTGTCATTTTAGCGATATATCTTTTTTAACATTGCCATATAAGCGGGAGGTTTGGCTAGCCATAAACCAGGTTCAACCCACCATTTTTTCTTAAAATGTCCTGTACCAAGTCAGGAATATGGCAGTTGTTATCAAATACTAGTATTTCGTTTCTATGTATGTTGCGTTTGTTTTTGTTGCATTTCAGTGTTTCTGTTGTTCCGTTGTTTTCCTCTTATAGTTGATGTGTTTCCCTCGGTTTTCGTTTGTAACCCGGATTTGTTTTCTCTCAATCGATTTATGACTTTTGAACAGCGGTATACTACTGTTGCCTTTAATCGTAACCAAAGGAGGAAAAAGAAAATGCGAACTTTGAAAGAGATGGACTACTGGCAACATACGATAATCTGACGCAAAAGAAGAAATTGCTGGAAAAATATAAATGAACAGATATTGGAAGCATCGGATTCAGACGTTGAAAGTGAAATAGTTGATACACATGAGTAATCAAATAATTTCGACACTACGCTAAAACATTTTTAGATTTTTATACAAATTCGTCAAAACACTGCACCACGTTCCAAAGCAACTCAATCTTCATATCAAGAACTCAACGTAAAAAGCCCTTCTTTCAGCCGAGCAAATGTTGATAATTTTCAAAACACAACACCATTTAACGTTTCATCCGCCGCTCAAGCACAGACAAGCTACATTGGATCTTATACAGGTATTGATCCACAGAATATCGCTAGTAACCAAAGCTTGGGTACTTACTATCAGGACCCTTACAATCAGATAGGGTAAGTTTGTCTACGACATCCAGCATCTTTACACTACTGGTTTCGCATAAATCAGAGGAATTTGACTTGGAATAAATTTATTGAGAGGATTGATGAAGCAGAACGGACAGGGAAATATTAAAAGATGGACTGAATAATAAGTATCTAATGAACAGTTGTGATTTATTATGGACTGCTACGAAAATATTTGATTTATTGACTTACTTTCAAAAACCGATTATATGATACTATTTCAATGACTATGTGAACAGGCGCGCGAAAAATATACTCACTGTGATGTGTGTATACGAAATAGACTCATTATGATTTAATTCAAAGTTTCAACTTGTTTGACCACATCTTTAATGTACACTACCTACCTTTGTGTCATACGGTTAATCTGCAAAAACTAGAAAACAATTTTAAATACAAATAACACAAACTTGATAATTTACCAGTAATACATAGATTACGTTAATTAAAATCCAAAACGTCACAACAGACACGGGCATAGCGAACGAGTTGTGATATATAAGCACCGTAAGATGGTGCCAAAGGAACATCACCATCCAAAAAAGGAAAATTAACAATAGGGAACGAAAAATCATCCCTTTTGTCGTAAATTTTAGTGTAGAGTTTCCTGTGTAAAACTGAAATATCTAAATCTAGGAAAGGAGTTATTACCGTTTATATTTGATTTTTTATAGTAAGTTCTTTTGGGTAAATTTCGGCAGTACATTTAGAAAATTCTTGATTACTTAACGAAAACAATCATCAAGGTAAAGGTAAGTGTTGTTGAATTTATCAATTAAATGCAATTTAGACGGGTCTTTACTGAGTTTGGTCATAAACTGAGATTCATAACAGTACAAGAACAAGTCTGCTATTAGAGGGGCGCAATTGGTGCCCATAGGAATACCTACAACCTGTCGATAAACTTTATAGCCGAAATTTACATATGTATTATCAAGGAGAAAATTAACAGCTTCAATCATCTCATCACACCTTCAGTAAGTATATCTAGCATATTTACCTTTCTCATTAGAGAAGAAGGCTTTAAATGAGTTGCAGCAAATATATTTGCATTCAGATTTACCAAACGACCATTTAATTAAATTGCAAACCCTTTCACAACATTATTTGTAATTAAAGGCTCCTCGTCCGGAGTTGATCTCACACTAGTTCCCACAACAAAGGACGACATAAACTTTGCTCCCTCAGACGCGCACACATTTACATACAAACAGAGCCTCTAGGCTATAATGTGATGTGTCGATATCCTACTTCCCCATAGAACCACGCTTTTCTTTTTAATTGGTAGTTAGATACCAGTTCAGGCCTCTTTTTTGGCATTACTTCATCCGCATTAAGTAATATTCTCATCGTTCTTTTACCTTCAAAGCCTTTACTTCTAAAGTGGCATTCTGTCATCCATTGTCATTGCATTGGTTTTCTAACCTGCTGATATTAATCTCAATCTTTTACGTATAATCTCAGAGCTCATTTCTCCCTCCATTGGTTGATATACGGCTGCTGATTCCTTTTTCTAAATCGTTGTTACTACCAGTCTTTCTATTATGCTCTTTTCAAGTCCCCGGTGACATATATAATTTGCCTTCCTAAATTGTAAGTTGTCTGATAGATGTTGCCATCTTTCTGTCTGAGATATCACAACAAAATAAGCGATTTTATAAAAAAAAATGTTTCCTGTTATGGTGTATTGGGTTTTAACGGCAGGTCTTTTATGGTTTCTTTTAAATTCATTCAATATTGTTTAAAATGGGTTCTCTTGTTTACTATAATATTTCAACATGTACTTCCTAATACCGCACAAAAGTCATGTAATTTAAGTCATCATATCCTTATTCTTTTCCATAATAGAATTGAGAATACAAACGGGGAATGTGTCAAAGAGACCAAACACAACCCGACCAAAGAACAGAAAACTGTTAATCGTTCGCTTGTTTTGTCTATTTTAATCAGGTTCGTCCTTGTTTAAAAATTCAGTATGGCTGATACTGAAAAAGCGTTTTTTTCTCTTCGGGTTTTTCCTTTTCTGAATTTATTTATGTACACCACTTCTGTTGACCGATATTTTTTGAAGCGCCTTTTTCAACTTTTTATAGTTTAGGAGCAAACTTGATTGTACTTGCATTCCTTTTTCTGTCAACCATGGACTTAAAACTTAGCAATCATATATTTTCAATCCACCTCTGACTGTAGCAAACCTCTCTTATCTTTCCAGGCATCCATGCCCTATGTCGTCCTTCTGTTCCTGAAAAGCTAGCAGTTAATGCTTCATTATTTTCATGCCACGATTAGGCTAATTTGTCGGTCTAACAATTCTTCCAGATCTTTTCTTTTATTTTCAAAGCAGGATTCCCTAATCGTTCTTGGTCATCTCTATTGATATTTTCTCGTACTCGTGAAAAAATTCAAGAAAAATTACTGACGAAAAAAAGTATACGTATAATGTATTTATTGCAGTCATATAAAAAAATATATCTATATATATTTACTTTACTCTTAAATTTAATTGAGATTTCTTTCGGTTTTGTTTACTACACTTCCCCTCCGCCACTGATGGAAATTTGGTAGACGAAACGAAACCCGCATCTGTCGTAACAAATTATCAGCCTGGCATCTTTGAAGAGTCTTTATCCTATGAGTGAGTGTTAATCTCTCGTTTGAGCCCCTAATTTGTCAAAAGACGAATTTAAGCAACACAACCTTTGCACAATATTAAGATTTAGGATCCCTTATTAAATGAGTCGTAATACTTAGATGTATTTATATCATTCTGGTAATTTTTCTAATATCTACAACTGCATTCAAGTATCTACTTCTACGTCTAAACATGCATAAAAAGAAGTCTTTTCTACTTCTATATGCACCCATAGAAGAGTGGAACTACGGTACTAATAAGAGATGACATCCAAATACCGTTGCGGAAAAAGGGGAGCCCGTACAGGATTCAGCGAACAATTTTGCCTAATATGGGGGAAGGGGCGTGTGTGGCAGTAAAAAAATGCCGGAAAGTTTGTCTGAAAAGGTAGTACGACATTCGTAGATCAGAAATATATTAAAAATACACAAATGCTTAACCATAAACTCCAAAATAATTAAAATAAGACTATTAATAAATAGTTATTATTCAGCAAAGAAAATAACTATAAATCTAGAACACGCTATAGCATTTTGTAAATTTCTGTAGAAATGACTTAATGGGATTTTTAAATTCAGTTTATTTATTTTATTTTATCATTGATTCACTCACTCCTTCAGTTCTGTACTTTATTGTTTATAGTTTGACTTATCCAACTATCCATTGAAGGGAAGGTGTCGTAATTGCTGAAATAAAGAAAATGAAAAATGCGTAACTATATTTGCGTTGCAGGCAAGTTAAAGTAAATGGTTTTGATATCATTTTGCATACAGCTGCGGTATGTTAAACTTGAACTGAAAATCGAAAAAAAAATCTCTTTTATTTTCTGAAATATTATTGAATGAATTCTTTCGAAGTAGCTGTACAATTGTATAGAAAACACATACAATCGGCGAAAAACTTAATGTAGTCTTAAAATCATCAACACTCCAAACCGTTGCATAGACTTTTTTCTTAAAAATTGAGATATTGTTAATACATAAATTTCCCCTTGGTTGATAAAATAATCATGGGTCCCCGACTTAATTTGTTTATGTATAAAACTATCTGTTGCATAATTGGTAGTGAAACACCTCGAAAAATGTCGCTTTACAATGCTACGTTTATTTCCACGTTATGTGGTATCTTTCACCGAAAAAACAAAGTCGGTCCCCCATCATTATTTTATATCATTCAAACTATGAGATGATAATGGGTATTATATTTTTACTCACAATTCTATTTCATACCGCCATACAATGATATATTTCGAGAGGGTACACACCAATGTGACCACCAAATGACACAAAAAAAATCAAAAGACATTTAGAGGTCAGCAAATGATCTCCCGAACAGACAAGCCTTCATAAAATATGTCATACTCTAAATCGTCTCGAGTCTACGACAGTTGTGAATAAATTTAACAAAGTTGATCACGGATCTGTGTTTAATACTAAAGTCTATAAACAACAAAAACCATTACGGTCTCCGGTTAGGAACCTTGTGGTGTTTGTCTTTATCTAATTGTCAATGTTTTTTTACATTTATTGTTTGCTTTTGACAGTAGATCTGTTAAATTTATTGAAAATTAGTCATGATTTAGAGTATGCAAAGCTTGACATATGAAAAGGACACTTTTCTATTGTTTAAGATTGTATGCTGACCTCTGGATGCTGGTTGAGCTATTGAGCTTCTGTCGCATTGATGTGTACCCTACATCTCCTGTCTGTTTTACTTTTAAGACATATGCACTAAATATGAAAAGGGAGAGATTTCGGTGCGCGTAATTTAACCGCTTTAACCCAGCACATTATTTTCCTGTTTGAAATTAGGCCATTAGGAGTCTGATGTTGGTGGTTGGTGTTGACTGTAGTACTGTACGCTGGTAACAGTTGATTTTTATCTGACGGTGTGCATAGTGTGCATGCATGTCGTCGTGTGAATCTTATAGTGTTATATGTCCACCTTTGATAAAAATGGGATAGCTATATATATATATATATATTTGAGTATCCAAGGGCAATAGTCTATCTTCCTTTACAACTATAATACGAAATGTCTACACACTACAAGATTTTGTCAGGACTACACTTTTCTATCTCCACACTCCCATTGTATTATGATGGCTTATTCGTCTAGTTAGTTCAGAGAAAATATTTTTATAGTGTTGTATCTCACCTTTTTCACGTGTATTTTTGCTGTTAAATAATTATTATCAAAATTATCTTTGTAGTACTATGATTATTTTGTTTGCATGCTTTGAACTCAATTTATGAGCGATTCTTAGCAAATCAAGCAGTACAGAATTTGGGACATTATAAAGTTAAAAAATCCATGGTCTATCTCCAATGGAAATATAGGGATACATTTCTAAAACTACATTATTTGATTTGAAATGTTCTATCTCAAAAATAGGTGCATTATTTATCTAAGTTGCTTGTCTATTAAAAAACAATCGAACAAAGAGTTACTCTTCATGTACGTATAATCGAATTCTATATAACTTTTTTATGTTTCAGTCAAATATTTATGATATTAAACTTCAATTTAATTTTTCATCACTATTACCAAATCGGAAATACATCATTATTAGATTCATACGACGTTATTTCACTATCTGTTATTTTGTTTTCTGGTGGTTTTCATAGTGTTCTAGGTTATCTATCCGTCATTATGTTTTCTGACGGTTATCATAGTGTGTTAGGAGGTTAACTATCTGTTAATTTGTTTTCTGACGAATTGCATATTTTGGTAAGTTAAATGTCTGTTATTTTGAGTAAATGATACAACAATTACAGAATAAGTCATAATAAAATTAATATTACCATCAGTATTGCATGCTAATGCCTTAATAGTAGACTGTAGTGTCACAAGTTTTGAGAAATCTATGACATTAAAAACGTAGTCAGGAACAGATGCCATGTCCGTTAACTCCTGTTTGTTTGTATTTCTTCCAATGCCCACACTTATAACTTGGATATGTCTCTCTTTGAAGAAATATGCCTGTTTTGCAGTATTTTCTGGATTTCCGGAAATTCCATCAGTCAAGACAACAAGGACATCTTTAGCATCATGTCTGTCACCAGCTTGTGGGACAAAAACTTGACTGAGGACAAATTGAAGCGCTATATCTGTACTAGTTCCACCATGTGTATATGGAATCTTCAAAATAGCATTCTGATTTGATGCCGTCTCGTTATATTGTCCTATCTTAACACGTAGATAAGCCGAAGAGTCGAACGTTACTACCCCTATATGGACATAATTAGTGCCTATCGTCAGGTTTCCCACCATTTCCGATGCGAATTCGAGTTCCTTCTTGAAATTAGGGGCTTGAACACTACCCGACGCATCTATGAGAAAAACTATATCGGCCTTTTCAACACAACCTGTAAGAGAGATGACAATATTTTACAAGTGTAGTTATCTTTAAACTAAAGCTTAGCTGCTACCGATTGACAAACAGACACTACAATATCCAAATGTGTTATTTTATTTGTTTTACTCTTACTCACTTTTAACACATACATTTAAGCAACTTAGAATTGACCAAACGAACACAACAGATTTAAATATATCCATTCTTGTCCTATATTCATTTCAGTCTTATCTATTAGTGTACAAAGCAATCGTGACTTGAACTTTGAAATAGTTTTAAGAACTGCATATCTCTTGTTATTATATATATATATATATATATTAAATGACTGAATAATAGTCAACGATAAATCTTACGGGGTGATGGATCATATAAATATAATACAGTACACTACAAAATATAATATATAACCAGTCTAAAAGGTACAACATCACCAAAAATGACAATAACGAACAAATGTAACTATAAATATTTCGGATAACAGATATCCTTCATCAGTATGAGCACGATGTAAAAACATCGTGCTCATACTGATGAAGGATATCTGTTATCCGAAATATTTATAGTTACTCATTTTTGGTGATGTTGTACCCGTTTAGACTGGTTATTTATATATATATATATATATATATATATATATATATATATATATATATATATATAATTCGTCTAAACATCAGCCCAACAATGTTAGATCTGTAAATTTGCTTTCGCAAATTTTTTGTTCTTCCCTCGCCGGGATTCGAACTAATGCTACTGAGATATCGTGGCACCAAATCGCCTTGCACTATGCCCGTTGCGCTAGACCACTCGAACACCTAGGCTCTATAAAAATAAAGCTTTCGGTGGCCGGGTGTTACCTTTCTTCGTCAGTTTTGATCTAGCGTCGTAACACAGTACATGATATATAAGCCATGAACATGGAATTGTTACAGATCAGCTGAATTATCTATTGTAAAGGATCCTACAAATTAATATAAGATGCAGTCACAGAAATAATTATATTATAAGTACGTCAGAACCAATGACGACTCTACAACAGATTTTATCCATCGGATCACCAGCAGTGATGGTGATACAAGGCTGAAAATACATTCTGTATATATAATTCGTCTAAACATCAGCCCAACAATGTTCGATCTGTAAATTTGCTTTCGCAATTTTTTTGTTATTATAAATAAGTCTAATTTGTAAACAACGTTCAAACCTATGATTGCGTTGGATAAAAACCGCAATTTTTATACGTGTGTATGCAAAAAAAATTTCTTGGTAGAGGGGTCTAAATACAGCACAAACAACATTTTCCAAAAGACCAAAAAAGTGAAAAAGTATATTTAAACAAAATGCATTTGACTAACAGGTCGAACAACGGATGTTCTTAAACCCTTATATATATATAACCACTGATTACTTGTAATACGCCACTCGACGTCTTACTGATTTTATTTATCATGTCTGAATAAAAACTTTAACCACAGGCTGAACATAAAGACACGATTACGACGACCGAATAAGGATGGTTATGTGTTGACTTGCAGGTCCTGTTCCAGACAAGACAACAAATAAAAATCGTAAAACAAGATTCGATAAAAAAAAATTCAAAATAATTCACTGTCAGTTTGTAAAATAAGTCATACTCCTCATTCAATGTATCTAAATTTATAGCTGTATTGGTAATTTGCAAAAATATAAAAATAGTCGGGTTTTTTTAATGTGTCAATTGCCTAGTTGTATTCACTTTCTTTTTAAAAATATTCTGAATTTAAAAAGTCATAAGACAGTAAGTTTACCACTGATTCCTGTCGCAATCCAGTATTTATGTGTAATGAAATATTTATATCAGTATATCATTAACTGTTCTTCGCCAAGTTATTTTAGTGCGTCCTTTTTCTCCTTCCTTCTGGTGTCCATCTTAGGGCAACTTTGGTCATTTTCTCAACTGGTCTACGTAGAAAAAGACCAATCCATCACCATCGTTTTTGCTTCAGTAGAGTCTCTATATTGTTGGATCCTGTTGTTTCATTGAGGTCGTTGTTTGTAATCTAACGTGGTCAGAATATCCTTAAGATCTTTCTGAGGCAGCCGTTGTGAAAACTGGAAAGCTTGTTGATGTCTTTTTCTGTCATTCTCCAGCATTCTGGTTTGCATGTGTGTTTCTAGATGTGACAGTATGGTCAGATCAATTATACATAATACATTATAATTACAGATGACAGAATGAGTAGAAAGTATCTAACATATAGAACTATACAATTTTAAGTTATTAAAACTTAATAGATACTATATGTTATCGTAATTATGGTAAATGTATTATCATGTATAATTTCAAAAGGTAATACACAAGTTCATACCTCAATGGTTTACTGCCTTGTGTGCACTAGATTCGGTTCTTGTCCATCACGTGACAAATTATGGATTTACCTTCATCAGGATTGCTCAAACTTAATCATTTGAAAGACATAGATGTATAAAAACGCATAAAAAATACGAGCTATATGACCAAAAGGTCATTGATCATGTCTGAATAAAAACTTTAACCACAGGCTGAACATAAGGACACGACCACGACGACCGAATAAGGATGGTTATGTCTTGACTTGCAGGTCCTGTTCCAGGCAAGACAAAAAATAAAAATTGTAAAACAAGATATGATTAAAAAAAATCAAAATAATTCACTGTCAGTTTGTAAGAATAGTCATACTCCTCATTTAATGTATCTAAATGTATAGCTTTAATGGTAATTTTCAAAAATATAAAAATAGTCCTTTTTTAAATGTATCAATTGCCTTGTTGTATTCACTTTCTTTTTTTAAATCTTCTGAATTTTAAAAGTCATAAGACAGTTTACCACTGATTCTTGTCGCAATCTAGTATATATGATCTAGTATGTATGTGTAATTAAATATTTATATCAGTGTATCCCACCGAATTAACAAAACTTGTCATTTCTTATCACAGGCGCTTGAATAAAATATTTGGATTTTTCTTCTTTATTGTTTGTACTTATTCTGGTTTGCACTGAATGTTAATGTTTTCTCTCCCTTAGTAACCAGTGAAGTTAATGCAATGAAAATATACCCAAATCCTGTACGAAAGCGCCTGTGTTTCTTATCAGAAAAGGCGGGTCCAGCCATTTTTAAAAGGGGGTTCAAACCCCCGATCCCCCCCCTTTGATCCGCCACTGACAGAGATCATAGCCTTTGATCACACCTCCTCATTTGTAATTCAGTAAGACCTAAATATCAAAATCTATCATATTCAGTCTTGAAAAATTAAATTTAAAAGCTGATATATAATAATAGGAAAATGTAAATAATTTTGTGAATTATGGTTTACAAAAATTGTATTGTATGTTTTATAAAACTCTGATTAAAATCCTTGTGTCGCTTTTATAAAAAAAAATATTAAATATATTTTCCGCGAAATTTTGTTTATGTCCCTTTAAGGAAATTATAGACCAATGAAATTCTTCGACAGGAAAAATTCTTGGACACGAAAATTGTTTATAAATGGCGGCGAAAATATTTGAAGATGATACTCGTAATAATTTCAATTGATGTTCACAAAAATGGGATAAGTAAATGGATTCAACAGTGTTAACAATGATTGAGTTTAAAGGTAAAATAACATTCACATACGATACCGTCAAGCAAATCCCCTCTTCTAGCGCACAGGCGCTTGTTGAATGGACCCCCCTTTTTCTGAATTCTAGTCACTTCGGCACCTAGTCAAATGGGGACCTGGTTATTCCAACACCCGAGGAAGTTATTTCGGCACCCAAAATTAACTTTATGTTTTGCAAGTAAACTATTGAAGACTCCATTTTTTCCATAATTTTTTAAAATATTTTCACTCTTGGTGTCAACATGTATACATTTGTTGCGCGTAACAGAAGTTCTTATGGAAACTTTGTTATAAGCAATGGGCCATAATATCTTATCCTATTGGAACTTATATTATAAAGGAACCTCTATTTCATGACAACTGCACATTACTAGTAAACGTGGGCTACACGATTGGTGCCAATGTTATTCATTTTATACAAGTAGACAGGAAGTGCTGAAATAAAATCCAATTTAAATTTCAATGATTAAATTAGTCTTTATCCTCATTTGTGGATAAACATTAACTAAAGGCAATTTTCATCACGTTCTAGTGAAGAAACAAACTTAGTTTGCCGAAAATCAGAATGTTTTGATGTACGCTCTTGAATAACGAGTACCGGAAGTGATAAAAAGTTGAGTGTATGAAATAACATACAACCAATCTGTAAAGTCTATGCTTTCACCTTTTTTCTAAAGAAATAAATCGTTTATGTCTTTGAATTTCTTTACTTACAAATGAAAAATTGCTGTTTCGTCGACTTGGTAAAAATTGAAAATTGCCGGCCAATGATGAAAGCGACTATGGTGAACACTAGGGCGACTAGATATCGCTTTTGATGGTTGGGCAAAGCAAAGTGAAGGACGTGAAAGCGACTTCTTCGCCCCAGTCGCCTGCTAGCAAGAGCCCTACCTCAATTGTTAAAAAAAACATGTATTCTGGGGTATAGAAAGGTTATGAATGACACAATTTAAGCAAAAGTTAAAAAAAAACATGTATTCTGGGGTATAGAAAGGTTATGAATGACACAATTTAAGCAAAAGTTACTTCCCTTTGGTCGCCATGTTGGACATCTAAGAGTACAAATTCCTTCATAAATCTGCCAAATTCAACTTGTTATACAGTAAAAAAATCAAAGATATGTTCAAATTACTATTCTGAATTGTTGAAAGTTAGAAATAATGTTTTACAATCCATTATTAATATTAGATATCCATATCCTGTTTAGAAAGTATTGATTATTTAGTTGTAGTAACTTTTATTTTTTTTTATGTAGTCTATACAATGTACTAAATTGAGCCTTAACTACCATTCTAATTGCATTTGTGCTAAAAAATATTATCTACATGTATTGTCTATATACATTTTTGTACATGTATAGTGACCACCAGACTTTAGAAAAAGTTAATTTCTGAACAATTTCAATTTTTTACTTTTAGACTTGCGTGATTCATTGCTACTATCTAGTAAGGATCTTTTATCAGACTTGTTTGTACCACATGTTTTAATTTGGTTAGTCAAATAGGAAAATCAATCATTTACATGTACCCCTCCAAAATGGCAGCCAAGGGAAATAACGCAAACTCAAATTATGTCATATCAAAACCTATCTATTTTTATGGACTAGTGTTTAACTTATCAGTGCTAATAATTCCAAGTGTTGTTTTCAGTATAGGCAAACCTCCTTGTTCTGAGTTAAAGTTATGGAATTATATCTACAATATTTATATCTTTCACCAGTATATTTACAGTGATTTATACTTCATGTACATGTATTATCAGAACAAGATAATGTAGTACATGTACAAATGTACATGTACCTAGTTCATCATAGAATAAAACAACAGAGGTTGATATTTTTCTACAGAATTTTGGGTGATTCAGGGTCATATATCAGGAAAATTGAAGATACAAGTTATTAAAGCCATGAAAGTCCTGGAAAGTAGTACATGTACATTTACTTTATAGCACATAGGATCAGGAATTTATATGCCCCGGGATAAATGTCGGAGGGGCATATTAATTAACCCCTATGTGTTCGTCCGTCCGTTCATCTGTCCATCCGTCCATTTCAACCATTTGTCCGGCTATCTCCTCCTACAGTTTTGGAGGTACAACTTTAATATTTTGTAGGATGTTCATACACATAATGAAGGTGTGCATGACCACAGCATTTTGATTTCTTTTAAATATTATGAAAATGACAGGTAGTTGGACTTAGTCATTTTTTTGAAACAAGCTGCATAAAGAGATCAGGGTTTGTCCGGCTATCTCCTCCTACAGTTTTGGAGATACAGCTTAAATATTTTGTAGGATGTTCAAACACATAATGGAGGTGTGCATGGCCACAGGATTTTGTTTTTTTTTTCAAATATTCTGAAAATGACAGGTAGTTGGACTTAGTCATCATCATACATAGTGTTAAATTTATAATTTCCTATGGTCAGGCGGGGGCATCATTTGTGTCTTACAGACAGCGTAACAATTTCAAGTTGTATGCCAACATCACTGTTTGTCAAATCTAAAATACATGTATGTGGAACAATACTCATGCATATGGCAGAGCAGAAAGGGGGGGGGGGGGCATTGTCCATATCTAGTTTTTGTTGATTTTCAGTTTATGCATGAACTTATAGTATCATGCTTATTCGGTACATATTTTATTTATAAATTAGCTCAAAGATCTTTTCCACTGATTGGAACTAACAAGTTTTTGGCCAAATTTAAATTATGAAATTATTCCTGGATGGTATAAATTTTTGTATAAAATTATGTTGTTTACCTTGATTTGTTATCTGTGATGTTTGTCACTGCATGTACATTTTAGCTGGCTACTTCTAGAATTGAAATCTTTTAAAATGATGTGTTGAGCCAAATGCAGCATAAATTTGTGCAGGATCATGGACATTCAAGTCAGTCATTTATCTACATCTATGATATACATGTAGTGGACTAGTTTGAATTGTGACATGCAAATATAAATATACATGATAAACATTTTGTACCTCCTTTGTTCATTGTCCTTAATCATGTTTATACATCTGATCATTTATTAAATTACCAATGCTCCATAATGCATTCCTTTGGATAATTTTTGATTTTCATTGAAAAAAGTGTTCTTTCTTTTTGAAATGCTTATTTGCAACTGTATGTCATATGATAAGTTGTTTTATTAATAATTGAAAAATGACCTTTGACTCTAATTAAGTGATTAAGATCTTAATATATGCTGTGGAGATTTATCTTATAAATCATGTAAATCCCTCATTTCTTTCTATTCATACATTTTCAGTTTAGGATTTTACTTTTTTCAATAGGAGAGTTCTTCAATTTACAATAAAAAAACATTCATCATGGTAGACAGATATGGTAGATCTCCTGATATCTACCTGCCATTCCCCATAGACCATGAAAGAATCGGGACTCAGAGGAGAGAGAAATTACAACGGGAGATAGAGAAAATGGAACAAGATCAAAGACAAAGACAACATCTTATAGAAGAACTTTCAAAAATGGCAGAAGTCAAGAAACAAAAAGAGCAAGACAGACTTTTAGTAAGAAAATAAGATAATTTCAAAACTCAGTTATTGCTTTAATTGATTATTATCTAAAGAGGATATGTTAATTTGTATGCAAATAATGCAGTCTTCACAATAAACTTTTAAATCTACAGGCCCAGAGCTCAATTTTGGAAAATTTTAGTTAGATTCTGTTGACCTGTAGAGATGATTTTTACAGGCCTGAAAGGAATTTTGGGCCTGTGGTTGAGCGTGAAGACTGATAATGTAATATAAACATGTATTCATATATTCTGCGAACATGTAGAATGTAAATTCCATTCAAAGGAAGCTTAGTACAGTTATAATGTTGACCCTAAACATGCTTAATGAAAATCTACACATATATTTTAGGTGAAGTATAACAAGAAGAATTTATTGTCAGATGAAATGAGGAGAGTTTATGGCAAAGAAACAGCTTCAAAAATAGGTACTAAAATGCTCCCACTTACTTATTCTTAAAGGTTTTTCTAACAGAAAATTCAGTTATTAATTTGGGGTACTAAATGTACAAAGGTTGGATAGGCACTCAAGCTGCTTCCATTCTATAACTTGAGAAATCTTTAATCAATCCTTTTCAAAATTGAATATGTTGTTACTGTCAGATGACAAAGTTGAGTTCAGGTTTAATATTGCCTATTTACATATTTGTTGTCTGGAGTTATGATTCCTGATCATTGATTGGGAAATGGCACTTCACATAGTTTCCCTGCAATATCTAGGTAACTATTCAACCAATGATTTTCAAATTTCTAATATGTTAATGATAAAGAAATAAAGGCATATATTTTCATTGTTTTGTTCTTAATAGCAAAACATAAAGTCACTAATTCCTAAAATCATGAACCAATGGCTGTTCAAATGATTAATCATGCAAATTGTGGGATCCACTAATAAGATTACTTTACTGTATTTTTTCATGGTGAAATGTTTGAAATTTAAATTTTGTTTCACATGGTAAAAGTCTTTTCCTTGAAATATTGTTTCAGTGTAAAAATATCAAAGAATTATCCTTTTATCCTACCTTCATTGTTAATTTATTTACTTTTAGCATATCCTGACTTCTAAAACAAAAGGCACAATTAATAGAACAATAAATGTTCCACGATAACATTTGAGGTTCATTAATTTCTGTGTCATTTCTGTGAAAATTTATATTTGAAAGTTTTCAATGGATGCGCTCCTTTAAGATAGATAATTATAACTCATGAATGAAAATACATTTTGCAAGTAAATAAATTTTACGACTTGAACATTTACATTTACATGGAAAGAAAGTCATCAGATACTGCATTCCTGTTGATGTAATGTTAAAACTCTGTAAGAGAAATGTATTTATTAAAAACACATACTTTTTAAGGCAGAATGTCAGTTGAACCAAAACTAGTGAATAATGTTGTGTCACAGAGGACTAAAGAATATGCAGTACGTCAACAGGAAATGGAAATGGAAGCTAAGTAAGTGTTACTATCTCTCTGATAATGTTTTTATTGTAAAGAAATATTTTAAGTTGATTTTATTAATATTAACATGGCATGTATATCTATAATAAGTAACACCATTCAATATGATATAGAATTGAAAATCTTCTTTGTATGTTAGCAATATATAGGATTGTCTCCCCTGTCTAGCAAACATTTGTTTGTATTACAAAGCCTTTTTATTATACGCCCGTTTACGGGACGTATTATGGTATACATGTCGGACAATAGCTCAAAAACACTTTAACCAATTTCATGAAACTTTTGTGAATTGTATATATCTATTGACTTGAGCTCCCTTTCGATTTTTATAAATTTTAGATTTTACGTTTCCAAGTTATGGGGTTTTATTCATTAAAAAAGGAGGTTTTTCCAGTTTTCGGAAAATAACTCAAAAATGCTTTGAGCAGTTTTCATGAAACTTTTGTTAATTGTTCATATAAATTGATGTGAGTTCCCTTTCGATCATGTGCTCATGGCGCAGCTCTATTTCGTTTTAAAGTGTTATTAGATCTGAATTTTTTTATGACTGAGTTATCATAGAGTAAAATGTTATTCTTAAAGACACTTACCTGTAACAGTAAATGTTAATTTAGTCCACAAGATGATGCATAGTGAATTTAGTTATTATACCCCATGCAACGAAGTTGCAGAGGTTATAATGTTTTTGACCCGTCTGTCTGTCCGTCTGTCCGTCAGTCCTGTTTCTTGTCATCGCAACTCCTTTCAAACCACACAACAGAATTTCATGAAACCTTTTTAGATAATAAGGACATACTATGTAGATGTGCATATCGACAGGAAATTATGATTCAATTTTTTTTCTGGGAGTTACGCCCCTTTGAACTTATTTGCTTCAATATACTACTGCAATAGTTTGTCATCGCAACTCCTCTGAAACCACACAACAGACTTTCATGAAACTTTGTAGATAATAAGGACATACTATGTAGATGTGCATATCGACAGGAAATTATGATTCAATTTTTTTTCTAGGAGTTACGCTCCTTTGAACTTATTTGCTTCAATGTACCTCTGCAACAGTTTGTCATCACAACTCCTCTCAAACCACACAACAGAATTTCAAGAAACTTTGTAGATAATAAAGACATACTATGTAGATGTGCATATCGACAGGAAATTATGATTCAGTTGTTTTTTCTCATACAATTTTTTTTCTTACAGTTATTTTATTTCTCCAGTGACGATGTGGGGACGTGGGGTATGTGAGCGCGCTCACTAAGGTTCTTTAATTGGCAATTGAAAATTGTAAGGTGCGCTCAATTTATAGTCCTTTTTTCATTGAAACTTTTGGTTTGAATTTGTTATTAAGTGTAAATTCACAGCACAATATGAAGAAGGAACATAGTAATTCTCTGCATCTGTAAGTATGTTTGCTTTGTAATCACAAGTCCTCTTAAGTCAATTGGCTGATGTTTTTCATATTTGGTATCTAGAATATTTGGTTTTGTTGCAAGTGGTCATAATATTTGATTCAATAATTAGGCAACAGTCCTGGTCCTGTAATATATTCACATATACATGAGAGTTGGTCTTTATTTAAAGGTATTGACTCACAGCATAACACTATATTTCCTTCAATGCAAAATCAGATTGCAAAGAAATTGCACAAATGAAAAGTAGAGTTTATGAAATAAGCAAATTGTTAACATTTTTTCAGATACCTAGTCAAGGAAAGGCAACGCTTACAAGAGGCACGAGAGAGAGTTCAGGAACAAAGAAGATTTCTTGCTCAGTCAAGTTCTCCATCTGGTAAGAAAAAGCATCGTCATGACTTTGATGTTCTTGCCTTTCTGAAGGGTCTTGGACTTTATCATCCTGTGAAGTCAAGGACACCTACTCCTTCAAGGAGGAAAAAGAAACGGAAAATCTATTATTGTCCCACATATCTTCCATACTCTTATTGGATTGGGTGATGGCTTTTCCAGATGTACACAACTTCACATATCTTTTATGTTTTGTGTCTGTAATAACACTGTTGTTCTTATTTAACATGTCTATAATTAGATTTCACCTTACTGGACTTTTGTGTGAAATCTTGTTTGTTGAATGAGGAAGCTTGATAATACTAACATTACTTGCATCATTTCTTTGCATGGTATTTACTAAAAGGCTTTTGTTATTCCACCATTTTCTGTTCTCTATAAGGACTGTTGTTTTATTTAGTTATTTTACAAGATTATTGTTTATTTGAAGTTGGTGTTATTTATATATGGTAACACAAGAAAAATCCTAAATTAAAGTATTAAGCAAAATGCAAATTGTCAGTTGCTTAAAAAATAACAAAACATAATTGTATACATTGTAATTTTCAATAAACCTTTTAATAATGTCTACAATCCTGCTCTTCTGGACTGCAAAGAAATTCTCAGAAAATTCACAAAAAACTTTCTTTGTTCCGCCTACAATAGTGGCTGGGAATTATGTTTTCTGATCCATCTGTCTGTTATTCTGTTTGTCCGTCCCATATCTGGTTAAAGTTTTTGGTACAGGTAATTTATCATGAAGTTGTTGTCACATCAACTCAAAACTTATTACACATGTTTATTATGATCTGCACTTTTTGAAAATTATATGCCAAATTAAGATTTGAACCCAATTGCAGATCTCACTGAACATAGAGATGGGAGAGTGAAATCAGTACACAATCAGGTTAAAGTTTTTGGTTGAGGTAGTTTAGCATGAACTTGTGGTCACAGCAACTTGAAACTTGGCCCACATGTTCCTTATCATGTAAATTTTAACATTTTTATGCCAAATTACAGTTTTGACCCAGTTTGTAGTGTTCACTATACAAGGAAATTGAGAATTCAAGAGTCACATGTGTCCAATGATATTCTTGATTTTACAGCAGAATGCATTGACTGTGTAGGTAAAGGTAGAATCTTTGGTTAGCTTGCTTGTTAGCTGAACCGTGAAGTCATTATTAGGTAAGGTATACCACCCTCCTTTCGGAGTAGTATAGTCCTACAGACAGATAGATTGGTTATCGGTCGGACTAGTCTACTCTTAAAGGAGGGTAGTTTACCTAACCTAATAATGACTTCACGGTTCAGCTAACAAGCAAGCTAACCAAAGATATTACCTTTATCTACACATTCAATGCATTCTGCTGTAATATCTTCACAAATTTTACAGGAATTGGTTTTATTTTTCAGTTGGAAATATAGGAATTCTAGATAAGGTGACAAGTCTAATACAATATTACATCTAATTTGATCCTATAAAAATCAATAAATCTAATTCATATAGAACCAGGCAGCTACAAAAAAGGGAATGAAATAAAGCTTTGATTTAATTCCAAAATTTTACGTATTTAAAATGCACAGCTTTATTGTAGTAGTGGTCATATTATGTCAACAATATTAATATTGATTGAGTTAGTTGATATAATACTTTGATTAAGATTAGATTTGTGGTTCGTATATATGGTCACTGATATTTACCAATATTGCTGACAAATTTTTCCCAGGTGTCTCTTGATAATTTCTCTGAAAACACATTTTTTATCACTACCACATCAAACATTTAGCATTCATAAGAAATATCAAGATATCAAAGTATGTTTGGTTGTACAAGCCATATAACAAACTTTACATTTAAATAAAATCATTTTAAAAAATTGAATAAATTTACTACACATTGACCTTAACCTACCTTGTCCTTTGACAAATGTCTGCTTTTGTAAAGGGCATTATCATCCAATGATAAACTGTCTCTGTGTTCTAGTGTTAGTGTCAGATTACCTCAAGTGCATCAGGTCATGGGATGGATCCTCATCTAGGACAAACCAAAAACTTCAAAATCTTAATTGACTAGGATTGCCGGTTTTCTTACCATTTCTCTCTGGGCACTCCGGCTTCCTCCACCAATAAAAACTGCCCACCACAAAATAATCAATAGTGCTGAAAGTTGAGTTAGACAAATAATCAATCAATCAAAATTGGTATTTGCTGCTTCTCTGCCAAACATGTGACATTTAAGCTGAGGAAGTCTGAATAATGGGTCTTGGTAGGGTGACATATAAGTCTGTGAACTGTTGTCTTTTTTATTAGCACACCAATAAAATCTTGATCAGCATGCCAATTATGTTCATGTGTATACAAAGCAAAGCTACTAGATTTATATCTCATTAACTTTGTTATCAATCTGAATGTGCATGTAATATTTGCTACTGTTTATGCAGACATTGATCATGCAGAAGCAATCCTCATTGGTCTTTCACATCTCATGTATGCTGGAGAACTGTAATATCATTTTGTATATGTTTAAAGCTTCTATTTTTGACGATGTTCATCTTGAAAGTAAGTACATATACCATGTTTGGTAAGACTAGCCACCTTTCAAATATTGTTTATTTGCAGTATTGTGACCCTATTTTTTAGAAATAAATGCAATTTAAAAAAAACTGTGTTTGATTTGTTGAAAGAGATAATGATTTCTATTATATATATGATCATAGATCAATCTATCAAGCACCAATGCAATGAGACTAGGAAAGTCAAATCATAAAAATTATTGAAACATGTGCATCTACTAGGGCTGTTTCATTAAAACATACATGCACTTTGAAAAAGGGTAACCATCTATAAAGCTTACACTTTCTCTGTGATAGATCATTCACCATAAGATGCAATTTTGAAGTGCCCATGTCCCATGTATGTTTTTATGGAACAGTCCTAATCTGGGGAAAGTTAATGTGGAAAGAAAAATTCTCTTTAAAAATTTACCATAAACGTTTCGCATTTATCTGATATATTCGCACATCAGGCATCGTACTGCAAGCAAACTCTTCAGTTATGGCCAATTACAAATTTAAAAGTTTGAAATTGATTTATTTATTACATGTTGGTTTATTTATTTATTTATACATTAGCGGTTTGAAGGGATAATATATCAGAAAGCTTACGAAATGTGTACTCTTTGTTATTTGCTTGTTATTTGAAATAAATTGTTGCATTAAAAGTTTTTTCTTTGTTTACTTTTTTAAACAGTGAATATCTTTGCTGATGATTTTATTGGTTATTAAAGTCTATATAATTGAATATAATAATAATTTGCATAGAATAAAGATTAAGTTTTTATCCCAAACTTGACGGTGGGTGGTATACTGGAGTTGCCTTGCCCAACTGTTTTGACTGTTTGTAAATTTAATAACATTGTGACCCTTACCATGCAAGGCTGTAATATTACATCCTCTTCCCAAAATCTTATATTTCTTGATTTTATGCATTTCCAAACATCATGTGCAAATTAACTTTATTTTCTTGGGTCAAAACTGGGCCTTAATTCCTCTACTTTAAATGTTGTTAAGGTACAAAGCATGAGTTGTGTAATTTACTTCTGGATTGATGAAATGTCTCAAAATCCTCTGTTTATTAAGGTACCGCAACTATATGAATGACAGCTTCAACAGAAATATGTTAATTCAAATAAATTATAATTTGACTAACCAGAAATAAGATTTGAATAGGTCTCAAATGCCCATTATGTAGAATGCACTATTGCTAAGAGCAGAAAATATCTGTTGATATTATGCATAGATAATTGGTTGAGCAGAGTTTATTATACATGTAATATGGTAATTTTTGTATAAAGGGAGTCTGTGATGTGAAAAATCTTCTTTTAAAGCTTGTTTGCCAGAATTGATGAAATTATGAATCAGATGCTTTTGTTTTTTAACCCTTTTGATATTTTGTAGTCTTTCATCATCCACTCTTTTTTATTGCAGTAATGGCTGAAAATAGAAATTTAGATAATATATGTGAATTTTTTTTAAGGTTTAGATTTAAACAGGAAAAAACAATTGAGTATTTTGAAAAATGTTGGTTATTCAAGGTCATTCAAAATCATGCAATGTTTTGATATATGATAAAATCCCAGATTTATTTGAACAAAAAATTCCTTTGTTTCGTAAATAATTTTATCTTTAACATGTAAAAGTTGTCTTGTGGGAACACTAGTATGAGGGTCTACAGGAGGGGGTATAGTTATTTACATTTAATGCCGATGTCATGATCATGAAATACTAAAATGATATAATACTCCTCTTAAAACATGCATTAAAAGTATTTAATAACCACACTTTTCAAAAGATGTATTACTTTTCAATATAAAATTGAATAATCATCTTTTGAACATATCATTTTAGTTAACACAAGAAATCAATAAAAATAATATGTCACTTTCAATCATGCATGAAATGAAATTTGTTGATGTTTTAAATTGTTAAGATGTTTGCTGTTTATCAGTTTATTGAAAGAGATGAATGAAATGTCATGTTTTGAAAATTGATAAAAGGCTTTACATATCTAATACTTTTATGAAATTACTCAATACATAAAAGTTAGTCCACGATTTATTATGGTGTGTAATTGGTAGATTATTTGTCCTACTTTGTCCTTTAGTATTTATCAGAATATTACTATCATTTATATTAAACTTTTAGAAACTACAAGTATAGGCATATATTTCATTATTAGTTTGTCAGTAACTTTGATCTCATTAAGGGGAAAAAAAATTAACAGCTCATAAAACTGAACTAGTATTTCAGCGACTAATGTATATAATTTTATTTCTATTTTCTGTAAATAATACTTGTAATATTGCTTAAAGTAAAGTGTTGAAATGTTTTTTTTTTTTCAATATAGCATTTAGATATTAGGAATCTCATCACTGTTTGTTGCTCTTTCTAAATGTTATTATTTATATTGGAATTCATTAGTTGTCAGATCTGTGAAGTTTTTTCATATCTTGTCTAGACTGTAAATGATTAAGACCTTGTCATTATAATTTTGTATCAATGGACATGTATCCTTGACTTCAGCTACTAAAGTGACCTCAAAATGTCTATTTTGGTTTGTTTTTTTGGGGTTGTTTCATTGCTGTCACATTGAGGTTAAACCTACGGAATAATCTTGAAAATAGTGTGAGCTGTATATAAATGTATCATCCATTTAAAGAGAAGAAAATAGTTTGGGCCTTTTAAAATTTAAGGAGTTGCATTTAAGCATACAATTTGGAGGTAACAGACACAGGCTCTAGAAGAAACAAAACTCTAGAATTGTTAATTGTGGTTGTGTGATGCTGATCATTGGCAATTTGTACATTTTCCCTTTGATCTTACTGCCAAATATATTTCTATATCATAGATAGGACTTGATACTGGAAAATTTTGGGCATGACGTCACTTAACAGTGCAGCAACCTCATTCGTTCATGTCTATTTGTGTCAATTTATTAATGAAATGCACATGACTTCTAGCTATTTCAATTTATTTCGTATTCACAACAACCAAAAAAATATAGCAAAAAATATATATTGTGAAGAATTGCTGATAAAAAGAATAATGGCATTTTATTTTTTTGATACTAGCTTTATCAGTTGGAATATCAGTTCGCCCTTTGCTGACTCGCTTGATACTCTAGCTGATAAAGTCAGTATCTTACAATAAAAATGCCATTATTCTATATGTATTAGTCTCACACACCATAAAGTAATGTAGTTAAATCTATATTTCAGGTAGTGTTATGAGTGAGCCTGACAATATCCACAGAACAGAACCAGAGGTCAAAGATACATCTAGACTGAGTCTACATACACCTTCTTTCAACATAGATACGTACATAAAAAATACCGTAAATACTCTACCTCAGACAATGGACAGAATAACTAGGTTAAGGTAAAGGAACATTTACGGTTGTATTTATATTACAAATCACAACACAAGATGTAAGAATACATAAACATGTGTCTCTCATACTTACTTTTGACTGCGATATTACTAAGTTCAGTGAACTAGCTATGATATAATTCCTTCAATGCAAGATTCATTTAAAATTTCTGTAAGCTATACATATCCATCTGACAGGGGGTCACCTTACTTCAACTCATTTTCAGGTTTCTATCATAAATGATAAGTTTTCACACTAAGGTCATTCTCACAATTATATAACATAAAATAACTTTGATGTAGAAAAATTCACTCAGAATTGTTTATGCGTGACAGAGGTCACCTGACCTTGACCTCGTTTTCATGATCAGGTGATCCTTGGAGTAATGGGTGAAATTGATATGGTCTATAGAATTGTAAGTTGTCCATATCTGTTTGGCATATGTCTTCTGACCTAGGGCTCATTTTAATGTGATAGTGATAAACATAATTTATTAAAATTGAGAATGGAAATGGGGAATATGTCAAAGAGACAACAACTGGACCAAAGAGCAGACAACAACCGAAGGCCACCAATGGGTCTTCAATGCAGCGAGAAAATCCCGCATCCTCAGCTGGCCCCTGAATAAAATTTTGTACTAGTTCAGTGAAAATGGACGTCACACTAAACTCCAAAACATATAAATGAACTAAAATTAAAAGATATACAAGACTAACAAAGGCCAGAGGCTCCTGACTTGGGACAGGCGCAAAATGCGGCGGGGTTAAACATGTTTTGTGAGATTTCAACCCTCCTCCTATATCTCTAACCAATGTAGAATAAAGAAACACAGTGCAATACGCACAGTAAAACTCATTTCAAAAGAAGTCAGAGTCCGATGTTAGAATAGGTATTAGTTCATTTCTCATTAACTATGAGTAATAATCATTTATGATTTGACTTAAGAATCATTGTCAAGGTTAAATGCATGTTGACTGTGGTCACCTGACATTGACCTCCATTTCGTAGTTCACTGATAAGTTTAAAGTTTTTGTTCTAAGGTATAATTCTCAGTTACTTTGAGTATATTCTTTATTTATACTGTTACTTTCACATGTGTTGATAAGTTAACTATAGTAAAGTTTGATTACACTGTATTTACAGAGAAGATGTACAAAAGCATTATAACAAGTATAAAAAGCCATACAAAGGAGAAATGGGAATACATACTTACCAACCTTTTCAGATGCAAGGATATTTTGCTGTATGTTTATTTAGTTTGTTTAATTATTTTTTATTTTTAAAAAAATGACTTGATTTTTTCATGTTGAAATAAAGACCTACTTCGTACAAAATCTGTTGTTGAAAACATATACATGTATGTCTGTACTACACCATAAAGCTTGCCTAATATGTAAAAGCTTATAAGCAAGAAAAAAAACTGAATTAATTAGGGGAAAATGCAAAGGAGAGTCTCAAACTTCCACAATACAGCTTTCCAGTGTATGGCAATACCCCTAGAATTAGGTAGTAATTTCTGCCTCATAAAATATTAATGTTTATTTTGCCAAGTAAAACCTGCGTTTTTGAAGTAATATTTACCACTTGACTGGACAACACTCATAAAACCAAGGTTGTTGACAACCCTATTTTAGATGCCCCTTCATTTTTGCATAAACAATGAAAGCTGAGTACTTTCACATCTAACATTCTTTTACCCTTGCAATATGATGTTTTAAAAAAGTCATTGTATGGAAGGAGTTAGCAATAAGCTTGTGAATTAATAAATGGCAGTAATAACGTGAAGATATCTGAACCACATTATTTTGATGATCATTGCTTAGAGTATCTAAGTTATAAACATGGGTTTTTTCTCATTGTTGAAGGGTGTATGGTTGCCTATAATTGCTTACATCCACTTCATTTGAACTTTGGTGGATAGTTGTCTCATTGGCAATCATACCACATCTCCTTATTTTTATATACTATGATAAATTATGTTCATATGTTTACATTAAACAGCAACTTATACTGTTGCCAAATACAGCCTGAGTTTATGAAGATCATGATTTTGTTTGCACATGCTGATTTTTAATCATATTCCATTATGCCAGGTACAGGGACTTCAAATTCTTCTTACCAACTTTTATCACTGCAGGCAAAATATATAAAAAAGCTTTCAATAAATAAATTGTTGAACATTTTATAGGTGAGAAGTATTGTAGATGATGTTGTAAATGATTTTCTGGATAAATATGTTGCACCATCTCAACCAATGGTAGAACAAGAAACATACTAGTAAGTAAATCATTATATCATGTTATTTGGTAGACATTTTTTTCCTTTGATCTTCAATTTCTTTTTATTTCTTTGTTAATGAACAGATCAATACTCACTTGTATGATTTATAATTGCCTGAAGTTAATTGACAAATTTGAATGAAATTTTTGTTTTTGATTGATTGATTGTTGATTGCTTAACCTCCTAGTATTTAGAAGACACAAGGAAAATAAAGGAAGTATTGTTACAAGTAGTTCTTCCTTTCTCCCAGGCTGCCTGTAGTGCTTGTTTTAAACCTAGAAAAAGATATTTTTATTTTAACCTTGATTTTACAGTTTACCTAGATATTATGGTCTCTTACTGAAAAATTCGCCCAAAAGACAAAATTGTATTGGCACAACACTTATTTCTGAAATAACCTTTATCACATTCTCTTTAGAGCAAAGATATTTCTTTTCTATGAATTTGCTTAAGGGTTAGAGTCCAAAATAGTATAGTCACGCTGCTTTGTATTAGAGTCATTCTTTTTATATGTAATCTTTTATTTCAATCTTTCAGTGCCTCTAGACGACAGAAAATCCATGATACTGAGATTATGGCTGAAACTTTATCTGAGAAGAAAGCTATTCAGCTGATCATGGAAGAAATTATTCTTGATGTAAGTCTTATGTTCAGCTCAGGCTTAAATTGAAATATTGTTTGTTTGCAGTTTACCGACCGACCTTCAAAAATCCGCCCGAATGTGAACATTTTATTGCTTTTAATTTGAAGAAATTATTTTTAATACTTCTATGGACTCGATCCGGAATTTTGGGTCGTTTCCGGAATTGATTTCAAGTCTAGGTCAATTACATGTTTGAAGTTCGGTTTTTCTTCCCTTCCTGGCAACCGTTCATCGGACCCTTTAATGATAAAGCACATGGAGATTGTTTACAGGTATCCACTAAGTCATGGAGGAGTACTTTATTCTGTCGTCTTCTGTCAATTTTAAGACAAATAATACAAGGAAAAGTTTCATAGTAAACTGTTTATACTGATTCAGGCAGAATTGCACACGGAATGATGTCTTCGATGATATCATTGACGATGATGCAGCGGATATTCATAAAACCGACACGATAACCGTTTCTGTCTCAAACAAATCGAATCTTTTGAGACTGACTTTATGGAACCAATATCAGTGGTTCAACAATTCGACAGTAGCCTGGAGTATGCCATATTTTCTTTAAATCGTCGTGAAGACGACAAAGATGAAACCACTCTTCCGTGACTTCATGGATACCTGTAAACACGCCTGTACTGTGGAAGGACGCATTTGTAATGTTAAATCAATAAGAAGCCACACAAACTACACAAAGATGTGGAGAAAATAAATGGTTGGCTTGAAAAATAAATATATTCTCTCTGTACATGCTGTATCAAATCTATCTTCGATTGCAATGAGTATGCTCCTTTAGGATAAGGGGGGCTGTCCCACTCATTGCAATTATTCTCTCTCTTACAATATTGAATATACCCAAACTGTGTGGCCTGTGTGAATTGAATTGAAATATTGTAACGCTGCCTCTCTGGCGTTAGAGTCGGCCACCAGAGATCACAGGGTCACGTAAAAAGGGATCTATTAGAGGTTGAGAAAGGTGTCTTAATTAAAACCACCGATCTTAACCCGAAATAGGACGAAGGAAAAATATATAAATATATATATATATCAATGTACTAGTATAATTCGGTTTTCGTGAGGTTTATTAAAGTAAAAGATAATAATTTATAAAGTTCAACATTTTATTAACGAAATAAAATACTGGGGGAAGGCTGGACTCTCGGTTCTGTCACTGGTCAGTGGCCCCTGGTATGGTTGGTCTTACAACAATTAACACGAATGTGAATACTACTCGTAACATAGCATTTCTTTACAACTAGTCCTGTATACAAAGGTAACTATCATATCCATAACTAATTTTAACAAAACAAGATAAAAGGCCTGGCCTTCGCCTGTTCATAAAACATACATATGCTTCTCCATAAACTATTTATGTCACTATCTCAATAACTATAGCTATATGAACAGTAACTTACACATGTGAATTTATCAACTCCAAATCGGGTGACAAAATTATTTAGTCACCGTCACCGACAGTTTTAGTCACCGTCACCGTCACGAGATTTAATCACCGGGACTTATATTAGTCACCGTCACCTTTTACTTATTAAAATAATATTATTATTTCACAATACTAACTTTTATACTCATAACATCAGACATAATTCTATTTAGTTTCTACTTCCAGTGCTCTATCTCTTTGATTTTGCTATCTCAACTAATGCGAGCTAACTCCTTGATGCAGCCAACCACACGTATTTATATTCCAAATTGACCAATGAGAGTTGCGCTTATATAATGACATCCAATCACAAGCCATCACTCTTATTAGGAAATTCCTTAACGGTGATGCAATTGTAAACAATGCAATGTTCTTCACGAATAAATATAATTTATGTGTTTAAAATGCAACTAAAAGCTTTGAAAATGTTTGTGATGGGTAAAACAGATACAAACTACTGTATCTTGCAATCGATAGTGAACAGATCACGAACATTATAACTAAAACACATCAAACAAGTAAGTATCACCTATATCGGTGACAAACCTTAAAAATCGGAACGAGTTATTTAAAGTCTCCAAATGCTCCGTGCAATTAGCAATCATAATCAAACGAAACCCAAACAGGAAGAATAATAAGATGAAAAAATAGAACAACATGAATCACAATATTATTATTATTTACAACCGTAAATAAAAATCTATGGCCTACTTTCACTTTCCAACAGTTCAAAATAACCGTTACATGTCTCAAAAACAATACTCCACAGGTTTAAAAGTCATCCGAGATAATAGATAAAGTACAAGCATAAACATCTCCTGACTTATCAAACACTTTTGACAACCAACTTCTGGTTATGGATCATAACATTAAACAACGACAAAAAAATGCATATCAAAACAACACTGAATAAATACGGGGAGCCGGCATAACATTGCCCCCTTCCTTAAGGATTTGGTCCCCAAATATATTAGCTTGGTGAGCTGATTTATACTGTTTAGGAAATACTGATTAAAAAAACTATACTATTCTTGATCATTCTTCATCGAGCTCACAGTATGTCAGTACTATGTGGGTTTAACAACAAAGATATTTTCATTCAGCAGGTAAATTTTACTAATTATATCAACAACAAACATCAAAATCCATCAAATTCAACAACAAAGTTTAGAAACTACTGAGTCTACATGCACACAAATCATTAAGTCTCTCCTGTACTATACTAACAAGTCCCGACAGTTTATAGAACTTTGCCTCCTGTAGCAACTCGTACAGGTAGACATGCTCCCTAGGGAGATATCTTTTCCACGGTACAATTGTTCCTCAAATAGTTAAGGATAATCTTGAAGTGAGCAGGGTCTCGATCGAAGAAGTAGACGTTATTAGAAGGACGGAACGGACTTAAAGGCTGCAACATCAAGGCGAACACACAAGAAGGTCGGCTCTAAGGGTGTTTTACTTGTCTCTACCTTCATCCCTCCAACGTTGAGAGTAAGTGTGTTTTCCTGCGTGTCCTGTAGGGATTGTAGGAAGGTTTCCACCAATTCGGTCTTAGCTGAAAACTCAACATTTCTTATTGGTTCAATTTCAGTATCAAGAGGTTCTACCACGACGTTCTCTGCCTTTTGTGACATACTAGCTGGAGTTGATTTCTTGACTGTCCCTGATGAGCTTGACGAGCTAGACGACGATCCGGATGAGGTTGTTGATGAGGATGAACTCTTGTGAGATTTATCTGTTTTTCTGATGTGCTCACTTCTTTTTCTGATACATGCAATTCGACTTCCTCTAATATGTGACTCTTTCCTTCTGTTTTATCTGCTTCGGTTCTAAACAAATTGTTATTGTCTCACCACTCTCACTCATTAGATCTTGGATAACATCTTTGATTTTCTTCAGCTTTTGTTCTTTTGTCTCTGAGGGCTTACTAACTTTGGCAGGAGTCGGCCCTGAGATGTTGTTATTTTCTTTGTTCTCTATCCCTGTCCTTTTCTGGATGTTTCTTTCAACGAACTTCCTCTCTTACTATTACATGTACTTCTATTGCTGGTGTCACCTATCTCGGATCTAGCATATCTGTTACGTCTAGATGCAACTTCAACCTCATTCCCATTATTATCAACCAACTTAATTTTCTTTGGCATTTCATCTCTTTTAAATTTCTCTAGGTCTTCTTGGCTTCTTTTCCCTACGTCCGGTGCTGTTCTGAAAACAAATCATTTGATTTTCATGAACCTTGCACCCATGGTTGGTATTACGTCTTTGAAACAGTTTTCACATTCTGGACACTTCCAGGCAAAGTCTGAGTGCCTTTCTAATATGTGTCGCTCCAGAAACCACCTCTTTTCAAATGTCATGTCCTCACATATAACACACATCCATTTACTCTATAAAAGAATAAAATACAGTCATAAGAAAGGGATAAATAATTATGGACCTATCATTATAATTATTAATATTTTACAACTCAACAACATATACAAAGAGTCGTAAAACTTACTTAATTAGTAAGACAGTTTTAGTATTCAACATTTTCATCATATGTCTTAAATATAATAAAAAAAAATAACCAACATGCGTACAGTACAACTATGATCATTCGATCACAGTTCAACTAAATTTGATAAGTTATCAACTATGAAAACCAGGTTGGACCATGATCTCCCAAATAAGGTTTAAGTTTATCATGGTGAACCACTTTCGGTTTCTTTTTTGGACCCAGCTGAATTCTATATAAGACGTCATTCAGTCGATGTGTAACAACAAATGGACCATGCCAAGGTCTCTGAAATTTAGGATTTACACCAACCTTCCGTTGGTATTGGTAATACCAGACTGGATCACCAGGATTGAACAGTTTTAAGTGAATGTTATGGTCATAGTTTTTCTTCATAGCATCACTAGCAAAATTTAAATTAGTTCTTGCAAATTCATGAACAGTCAACAATGTATGCTCAAGATCATTAACAAAGTCAGAAATAGAACTTTTAGGACTGTCAGGAGATTTACCAAACAATAAATCTACCGGTAGATTGATTTCACGTCCATACATCATTCTACAAGGTGACACACCCGTACTTTCGTGTTCAGCTGATCGATATGCCATCATAAGAACGGGCACAAATTTGTCCCAATCCTTTTGGTGGTTCGATACAAACGAAGACAACATATTTTCCAGGGTTCTCATAAACCTCTCAGCCATTCCATCAGACTGGGGTCTCATAACCGTTGTTCTAGTCTTGTCAATATCTATCAATTTGCAAAGTTCTTGAAATAATTGAGACTCAAAATTAGCCCTTGGTCCGTATGTATTTGTAAGGGAACTCCAAAGATTGAGATAAAATTATCTACTAATGTTCGAGCTACAACCTCTGCCTCTTGGGATTTCAGTGGAATGGCATGAACAAACTTAGTGAAGTAATCACCAATTACGAGTAAAAAATTATTTCCCTGAATTGACCTAGGCAAAGGCCCCATTATGTCCATAGCAACTCTTTCTAAGGGGGCACCGACATTGTATTGTCTCATAGGTGCTTTGGGTTTTCTATTCGGTCGCTTTCGTGAAGCGCATACATCACATTTGCTACACCAATTTTCAATATACTTTCGTACCCCAAACCAAAAGAATCTTTGTCTAACCTTACTTAAGGTTTTCTTGATACCTAAATGGCCACCAGTGACACTATTGTGTAACTGCTTGAGCACACATTCTTTCAAATTTTCTGGAATTACTTTTTGCCAGGTGACATTGTCCCCTCTTTCACTTTCCCATTTTCGACATAGAATGCCGTCTCTTATCTCAAATGATTCAATTCTATTCCAGAAGTATTTGATAATTGGACTACATTTAGATATTTCCGACCAAATGGGTTTCAAATTGTTTACTAGCCAACCCCTAATTATCTTTAGTACCGGGTCATTTTCTTGTTCATTTTCTAAATCGAAGTCTATCTCAACAAATTTCTCATCATGCATCGGAGATGACGAGCTCGGTTTTGTTGATCCAACTGATGAGACTTCATGCTTGGGTTTTAACTACTCCTATGCATTGGTTTAAAATGTTTTCATTGGTCTTAGATTTGCAAACATCAACTGATGTTTCTCTTGCAGATCTACTTTTCCCTTTCATTTCCTCAGACCTTTTCAAATTGGGAACATTAAAATTTCGAACTACTTGATTTGCCAACATCATATGATGCCTTTAAAGCAAATCCACTTTCATCCTTCACTTTATCAGATATGTTCATACTTTCATTTTCATGTTTTGTACAGGATTTAGAAGTGTTTAAATCGTCTGACCTATAACTAGCATACACTTGTGCTGCTTCCTTTTTCTTACTAGTTTCTAGACGTTGACTACCTTCAACTTTAACGGCGCCTGATAAAGTATTCGTATCATCAACTACTACTGACTTTACTACCACTTCTTTAGTTGAAATCTCGTTATTTATTTCAACCTCTCCTAAACCCACGTTTGAAAATTTATCCTCAACTTTAGAGCAATACGAACAATCATCCGGACAGGGTCTACGACTCAATGCATCAGCATTCGAATGAATGCGACCAGGGCGATGTATTATTTGAAAATTATATGCACCAAGTGTTTCCAACCAGTGGGCAAGCTGACCCTCTGGATTTTGAAATTTACTAACCATCTAAGAGACCCGTGATCGGTACGAACTGTAAAGATCGACCAAAAGATAGTGATGGAAATTTTAACTGCACTGACAATAGCCAGCAGTTCTTTTCGGGTGACACAATAATTTCTTTCACTTTTCAAAACGTTTTACTAAAATAGCCAATCACTCGTTCTTCCCATCTTGAATTTGAGATAGAACAGCCCCATTCCCACATTGCTAGCATCTGTATCAAGAATAAAGCCGCCATCATTAATTGGATAACCTAAGATAGGTGCAGATATTAACAACTTTTCAGATGCTCAAATGAGCAATTACAAGCTTCTGTCCATTCAAATTTCTTACACTTCTCGGTTAATTGATGTAAAGGCTTTGCAATAGTAGAGAACTTTTCTACAAATCGACGATAATATGAACAAAGTCCAATAAAGCTACGTACATCTTTTACATTCTTGGGAGTGGGCCAATCTTGCAGCCCTAATTTTTCATCGTCAGTACTTATGCCTTCGTGACTAACTTTATGTCCTAAAAGGTTACTTCCTTTTGAAGAAGGAAGCACTTCTTAGGATGTAATTTTAAATTTGCTGATCTTAGCCTGTCACAAACTTCACTTAAATTTTGAGGTGTTCATCAAAAGTTTTGGAGAACACAATGATATCATCAAGATACACTAAGCATATTCTCCAAGTTAAACCAGAAAATATTTTCTCGACCAACCGCTCGAAAGTTGCTGGAGCACCACATAGTCGAAACAAAGCACTTTAAATTGCCACAAGCCACTACCAGGTATTGCAAAGCGGTTTCTCTCGATCCTTCTCATCTAAACCACATTGCCAGTAACCACTGCGCATGTCCAGCGTGGAGAACCACTTACTGCCGCTTAAAGCGTCCAGCGTGTCCTCTATCTGAGGATCGGTTGACAATCTTTTCAGTTATATCATTAATTTTTCTAAAATCAATACAGAATCGAATATTTTGGTCTTTCTTTTTCGTGACCATGACAACGGTGAACACCAAGCACTACTTGAAGGTTCTATGATGCCCTTGATGCCATGTCTTGTATCTCTTTCTCTGCAACCTCTCTCTTTGCCAAAGGAAGTCTATATGGTTTAAGTTTAATGGGTTTTGCATTCCCGTATTTATTTTATGGTTAACAATTTCAGTATGCCCAATATCAGATGGAGATTTTGAAAAAACATCTTGATAAGAACATAAAAACTCTTTTAACTTCTTGACTTCAATATTATCCAAATCTTTGGAACTTTTCTCAAATACACACTTTAAATGATCAGGGATGCCTACTTCAGTCTTAATCTCTGCACAATTGACCCGACTCACAGTGCTCACTTCAAACGTTTCTATGTCAACAGGTTCAAAAGTACCAACTATTGTGTTTTATAGACTTTGACAGGCTCTGTGCTAAAATTAGCCACCCTTAAAGGTATGATATTTGAATTTGGCTGGACCACTACTCTGGCTAATAACAAACCAGTTTTCTCAATAAAAGACTTGTTCGTCTCTACAAGACCTACTTCATTAAATATAACAGGGCCACATGGCATCCCTTTTATTAACATTTCACTATCAGGCGGAATATCAACAGTTTCCGCAATTGAAATTCGACAACATGAACTATCACCTTTATTTGTAAAACAGGTAATAAACTCATCCTTAATTCTCAGGCAACCTTTGCTAAAAAGAACATCAATACTATTAGTCATCAAAAAGTCCATACCCAGTATGGCCATATCTTTGATTTCAGCCAACAAAATTCGTGTTTGAAAACATGTGTCCCTAATTTTATTTCTAAGTTAACTTTCCCAATAAACTCTGAAGCTTCTCCAGTTGCTGTTAATAAATTCATTCTGACTGGCATAACTTGAGGTCTATTCTCAAGTACAAGACTATCAAAGAAATCTTTTCTCAAAATGGAGACGCTCGCCCAGAATCAACCAACATATTTACAGACATAGAATTTATATTAGCAACTACAAAATATCCATTATCTTTCCCCAAGAAACATTTGAAATAACTGTGTTGGGTCTTTTTATTGTGGTCGAGCGCGACCCCGCACTCGACGCTTGGTAGTTTTCGAGCTGTTATAATTTTGGTTGAAATTTCTATTACCAAAATTATTTGATCCTCTTTGTTGACGTGAACCATTGTTGTTATTATGGTTATAACGTTGACCATTAGTATTATTTTCTTAATGGCCCCTACATCATTTTGTAGATTTCTTATGCCTAATTTTATTTCTTTTATTTCACTGACTATTTTACTATCATCAGCGTCACATGCATCAGCTGTTCTCACCGATCGCCCTTTTTGTCTATCTGCCAGTCTTAAAGCTTCAAGACGAACAGCAATATTTTCGGCTTCATAAATTGTTTTTGGCCCTACTTCTCTCAACCTTAGACGAATGTCAGTTTCAGTTATAGCATCAATAAAATAATCAAGCGCCAGTGTATCTCTGACAATAGGGGAAGTACCAGGATATGCTCGCCTTGTAAGTTTTTTAATTGCCTGGGCCAGTTCAGGCAGACTTTCGTTCCTTAACCGAACCCTTGTCTGTAGCTCAGCTCTGAAAACTTCTGACCGATTTATGGAACCAAATCTGCTTTTAAGCATTGTTACTAAACATTCAAAGTCATGCCTTTCACCCTCTGTCATTTCATTTAAAAGAGCACGAGCACTGCCTGTTAAGCTACTTGCCAACAATAAAGCTTTAGATCTTAAGTCCCAATCGTTAAGTTCTGCCAGAAGATAAAATTGTGTGAGATACTCTTCTAGATCGTCTGACCCGTCATACAGCTGAGGTTTAATTTTACATTTTATGTCAGGTTTAGCTCTGATGTTCTCAGTGAAATGGCTATTATTTAAATCTTGTTTACTTTGTTTGGCTTCCCCACTCGCACTTATAGACGAACTATCATACCCCCTTCCTAAAATAGGGGTGATTTTATTTGTTATATGATGGTCAAATTTTGCCAACATACTGTCCATTCTCTCAGAAAAATCTGAAAAACATTTGTCTACCATAAATTTCATTTCCACTTTAGCGTCAGAAACCATTCTCTCTGCGGTTAGATTCTTTTCACTACTAGAAGCTATTACTTCATTCGATAGTGTTTCATCTACCTCGTCTCTATTCCCAGTATTGGGACCGAACGTAACGACATTTGAATCGTCCATATCTATTTTTACAACAACTTTAAATTTTGATATACAAACAATAGACTCTAATATATTGAAAGTGGTATCCCACCGCTGCCACCAATTGTAACGCTGCCTCTCTGGCGTTAGAGTCGGCCACCAGAGATCACAGGGTCACGTAAAGGGATCTATTAGAGGTTGAGAAAGGTGTCTTAATTAAAACCACCGATCTTAACCCGAAATAGGACGAAGGAAAATATATAAATATATATATATATATCAATGTACTAGTATAATTCGGTTTCGTGAGGTTTATTAAAGTAAAAGATAATAATTTATAAAGTTCAACATTTTATTAACGAAATAAAATACTGGGGAAGGCTGGACTCTCGGTTCTGTCACTGGTCAGTGGCCCTGGTATGGTTGGTCTTACAACAATTAACACGAATGTGAATACTACTCATAACATAGCATTTCTTTACAACTAGTCCTGTATACAAAGGTAACTATCATATCCATAACTAATTTTAACAAAACAAGATAAAAGGCCTGGCCTTCGCCTGTTCATAAAACATACATATGCTTCTCCATAAACTATTTATGTCACTATCTCAATAACTATAGCTATATGAACAGTAACTTACACACGTGAATTTATCAACTCCAAATCGGGTGACAAAATTATTTAGTCACCGTCACCGACAGTTTAAGTCACCGTCACCGTCACGAGATTTAATCACGGGACTTATATTAGTCACCGTCACCTTTACTTATTAAAATAATATTATTATTTCACAATACTAACTTTTATACTCATAACATCAGACTTAATTCTATTTATTTTCTACTTCCAGTGCTCTATCTCTTTGATTTTGCTATCTCAACTAATGCGAGCTAACTCCTTGATGCAGCCAACCACACGTATTTATATTCCAAATTGACCAATGAGAGTTGCGCTTATATAATGACATCCAATCACAAGCCATCACTCTTATTAGGAAATTCCTTAACGGTGATGCAATTGTAAACAATGCAATGTTCTTCACGAATAAATATAATTTATGTGTTTAAAATGCAACTAAAAGCTTTGAAAATGTTTGTGATGGGTAAAACAGATACAAACTACTGTATCTTGCAATCGATAGTGAACAGATAACGAACATTATAACTAAAACACATCAAACAAGTAAGTATCACCTATATCGGTGACAAACCTTAAAAATCGGAACGAGAGTTATTTAAAGTCTCCAAATGCTCCGTGCAATTAGCAATCATAATCAAACGAAACCCAAACAGGAAGAATAATAAGATGAAAAAATAGGACAACATGAATCACAATATTATTATTATTTACAACCGTAAATAAAATCTATGGCCTACTTTCACTTTCCAACAGTTCAAAATAACCGTTACATGTCTCAAAACAATACTCCACAGGTTTAAAAGTCATCCGAGATAATAGATAAAGTACAAGCATAAACATCTCCTGACTTATCAAACACTTTTGACAACCAACTTCTGGTTATGGATCATAACATTAAACAACGACAAAAAAATGCATATCAAAACAACACTGAATAAATACGGGAGCCGGCATAACAATATGTCCTTAGCTAGGAGCTATGCTGCCAATTTTGTATGCAGTCAAAACATTTCAGTACAGACCATTTACTTTTAATGGGGTGCAATGGATTTCACCCCAAAGCTAATCTTAGATTTTTGTTTGTTTTAATTAAAGCCTGGCATCAACATATCTTTCCAAATATAACCTTTATAACAGTCAGATGTCTAATATATTTTTTTATGTTGTCTTTTTTTCAATTGAGGAAGATTCAATGGTTGATTTTTTTAACACACTCCTAAATTGTCTTTTGAATCTTTAATATCTACATTTTTCTGATGCAAAAACATTCTAGTAAAGATGCATATATGTCAGTGAATATGTTTCTTTACAACAATTCTAGTCATTCCTTGTTTATAAGTGTTCCAGTATTTCATAATACCATAAATTTATGTCATAAATTGTATAATGACACTATGTTAAGTTTCAGTTTTGGTTAAACAGGTGTTTACCTGAAAATGCCTGTTCATTTCATGTTGGTTTTCATTGTTTGTTGTTTTAAAATGTTTTTTCTTCACAAGAAACTTGGTTTGTGTTAAACTGCTTGTTTAAACTTTATTCTGGCTGATAAAATAAAATATTTTTCCTACCTACCGACCCTGCAGTCTGAAGGTACAGTCGGAAAACTGCAAACAAACATATTTTTAAGGTTGGCCTCAAGGTTCTCAAAAATATATGAATGGCTCTAGATAATCATTGTGTATATTGATAAACTTTGTCATATTTTGTCTGTGAGTTATGAATGAACTCATTTCAGTCATCTTCTTGTGAAACTTTAAATTTGTTAGGCAAGATTGCTAGTTGCATTTGAAAGAAAAATGTAGACAATGTAATAATGAACTTTTCCTTGAACCTAAAAAATGTTAAGATTTCTGATATGATCTGTATTGATACTCCTTGGGTATATATCCTTTCATTAGCATCTATGCATACTATTTTCCCAAAACATCTCTTATATTAGCAGTTTTATATGAATGATGCTTACAAACATCTAACATTTTCAGGAGACAGGTGACGTGCTGGAGGAAATTGCTCAGGAACATATCCATACCAAAGGAACCGTTAGAAACTGGTCAGATGAAATGACTATGAACAGAGCTGAGGTAACTTATTATTTATTGCTGTTCAAAAGGGAAAAAAGGGAAACAAAACATCAATATAACACCTTTTTCTCTTTGAATATTTGTTACACTAAAGTGGGGGTTAAGCTTTGTAAAGACTCCTTCATTGAGGTTAATAAGCAGTTATTTTTTATATTACTACCAGCATGGAAAATGGAACCTCGCATCATAATCCATTTTTTTAATGGATTTATGAGTACTTAAAATATATCAATATTTATATCCTTTTTACTCACTGTGAAAATACTTTTATTCATGGCTATCAATTTTCATGGTTTGAGCAAAAAATGCATTTTGATGAGTTCTTAAAATCTTACAAATCAAGTGAAGAATATGAAGCCATCTGAAACGAAGATTCCTGAAATAAATCATAGATTCATATGTTGTTTTATAATGATTTGTGTGACATTGGAAAATAAGGTGTTCTTTTTCACTTACTTGTTTTGTCTTTCATTACTGACAACATTCATCAGATTTTTGATAAAATAATTGCTTTCAGAAATTAGCTGACTCATCTATGCTTACAATCATCCCCAGTTTTTGGTGGGAGTCATGTTGCTCAGTCTTTAATTTTCTATGTTGTTTTGTGTACTATTTTTTGTCTTTTGGTCCTTTCTTTTTACCATGGTATTGTCAGTTTATTTTTGACTTATGAGTTTGAATGTCCATTTGGTATCTTCCGCCTCTCTTTTACAAATTGTCTCAATTGAAGGAAATAGTAAAGTAAACATTTAAATGGTTGCACACATGTAATCAGAAGTGATGACACAAATTAACACAAGATTGAATGATCAAGTGATTAACGATAAACAAAGGTGTTGATATGAACATAAACAAGTCACTTACAGAAAGAAAGCGGTTACAGATTAAAATGCTACAAATGTGCTTTGAATAGTAGAATTAATTCTTATGAAATAAAAAAGCAAGCCCAATGTGAAATTATGATTTTTATACGACCGCAAAAAAATTTTGCGGTCGTATATTGGTATGACGTTGTCGTCGTTGTCCGAAGACACATTGGTTTTCGCACTCTAACTTTAGTTTAATTGAATGGATCTCTATGAAATTTTATCATAAGGTTCAATACCACAAAAGGAAGGTTAGGATTGATTTTGGGGGTTATGGTACCAACAGTTAAGGAATTAGGGGCCAAAAAGAGGATAAAAATAAGCATTTTTGTAACTTCCAGACATAACTTGTGTGTTAGTGTATGGATCTCTCTGACATTGTACCACAAGGTTCCATATCACAAAGGGAATGCTGGGATTGATTTTGGGGGTAATTACTTCCAAATTTTAGGAATTAGGGGCCAGAAAAGGGGCAAAAAACAAGCATTTTTCTAGTTTCATGACAATAACTTGTGTGTAAGTGTATGGATCTTCTGAAATTGTACTACAAGGTTCCATATCACAAAGGGAAAGCTGAAATTGAGTTTGGGGTAATTGCCCAAAACGTTTAGGAATAAGGGTCCAAAAATAAGCATTTTTCTAGTTTCCAGACAATAACTTGTGTTCAAGTGTATGGATCTCTCTGAAATTGTACTGCAAGGTAGCATACCACAAAGGGAAGGCTGGGATTGATTTTGGAGGTAATTGCCTCAAAATTTTAGGAATTAGGGGCCAAAAGGGCAAAAAACAAGCATTTTTCTTGTTTCAGGACAATAACTTGTGTGTAAGTGTATTGATCTTTATGAAATTGTACTACAAAGTTCCATATCACAAAGGGAAAGCTGGGTTTGAGTTTGGGGGTAATTGCCCTAAATGTTAAGGAATTTGGGGCCAAAAGGGCCAAAAACAAGCATTTTCTAGTTTCAGACAATAACTTGTGTTCAAGTGTATGGATCTCTCTGAAATTGTACTGCAAGGTACCATACCACAAAGGAAGGCTGGTATTGAGTTTGGGGTGATGAATCATAAGGGGTTCAAAAATTTGAGGGGATTTTTTCATTTTTTTTCTTTAAAATTTTCCATTTTAAATTGGTTATTTCTGATTATAAATAAAAGCAAATAATAATGATATGGTTTGAATAGGTAAATTAAAATTTTTTTAAGTTCTTAGACCACATTCATTCTGTGTCAGAAACCTATGCTGTGTCAAATATTTAATCACAATCCAAATTCAGTGCTGTATCAAGCTTGAATGTTGTGTCAATACTTGCCCCAACTGTTCAGGGTTCGACCTCTGCAGTCGTATCAAGCTGCGCCCAGCGTAGCATTTTATTATTGTATGAGAACAATGAGGAGATAAAATGAATACTTCATCATCGGATATCATCACTGGAAGTCTGACTTTCATCAATCAAAACTAGTTTTTAAAGCAATTGCTCTCATGCTATGGCATATAGCCATCTTTGTGACCCAGATCAAGCCAAAGTTTTTTGAGCAGATTCCTGGTCTGTAATTCTTAAACTCCTATATAGATATAAGAAGATGTGGTATGAGTGCCAATGAGACAACCTTCCATCCAAGTCAAAATTTATAAAAGTAAACCATTATAGGTCAAAGTACGGTCTTCAACACGGAGCCTTGGCTCACACCGAACAGCAAGCTATAAAGGGCCCCAAAAATTACAAGTGTAAAACCATTCAAACGGAAAACCAACGGTCTAATCTATATAAAAAATGAGAAACGAGAATGTTTTCTAAAGAAATACATAAATTGAAACAGTTGAAAAACATTAGTGGGTTTGAGAAGTTTCAATTTATGTTCTTGTAGATGTATTTTTGTATTTAAGGGGATAACCGTTTGACTTTCAAAGAACATAGAAGTCCGAGTGAAAAAGTGCATTTTTATACCTGCGATTTCGTTCTTGAGATGTCTCTATATAAATAACACATAGCTGAGAGGGTGATAGAGTAGATTGTTACCCTGAGAAAACATTGTCAGCTGAGGCGAAGCCAGGGTTGACAATGTCTTTTCAAGGGGTAAAAATCTGCTCTATCACCCTCTCAGATATGTGTTATTTAATTTATTATACTGAATGTTCTGTTATTACTGTCTGTATATTTCAAATTCAAAGTAATAAACTATGACGTCTTGTATATAACAATCATCCGTATTTATTAAAGCGCACACTTGAGCAAGCATCTCCGTGAAGGGTAATAGAGTATTTGCCATGGGATAGAGTAAATTGTCTCCCTCATATTAACCAATCAAAATATGGCATTTTGACATGAAGTATAATAAAACAAAATATCCAATCATGTCAGTTGTTGATTTAATATTGAAAATTTAAAGTGAATTATCTCTTATACGGTTTTATGTTGTTTAATTCATGTTTCTTTTTGAAAGAAGTCAAGTTGCTCTTGTTCATTCATAAAATTATCATCCATTCATAAAATTATTGTGAAATCACTACGCACGTTATAGTAATGTAATCTTATATCTCGCATTATTTGTTTTAAATTAAAAGTAGCACAGTTTACGCGTTCTGATTCTCTTACCATGTTTTTTTAAAATACTTTCTTGAAATTACGGGCCCTGTTATTTATAAAGGGTTTCCAATTTGCTGTTGATACTGATAGACTCCACTCTGTAAACAAATGATATAATGACAGTGTCAAATGTCATAATGACCCTTTAGGTAATTCTCTATGTTTACAAATCTAAAAATAGACAATCATAACTGACCATGAAATGTTGTTTGCGCAAATAATTTTGTGGAATGAAACCTGTGTTAAAAACACATTACAATAAGCTTGTTTTCCTTTTTGTCATGATAATTCCTTAAGATTTATCATCTTCTAGGTGAAATGGACCCGTTCAAACGTGAAAGACGCCAAGTTAAGAGTAAGAGATATTCACAAACAATTTGGTATTTTCTTGTTTCATAGATTAAAAAAAAAAGTTTGTCCATTTGGATATCAAAAACGGGAATGCATGACAAATGATGAAACCGATATTCTCGTCTTTCCAGAGGACGAGGCGAATTCTTTTTTGACACAGTAAAGTCTTATTTTTGGTATGATGTGTTTGCAATTTTATTTCACATATTTCACGCTTGAAGATCATTATTTGCCATGTTTCCTGAAAGTTGATAAAAAGCAACGTGGAGCTGTTTTTTCTTGTTTGTAAAATGACGATTTAATTCCATGCTTGTCTGTGTTACCCCCCTCCCTTTTTCGATATTATATGACAATGGCACATATTGTATGTTTAAAACAGCTGAGCAAAAATGTTTGGGACTAAGATTTAAGAAATGATGACAAAGTAGCATACCAAAAATATTGTTAGTAAGCTGAAATATGTATTTATTTTTTACATATTTATGTCTTGTAAGATTTTTTTTTTCTTTTTTTTTTCCCCCGATCGACTGACCGTACTTTTTCATGTGAAAAATCTTTAAAGCAACAAATTAAAAACCCTGGCCTTAGTGATGAAAGGGGTAAAGCATAAGCCAGTTCCTAGGTTTATCGACAGATAACATGCAAAATCTTTAATCAGTATGTATGAATGAATGATTCTTATAATAAAAAAAAAACTATAGTTCGGTTGAACGTTCGTGTCACGAAAGTTGAAATCATCAACTGAATGGTTAAATTTAAACCAATTATGATATAATTAAAATTAAAGCAATAAAGATAATGAAGCCAGGTGCATGGATTGTCATGTAAATTATTGCCCAGTAATAAACACTCTACAAAGGGATAATCTATTAGGATTTCTTTGGGAGTTATACGTTTCTTCACATGTATTTGCATCCACCGTAAGCCGGGTGAACGTGTCGTCCCCTTATGAAATGTAAAACATTGTAAAAATGACTTTCTGCTGGATAAGTCTTTTATTGATATAAAGTTAAAACATCCTTACTTCTCACTAGACAAGACTCCTGTCAGGTTTAATTCTTTAACATGTGGATGAAAAATAAAAGTCATGAAAACATTAACTAGCTAGGCAGCAATTGCTTTAAGGATGTTCGCTCCTCTTGGTTTTGAATTTTTGCCAGATATTCGGAATCCTCTGGTTTTATCCATGTAGTGCCATTACAAATTTTTGCCTACTAACCCCTACTTTTCTTTTCATAATTTGATTAAATATAGTTTAAAATACCATCCTTGAAAATCTTATTAAATCCTTGGTTTTTTTTCATACTTTTAGACAGAAAAAAGGTTCCAATGTTAAATGTATGAAAAATCTAGAGAAAATCATTTCCTGCCAAATTTTCAATGGCTTATATCTCGAAAACAAGCACACGGACCCTTCATTTTTATCTGCTTTTTTAGTTCCTTTATTTATATACTATCAATTTATAACAGTCTTTTAAAAAGCTTGTTATTTTTAAACAGAGTAACGAACATCCTTAACAGCCTTTAAGGCTTTGATTCATGAGAGTTAAAAGGTTAAAAGTCATACAGTTAAGGTTTTTAAATGATTAAAATCCTGTCTGAAGTTGTATATATAGTTCATAGTACGTTTGCTGATATTTGATGTATTCTCTAGATTATATGCCTGTATCCATGTAGTCAAAATTACATGGGGATCTTTCCATGTCTGGACAACAATTGTTTTATTTTGTTGGACACTTAAATTTGTGGATAAAGCCATCCACGAAAACCACGAAAATTGCTTACCCACGAATAAAAGCACTTTCACTGTATTAAAAAAACATGGAAGGTATTAAGGGGCAATGTAAAAAATTGAAGTGAAAGAAAACCAGACAACACCATCTCAAAGGAAAATAACAAAAATACAAGTCCATAAAACATTACACAATAAACTAAAAATTAATAAACCAAGGATGAGATCAAAAAGGGTCAGCAATTCATATTCCACAAATGACCCCTGCCATGTTACTCTTGTTGAAAATGTAAAATCATGTTAAGTTATAAACCATACAACAGTGGAGAGGTAAAAGTCTTTTCTAGTCATACAACATCAAGATCATAAGGTTCCAGTAAATTTTCAAATCCTAAAATTTACACAATGTGAATTTGAAACAATAGCATGGTTTTATGATAAGTAAAAGCAAAGGAATAGGTACATTAAAGCCAGATTTTGTAAATAATTTCAAAAATGCACAGAGCATAAAAAAGTTTACAGGGATTACAATATAGATAACATGTTTTTTTTTCAGGGTCAAGACCTCACAATCACATTCCTAATATACATGTACAATAATTTTGCCAAAATGACCAAAAGATCTGATTTTGACGAGTTCCCATGCTTATTTACCTTTTGAGGAAATGTCGAGCACAATCCAGAAACAACAAAATATGTTATCCAAAGTTACACATTTTCCCCAGAACTAACTTGTTTCTTGGATGTGCTCATAATTTTCCATTTCAAAATCTATGTGAATATTGATGAAAAAGATGAAAAATCAGGGAAATGCTTGAATTATGCACTTAACCATTCCTTGATGCCATGACAAATTATAAGATGCAAAAGTTTTCTCTGTCTCCTGAATACCACTTAATTTTATATTGTTTTAACAGGTTTGTTGGCTATATTTAAGACCAAATAAGGGTCTTATTCCTTAAGTATAATTACTTTTATTACAGTCTGGTGCATTAGACAATGAAGAAGGTAGAACAGAATCAGACCCAGCTTATAATTCTGTCACTAAATTGTTCTTCAGTGTCAAACACAGAAGGGATGAAACTAGGTAAGTTTCACTCAATTTTACTGTCTCTGAGAGGGAAAATTGATTGATTGTTGGAGGACTCATTTCCAGTGAAAAGTTTACATAAAAGATAAGTGACCACAAACGTTCACCATAAATTAAAAAAGGTCAACAAGTACCTGTGCAAATCATACATTTACCTTATTTTTTTCAGCAATTAACTGATAGATTGAATAAGTTTTTGCAGTTAAAATTAAAGAACCATTAAACAAGTCTTGGATAAAACAAAATTGGACACCAGTAACTTTAATAAACCTACATGGAATGTTATGAAACCTTGGACAGAAGCTCCTTCAAGGTCAAGAAATAACATCTATGGAAAAAGTTTGAATTCTGATTTAATTTTTCTGTGCTATACTGATAATTTGACTTTGTTTTTGGCAGTTAACATTACACTTTAAAACAGATGGCAACAATCACAGGCAAGACACAGGGTTCCCACATTACAATTTTTTATTTGAAGTAAAATGTGGAGTCTATAGCTGACAAGTCATGTATTTTCACTTGAAATAAATTTAAGACACACATGTAAACATTTCTGAATTGAAAAAGTCACTACCTTATAATTTATCTAACATTCATTTCAGACCAGATATTTGGGGTCACACTCAGATGTTAGGTTTAGCTGAAAAGCCTTCTACACCAAGGAAGGTGAAACCCCCTCCTCCTAAAGGAAAAACTAAAAAATCAAAACAGAAGACTCCGTCACTTCCTCCGAAAAGTCGTGAAAGAAGTAAACCTCCCACACGCCAAACTGTTCCAGGGACTGCAGTCAGGTTTGTAAAACTTATCTCAATAAATGAACATGCATGCAATTTTTTTCAGTTCTTTCCAGAGCACAATATTTAATACATGATAATATGTGATGATAATGATAATTTAATGCAAATGCAATTTCAGGAATGCATGAATTTATTTTATTTTAAAAGATATTGGAAAGTAAACAATAACAAAACAATGACTATTGTATAAAGTGTTGAATCTGATGAACCTTCAAAAACTGAATTTTTTTCATTGCTAATAGATGAATCTTTGAATGCCTTAAAGCAGGATAACTAACGTAAATTAAAAAAATGTTTGAAAAGTTTTTATTAAAAAAAAAATGATTTGTTTAAATAGCTTCCTATAATATTCATTAAAAATTTTGATTACAAAATTGACCAATCTAGCACTTTAGTTGGTTGATCATGAATTACAAAAATTTCTAAACGTACATCACTCAAAAATTCCAAAACTAATCCTAGTTAAAAAAAAGTTGAAAAGACTACACTAACTGATGAGAGCCTTTCAATTGAAGCTATTTTAAATCAAATTCTCTCAAATTTTAAGAAATTGTAGATAAGGTTTGCAGGATAAATCCAGTGAAGATACTACACGTAGGTGATTTATGTCATAAAGGGAGATAAGAACGTGTTGTAGTTTTACTCAAAGCAGAGCAAATATCAAAAACTTTGCTTATATTAATATTTCTTTTATTCATTAACTTGTATATATATATATATATGATATTCAAACATTTAAATGTATCATCAAGAAATTTGTAATTATGATGTAGTTTTACCTGAATAATACTGTAAATTTAGAAAATAAGAAAGTTCATCTGAATTTTTTTATTTACAATATCTGCCATAAAAAAAAATGTGATTATAAGAGGAGTTTTTATTGATAAAAGTGTAAAGGTGATCTGTAGGACCAATCAGGATGCCTTGATCATTCCATTTCATGTTCAATATAATTCAAAAGAGGATATATATTGTTATTAAATTTTGCAGTATTTCTAGTTTGACTTTTGATTTATTAACTCTTTCTGAATTCAGAATGAGAATTCTGTATTTGTTTATAGTACTTAATTCTATATACTGTAAACATGGAGATTTTGGTGATTTCAATGACTAAAAGGGAGGCAGAAAATACCAAAGGGATATTCAAACTCATAAGTCAAAAACAATCTAATAATGCCATGGCAAAAAAGGAAAAATGACCAAAAGACGAACAACAGGCTACAAACACAACATAGAAAACTAAAGACAGAGCAACTTGGATACCACCAAAAACTAAGGGTGATCTCAGGTGTCCCAGAAGGGTAAGCAGATCCTGCTCCACTTGTGTCACCCATTGTGTTGCTCATGTTAGTACAAATTTGGTGACAAGTCAAATTCAGTGATGTCTCTTTCGAGGAAAAGAGGAAGCTTTTCAGGCTTTTAACAACAAGTTTACATTTCACATCAATGTTATTTCATTCTTAAAACTGTTCATGGGGGGGGGCATATTTTATCCCTGCACCAAAAATTTTCACGTTTACAGTAATGTATGCTATTCTATTCCTTCTTGAAGCATATAACTATTACCAATTCTTTCCTAGTATTATAAATATGACTATTTATATTTTTGATGCAGCCGTAGGTAGCATTAAGGTAAGGATACTGGTTATAGCTACCAACACTTTATTAAGCTGTAATATGCATAGAAAAATACACCTTATACTGCTTATATTGTACATTGTTGTCAGCACTGGTGGTAGAAAGGTTAGGCCAGTATTTGAATATTTCTCTCTTTCAAAAATGTGATTCTGATTCCATATCAAAGAGCAAAAACATTATCAGTCTTTCTGCCTTCAGTGCAATGTAGTAAAAATGGCAATTTCTATAGGTCTATTCTGTCAAAAGTCTTTTATTTGTGGATACCATGGATTCTCAAAATCAAGTTTTTAAACTCAAAACCAATTGAAAGTAACTTTGAGCAAGATGGTATAGACACTTGTCTTTTATTGAAGATTTTAGGTTTAATGTAGACATTTTACATGTTAAATTTCTGTTTTATTAATGAATATACTGCATTTTCTATTTGCATAATCATGAACCACTATTTAATAAAAAAATTGGTGTGCAACAAATAAGGACTTTGTGTCAGTTTTAAGAAAATAATCACATTCATTGCAGGTCTACAGACAAAAAAACTAAACAAAATTTCCTCCTTTCTTAACCAGGACTAAAAATTCTTTTGATATAATTATTTTCTCAGCTCCTTATTTCCATTTGGCAATTTGGAAATCATTAATGAAAACAACATTAAAAAAACATGTCTTACATCTTCATATTAAAAAAATTTCCTTCTTTTAACCCAGTGCTTTTGAATTTTCTTTCCGTTAAATAGTTAAAAAAAAAATTAGAAAAATAAATCACTAATATACTCAAACTTATAAGATAATATGTTTTTCTTTGAAAAAGCTAGTACTGGTAAGCCTTGATAGATTTTGGGCATCTTATGATCTCTAACTTTGGCCAGACTTTTTCTTCTTTCCAAGTCTATCAAGGTTACAATTTGTGCTTTACATTTAGAAACAACAGAGATTCTTATGATTAACATGATTTGAAGGTCTAAGAAGAAAATCTTAATTGGATTTCAAACAACTTTCCCTGACTTAACTTTTCATTATGATCATGTTTTAATTTGAAATGAAAAGACTGCAAATGTCTATTATAAAAAACACCTTTTCTCTCTGGGCTCTACTTGATGTTTCCTGATTCAACTTGTTTCTATTTAAGGTAGCAATAAACAGTTAGGAAAAATATAAAATTTTCCTCATAACTTTTACCATCCCTTTTCATTGCTTTCTTGCAATATTAAGCTTACTGTTTGTGTCATATAAGTGCATATGTATGTAATCAGAATCTTCCATAGATTATATATCCAGTATATAAAATGGTAAAATATAATTTCTTTTAGGTGTATCCATGGCAACAATCTGCATTTATTTGTTATAAAATATTGCAAAAGGGGAAAAGATATCACATATTTCCCAAAATTTGGCCAAAGTAGAATTTCAATCGCTTGAAGTCATACCTTTTCTGAAACTGTTTACATATATCTTTCAATAAATCCAGTGAAATTCATATGTCCTTCGTCTCATTTTTTGTAAAATTGCGTCAAAGACTTCAGGTAGAAAAAAGTGTTTGTAAACATTACATTAATTTCTGGACCGATGGCGGTCTAGCTATGAAAATACGGAGAGTCAAACAGAAAATAGCCCATAAAACATGTAAAAATAATCTTGATGTTCTTATAAACCATCTTTGAAGGCTAAATAAGTACTCAGCTGTCTAAAATGGATTTTGTTACACAATAACTTTCATATTTGAAAAATCCACGGGGCCAAAATGCGAAACCAAACTCCTAACTGTGTATTGCTACCTAATACTACTACTGACCACTATACAAGAAAGATGGTGACAACTGATAAGGGATATTTCCATCCGATTTAGTTGTTCCTATTGGCCATGTTCCTCAAATTTCAATGTAACCTTGCAAAAGTTTTTTGTATTGAAAATATAAGAGCTACGACCTTGCTGTACTGAATGTTTTTAAGAAGTACCCTAGATATATTGACCTATTGAGTGAGGAAGTTACACAGTTTAATTTATATGCATGCAATGTGCCCTTGGTGTCTATTGTTATATGATTTTATTGTGGTCAAATTATTTTCTTTATGTTTAGACAATTTACCTAACCTGTCCTGTAGCACTAGTTATGATAAGATTCCTTAAATCAGTCTAGACCTTCAGAATTTACTGATGAGACCCATGACTTTTTATATAGTTGCATGGTTATAAAGATAATGATAAGTTTCAATTTATTTCTGTATGCACATGTTGTGGACATCATATTGATGGTTAGCGAGAGCAATGAGCTTTGAAGCTTTCGACATTTGATGTGTTCACAATCTTGTCTTCTAAGTGGTTCCAATCAAGGATAGTTTTCACTAAGAAACAGTGGGAATATTGTTGTGTCCTGCACTTGGGAATGTCAAAACACCTCGTGTTATTTCTTACTTGCTTTTGTATAATGTTTTTGTCTGAAAATTATCAAACTTTTTCAATTTTTTAGCTCTCTTTTGTTGAACCACCAGCCCCTCAACCACCTTGTAAAAAATGTTTGTAAATTGTACATGGTTCAAACTTCCTTTTTATTTTATATAAAGGCCAAATAATATGAAGTTGCTTAAGTAATGTCATCATCTAATTAGAACTACTGTCATTTACCACTGGACATTAAGCAAACAACAATCAATCAACTGGAATATTATGTCCCCCCCCTCCATTTTTTTCTTATCAAATCATATAATATATCATTATTGCTTTTTCCAAAAGTACTTATAATTATATAGTTTCTGCTACAAAAAAAGGTAAATAGCAGGATTTATCTGATTAGAAATTCCCTGCATTTGATATAGAATTTAGAAGCTTTATATTATGTGTTGATCTAAAGTTTGCTCTGTATGACTGGAAACATTTCAATCCAGTGCTTGAAGCTTAAGAATGTTATGCTTTAGGCAAATTCTAAGAACCTGAAAATCATTTTTTTTAGAGAGGAAAGTAATAGACCTGTTGTAACACTCATTCTCTAATACATGTACTTCATATGTAGCTGTGTACCAGTGTTAGTCAAAATTATGTATCCCAACACCTGCTTTGTCTTTATTTCATGTCCTATATATTGATATTGTAATAAAAATAGAGGCAGAAGTGATAACTTTTTCTTGTCATGATATGAATAGAAAATTTAAACATTTGATATTATCCAATCAAGATATAAGCAGCAATTATGTATAGTTTTCCTGCAGTGTTATCTGAAGATTGAACATGTGGAAACATTGTTCAATTATCTCCCTTGCATACATCATAGGAGACAGTAGCAGTTGTGTAACATTCAACAAATAGGCTGCCATTCTCCTGTTGTTGTTTTTTTTTCATTTTCAGATTATTTTACTATTTTTGTAGCCATTTTTAATACTGCTGTTCTTACGCATACATTTTGCACACACATCTAGTATTCTAGACATCATAAAACAGTTAACTATGACCTTCCATAATAACATCATTTTTCTGTGAAATAAGTCATGTACCAGTGATCTTTTAGTCAATTTCCTGATCCTTTAATTCACTATAAGTTCATTTAATCACCAAGATTTAGTATCATATCAAAAAGCTTGTAGGCTTTAATGTACTCCATTTAAATTTGTCAAATGTATAAAATTTGGTAGCTTCATTATTTTCCTATAGTGTAATAAACTATTTGTTTTTAGTGAGCTTCTTAAGCTTGACAACCATATTAGTATTGTTTTAAGAGTAGTACACGCTAGAATTACCCACAGCACTGTGAAGTCACACCATGTACACAATACTTATTTAATTTAATATAATACATTAGATTTATAATTTTACTTTGATATGCTATTATTATTATTATCATCAAAATGTTGCTGTCAGTTTTGTACCTGTTTTTTGTCTTGCCTGTGACAAAGGCATAGAATCAAGGCATTAAGATTCTATATTCTAGCTTATGAGTTGTCAAAAGTTAAGTTCAGTCTGTGGATAACGTTTTTTGTTAGACATACATATCTTTGTCAAACCATCATGGAATCCTGAGAAACTTTGAAAATATTTTCTTTTTATTATATTTTTCTGACTTTCATGAATGGTACGAAACTTGAATAGAAGCTTCTCCATCTTTAAAAAAAAACAATAGCGTCTGCAGAAATTTTTTTCCATATTTTACTGATAAATGGACTTGTACTTTAGGTATGGCAGTTGGCTGTACAATTTTTTTTTGCTGACAACAGCATTTATAAGCGGGAAACAGTGTTCCAAAGAACCCTTTATGAATTTTGTTTTTATTTGTTTGAAATAAGATAGCACCAAACATATGTATGAGACAAAAACTGTTCAAGGCAAGTAGTTTTAAATCTGCAGAAGTGAAATCACTATACGTGGTAACAAATGTTTAATTCTGACTTCTTGAATTAAGTGGTTCAGTTAACTTCCAAAATCTGTTTCCCCACTTGTTTGTATTGATAGAGGTATTGATTCCTTAAAGTACAAGATAGGCAAAGAGATTTTTTGATTTTTTTAATCTGTTTTTGTCAATTTTGTAATCACATCAACTAACCTATATCAATGTTCACTATATTATGACAAATCTGAGTATAGGACTTTAAACAGCAAAGTGATATTTTTATTTCAGTTCGCTGCCTGCAGACCCTACCACACCAATTTTACATTATCATCACATCACCCCTGTAGATATTAGAAGTTATCATGTCCTCAGAACTGATGTTCCTGAAGTCAAATATGAAAAAATTAGATATATGAAATATATGAAGAGAGAGATGATATACTGGCAGGTACGATTAAAATGTTAGGTCAGATCAGCGACCTTTTTCACAGACAAAAAAGTGAAAATATCCCTCCAAGTCCTGAACATTTCAATAGATTTTACTATCAATTTTAATCGTAAGAAATTTTGTGAAACATCCACATCATTTTGATGTAAAATGACTACAAACTAAAAGATATTTCATTTTGACATGTTCAAATGTTCCAAGAGCTGATGCTCACAGATTTTTAGATGATTTCTATAATAGTTTATGGACACTTGTGAGAATGGATTTGAGGTTAACAAGGTCAGCGATCTGAAAAAGTAGTCAATTTGTAAAAAAACTGGTCAAGGAATTGAAAATCATATTCCACTGAACATTTAAGCAAAAGTTGGTTATTTTCCATATGCTTCAAAACTTGCATGAGCAGAATGCTGCAAAAACTTGCATGAGCAGAATGCTGCAAAAACTTGCATGAGCAGAATGCTGTTAAAAACTTGCATGAGCAGAATGCTGCAAAAACTTGCATGAGCAGAATGCTGCAAAACTTGCATGAGCAGAATGCTGCAAAAACTTGCATGAGCAGAATGCTGCAAAAACTTGCATGAGCAGAATGCTGCAAAAACTTGCATGAGCAGAATGCTGCAAAAACTTGCATGAGCAGAATGCTGCAAAAACTTGTTATGAAACTTATACACAATGCTTATGAGCAGAATGCTGCAAAAACTTGCATGAGCAGAATGCTGCAAATTGCTAAATTTTTCATTTTTTCTAAAAATATGAGCAGAATGCTGCAAAAAAATAGGGTTTTTTTTTACATTTTCAGATTATTGCATAACCGAAGGATAAGAAATAAAGATACAAATTTTGTTTTTCTCTATATAAGTTATTGAATATTGCAAACTGCACCAGGACTTCACCTGTACAAACTAATTTATTTTAAAATAAGGAGATGCGGTATGAGTTTAAATTGTTTGTGAGTTATCTTTATTTGTAAATCAATATCTTAAATGATAATTTGTATAATTGCTTTAAGTATAAGAGTACTGAAGCTATACTTCTTCTTATTTCAGAAAATGATTCCAGTTATTTCAGAAAAAAGTTTAGCAAAACGATGTAAAGGTATCTCTTGTGCTTCAGCCTCACCTAATGGAAAGTTCATTGTTTTTGGTACAGTCCATGGTAAGTGCTTCTGTCATTAAGATTGTTGTGTTTGGTTCAATTCATGGTACGGTAGTGCTCCTATCTCTTGAAATGGAAAAAAAACATTCATAATTTATGGGGATACTTTTTTTTAGAAATTGTAGAACATACAATCCTAAAATTTAACATGGAAAGTATTAAAAATGTCAGTAGAACATAATATTTGTTTCAAACAATAATACCCTAAATGTTAAACAAGCAACAATCAATCAGTCAATCAATCAATCAATTGACAATATTAAGTTGGGGCTATTCCATTAAAATGTATGTGGAAGGGTAGGAAGGGACTTTCAAAATATCCCTACAACCAAGAACCATTTTTTAGATAATTTTGCATAATGGTAATAGACGCATACTGAAAAAAGACTCATGACCCACATTCAATAATTAAACTTCCCTTCCTACCCTCCCACATACATTTTAATGGAATAGCCCTCATAAAATGCTCTAAAACATGAAATAACAATCAAATATGATTCAGGTGGACAGAAATTCCATTTGCAATGTTATCAGTTAGCATCCAGTATAAATGTGGAATGATTGCCAATGAGACAACTTTCTACCAGACACCATATGATGAAGATATAAGCAATTATAGGTTACCATACAGCCTTCAACAATGAACAAAACCCAAACCACATAGCAAGCTACAAATGGCCATGACATGACAAATGTAAAGCAATTCAAACAAGAAAACTAACAGCCTAAATTTATGTACAAATCAATAAACAAAAACAAAGATGATGTACAGAAACAAATGAAGCACTAAATTACAGACTCCTGATTTAGATAGGCACATACAGAATATGACAGGGTTAAACATGTTCTGGGGCGCCAAACCCTCCTCCTAACAAGAACAAACTGTATAAAACAAAAAACTAAAAAAATATTTCAGAAAATGGTTCCAGGAATTTCTGAAAAAAGTTTAGCAAAACGACGTAAAGGTATCTCTTGTTTTTATGGCCCTGCAACAAAGTTGTCAGAGCCATATAGTTTTACCCTTATCTGTCATTTCAACATTCTGCAATGAACAGTTATACAGACTTTTTTCTAAATGCCTTTACATATTGAGCTGCTTTTTAGTATGTGAGTCTACTATGATGGGTTAGAAATCAAGTTTACGTATGGTGCGCTAACTGATTTTTGCTGAAATTACAGGCTTTTGACTAGGAAAATTGCTGTTATACAGACTTTTTCTAAACGCCTTCACATATTGAGCTGATTTTTAGTATGTGAGTCTACTATGTTGAGTTACAGATTGAGTTTACATCTGGTTCTACTCCACTGATTTGCTGAAATTACTGGCTTTGGAATTTGAAAATTTGGTGAAAATAACAGTTGTACAGCCTTTCATTCTCAAAAATGGCTAAAAGCTGTTTTTGCGAGTCAGGCCATTCCTGTCGTTCTGACACATCTAGTTTTCCCCTGACTTCTGAAGAGCACATATAGAATGAGCCAGGATTAAACATGTTTGCTGAGGCCCAACTCCTCCCTGACCTGGGACAATGGTGTAACAGCATAACTATAAAAATCAGTTGAAAAAGGCTTGACTCATCAGATTGAAACAAAATACAAAAGACAACTACTGTAAATTGAGAAATTGTTGTGATGATTTTATTATTTCAAATATGGTAATGAGAAAGGTGTCTTAAAAATAAAACTAGCATTTTATAATTCTAAATAGCATTATTTGTATACAGAATATCCTAAAACTATATATGTGTCGAATGCAACAATTCCAATAATAAATGCACACAATTCTGAATTTACAGTAACTGAAAGGACTTATTATACATAGTACAGCGCTGCGAGGCCTTTTTAGTTTAAATTCAGTAATTGTTTAATGCTTTAGTTCTGATATGAACTATTTATTTCATTTTGGCAGCTGATTACTATACCTTTTACTGACTTTAATTGTTTATTGTATTTTATTATAATATGAAATATGTATTTTATTTTGACAGGTGATTGTATAATATTTTTACTCAGTCTAATCCATGGCGACCAGTTCGTGTTATTGTCAATGATTCATCAAAAGGCGATCCAGTAGTCAATATATCATGGTCATTAGATAGTTCTCGTCTCATCACAATCAATAGATCTGTAAGTTAATACTTATTTCATTATTCAACTTAAGATGGATTTACACAGTTCGATTTTTCATCTGATATTTTACCTATCATGACAAAAATCGCACTGTGTGAACACTAAAAATTTGATGTCATTTGGTTAGATTAATGGAAGTCGTATTGTGTGAACAGAATGCTGTGTGATTTAACTGGACAACAGTATCAAATAGGATGGAAAATCATACCTTCGGTTTTGTGAATGATTTGATTCATCATTTTAATGTGGCTTATTTTTTTTTTCAAAGTGACATCTAATCTATTAAGAAATGAGTAGGGTACATCTTTTTTTACAACAAGCTCCATCTGAATACAAAAAAAATGTATGTCTTTGAAAGAAAATGGTCTAGAATCATCAATAGTACAGACTACAATTTTGTAATTGAAAACATATCTGAAGAGAAGTACATTGGCAAATTTTTACAATTTTTATATACTTGTATTGTTTAGAGTATATTGTTTAGAGTAGCATTTTGTCTATTGAGTATTGTTTTCTGACTTGTGTTGTTAATACAAATCAGCTACTAGGTTCAAATATGAAGCAACAAAAATGAATGAACCAGCAGCTATTGTGATTATAATAATCTAGTATAATGTGTTTTTAGGGTTCACTTCAAGTTTGGGCATACTCTGGTGCTGAATCTGTGCAATCTGATGCTAAAAGGATAGGGATATCATCAGATGAACATAATGTAGCCCCTCCACATTTAGATATTCTCATAGGCATGGATATGGGCCATGGTGACTTTGTTTTTCAGCAAGGTATGTTATCGTTATGCATATTCTTGAAATGTTTTTTTTTTTACTGTTAAAAAAAAACATCTTTTTTTAAATATTATAATAAAACTCACAGGGGGTGGTATACTGTAATTAGCTTGTCCACCAGTTTGTCAATCTAACTTTTATTACACATTTCTTAGTTTGTAAATAAAGGAATGAATTAATAATTATTGTGGTACTGCTGGGCAATGTCTTCCTGTTTAACAAAACTTTACATGGAATAAGTATTATATAATTATTCTTACAGGTCCTCATGCTAAACAACAGACAATAGATGGTAATTATGGTCCTGCCATGGCAACCTTTTTTCCTACATTTACATTTTTTGGAGATCAAGTAAGTGATTATACATTTAACCTCATATTCTGATTTTGAATTGTAATGTTAGAAACCCCATTAACATGGTTCACTGTTTGACCTTTTAACTGTTGAGTGATTTGTAATGGTTTCAATTTATAAATTTTAGAGCTGTTCTAGAAATAATTGCATGGGGCGGGGAGGGTATGAAGGCACCATATATTAATGACATAGAGGGTTTCAATCGTTTTCACACAATAACACATTCAATTTCTAATTTAAATGAAAGGAACATTTTAATTGTAAATTTCCTGTTCATAAATTATTATATACTAATCCTAAAAATCTTACAAAACAATTTAACTTAAAACTATAAACCATGGATTTTGATGTATAAAACAGAGTTCCTTCATGAAGATTGTTTTTCCTTGTAGAGTCAGACTTGTATTGCAATAGGTAATGGAGATATATTAAAGAGTGATTTTGATGTTCCTCTCAATGCTCCGCCTGATAAAGCAGATTACGAATATGAAGCAGCACCTGTCATTCTTAATCCTATAATTAAGGTGAGAGCTTTTTTAAACCATTTAAACATCATATTTAAAGAATTGCTATTTCAACTTTTTAATTAAGAAAATTGAAGTACTACTTTTCTTAGCTTCCATAAAAAAAATAGATAGAATCATAAAATAAAAAGATATAATATTCGATTCTATTTTACAAATTTCATGTGAAAGTATTATTGTTGGTTACATGTAGCAAATTATTAATGAAAATGGGACTGGTTTATGGTACATACTCTTATCATCATGTGTTGTATGTTTCCCTATTTTTTAGTTCTTCTATGTTAACTCCAGGATAAAAACTAAATATTGAAATTTTATGCTGTTTTTGGACACAAACCATAGATTCAAAACCATCCAGTTTAAAAAAAAAACATGCTGCTCTATAATATAATTGTGTTGTTGCATATTGAGTAATTGCATCAGTAACTAACAAAATTATTTTTTTACAGGATAGCAATACAAAAGGGAATAGGATAGGAAATGGACTGGATGCTGAATTGTTACGGTACCATCAAACCAAAGTTATTTTTCTTGGGTTTTCTAACAACATTAATGATCTAATTACAATGGATGACAAAGGCTATATTGCTATATGGAAATATGATGTGTAAGTCAAGATGAGGAACTATTTTATCCCCAGTTTATATGAATGTGTTTTTAATACTTCTAATATGAATAGATTTACATGAGAAAAATGTAGAAAATTATACTGTATTCTTTGAAGATTTTTCAAAACGGAGATACAGCATATTTGTATAAAAGAAAATGTGGGGTATACACTAAAGAGACACAAAAAACAAAACACATTAGGTGCACTATGTATGGTAATTAACCAAACTAAATAGTCAAAAGAGTCTAGAAAAGTTTTAAAAACTATAAAAGATCTGAAGTTAGTACTGAATTTACAATTAATTAATAAATTAAGTTAAAAAGAAACACTGATTAGTTTGAAATCTCTTTATTATTAGGATTATTTACTGTAGAGTACAGTTATTTTATATGGAAATTTTGAAGATGTAGAAAATGATTAATTGTAATTAAAGGAATTTAATGCATGTTTCCTGTAATTATTTAAATTTTGTAAAGATAAAGTTTCCCCTGTAATGATAAATCTAAGAATTATAGGAACAATGGTGATCATAAAAACATTTCAATACATGTTTTCTTGTTCTTTATTCTTTTCTACATTCAAGATGATTTTAAAAACCCTAAATATTTGATCTTTAGAAAACAGATAGAAGGAGTAGGTTGGATAGTACCATATAAAAAGTTTCAGTTATCACCATATAAACTGCTGTACGATCCTGCAGATGATAAACAACCAAGGTAAGATATAAAAGTATCAGTTATCACCATATAAACTGCTGTACGATCCTGCAGATGATAAACAACCAAAGGTAGGATATAAAAGTATCAGTTATCACCATATAAACTGCTGTACGATCCTGCAGATGATAAACAACCAAAGGTTAGATATGAAAAGT